>ML685849.1:3224384-3274830 GCA_007922175.1 Pelusios castaneus | reverse complement strand
ATAAATAAATCTGTTAGTCTTTAAAAGTGCCACAGGACTCTGTTGTCTTTCTACAATAGACTAACACGGCTACCCCTTTGGAATTTGAAATCAATGGAGTTACTGGAACTACATTGATGTAATTGAGATCAGAGATTGGCCCTTTCACTGTACAAAGTGGTATGAGGTGTCTACATAACTGTCTGAAACTATTGAAGAAACACTAGAGTTAGTAGTGGTGTTATCATGTTGTTAATGTATTTGTGTTGTGATAGCACCTAGGGATTAGAACTGAGATCAGGCCTCAATGTTTTAGACACCTGTAAAAGTGCATGGTAAGAGACAGTCTCTGACCCTAAGAACTTGTGGTCTGTATAAGTGAGAGAGAGAGAGAATAAGAGAAAAGTAGTAGTATTACTGCAGTGAAGTTTCTGTAGAGTTTCCTTGAAATGCTATTATGCTATTTTCCAGGAAGGACCAGCTCTGCTGGCCGAAGGGCAGCAAAATGCCAGGCACAGCAATATGTTTTGTGATGTTTACTGTGTGAATGACAGCAGGCTGGGAATGAAGGAAATGTTCCAGTTTGCCTAGGGCAAAAACTCAAGAACCAATAAATACAGCATAAACCTAGCAAGTGAACCCCACATTACCACAATATCATAGCTCCATTTTTGTCCATCGAGGTGCATCTTCAGGATAGCAAATGATTGGGTTTACTCATCTCTCTGACATTTAGGTCAAGATGTGTTTGGGGAGACACTGTACTGCAAGAACTGCCATCGCTCACCCTTCCATGTGCTTTGTAGAAGGGTGAGGGACAGTCAGAGGTCCCTGCACTTGGGCAGCACAGGAACTCCTCCATCTGTTCCACAGGAAGTATGGAGGAGTTGGAGCATGTGCCTGACACTCCTACATTGCATTCTGAAAAGCTGGGTGGCTCAAGAGTGTGGAGCCCACTGCCCTAACACAGGAGCTCTCCTTATCTGCTAGTACAGTTTTCCCCTTAGTGCTTTCTCACACATGAGTGGAGGCAATCTGTTCCTCTATCATTTAATTGGCATCATATTCATCATGGTGCCAGAGGGCTAGTGCAAAGCCTGCTACCTCATGTAAAGACCACTTAAGCCCCATAATCAGGCCTTAAATAAGGTGTGTGGGGGGGTAAATTTCACTTTTAAGGCAGGTACAGTTATTGTGGCAGCTCATATATTATAGTGTATTTTGGGTGAGGTAGGGAGAGGGTTTGGGTTATGAGATTTGATTTTTCACTGCGTAACACTATATTCCTACACTGATGTAACCCTGACAGTGGTTACTCCTGATTTACAGTGGGGTAAAATCAAACTCAGAGAGAACCTCAGTATTGATATGCAGAGAAAAAATGTTAAATACATTATTAGACTTAGCAGAGTTCAATTTTTGAAGTTTTGATGTATAATTTCTAAGTTTATTTTCAAGAGATGCTTTTAATTGATTTACATTTTCACAGTTTCAGGAATTTAGAGGGAGGAGGGTCAGACAATTATTTAATGGCAGTTGATGGGGAGATTCAAAAAGCTTTGCAAGCAGTTTACACAAATTTTAACATGTGTCAAAATATACAAAGTAAATATCCTTAAATCAACAAATCACACCTGTTTTTACTATTAAATTCACTCATCCATTTGTAACAAACCTTGTCCAAAAATCAAAATGATTTCATTTGGACTATTAGTTTTCAAGCAGCATTTTTATTTCTTTGCCTATCTTTAAATTTTTCCTTATCGATGGAAATACATTTTGTGTGTATACAGTGAAATCAATGTCTACTAACATTTCCCAATAAAATTTTAATAATTTTCATGACAATATATGACTAAACACGGTTTCAAATGCCATTGTGGACATTCATTACTGGATGCTACAAGACAAAAAAAAGGCTAAGATGTAGCATACCAAAAGCTTATACTTGTTAAAAGTTAAAAAGAGGTACAGCTTCTTTGGTTGATTTCCCCTTTTACTAATAAATTAGTTTCATTGTGGCTTCAATCCTGTTTCATTTCTGTAAGTATTATTCACTTGCATCTGCCTTCAAATCCAAATTAGATGCAGTCTTTCAGTACCTACTGATCCCAGGCTGACTTATAGCCTCAGGTAAGGTGGTGGTTACAGATAATTATTTTGGACAACATACTCTATTGCACAACCTCTTGAGAAGTACAGAAGCCCTGCAGGGGCTTTCTAAATCATGGCAATGGAGTAAAAAACATTTGAAGAGTAGAGCAGGTAATAAAAAGTACCTTTAGAGAGCCTTTGACATACACCTTTGTTGTAAATTGAATTGATGTGACAATATAACTGTTTATCTGTTCTCTTCTTGTGCTTTTGCTCAAAACAGATCTTTGGTGTTTTGTATTTTTTGAATACCTCACAAAAGTGTGAGACTCTTAATCATGTTTGTAAAGCCAATAATCTTCCAAGTAAAATCAATTATTCACTGCAACCTACATGTCCTAAACAACATTAGTAATGTTGTAAGTGTTTATAAAAGTTACTTCTGCAGCAAAGACATTAACTCTTTTATGAAAAATGGGTTGCATGCCCTCAGAAACGTACAGATAATTCAATGGCTTAAAGGTTTTTTTTCTTGCTTGCTTTTTTTAATCAGAAGGGTATTTAGCTCAGTGACTGATTCAGAAAGGAAACCCAAAACTGAATTATTGCTCAATCGATGTCCTACCTTTGGCCTCCATCCTGCAAATGACAGCATGTCAGCAAAGCAGTTTGCACCTGTTCTATCAAATGATTGTACTGTGGTAGTGACCCTGCTATTCTTGGCCATTTATCTCCCACTGAATTCACTAATAGGCTATGTCCACACTGGCAAGTTAGTTCCAATTAAGGAGGCTTAATTTGAACTAACTAAAGCCATGGCTACACTAGGCTTTCATTAGTTCGAATGAAGGGCTTCCTTAATTCGAACTAATAACTTTGAATAGGTCATTAGAAGTAAGGGTTAATTCGAACTAACTAGTTCAAATTAACCAATGTGGCCATGTTAACCGGCCCATTGAAATCAATGGGGATTGCTAATTTGACCTAAGCAAGTGCCATGAATAATTTTTTCTAGTTCGAAGAACTAACTAAAATTAGTTTGAAATATTTTCTCACATTTTGGTTCAGTTTAAATCAATGAACCCTTTGTTTTGTACCCCTATGCAGAGTGACAGCCTTACTGTGAAACCTCAGGGATTGCTTCTGTGTAATGAATATATTGAAATGCTAAAACGTTCCCAGATATGTTTTAATGAGGCATATTAATAAACTATTTAATTTCCACATATATTTTCCTCACATTAAGGTTTCATTTTAATATATTTTGGATTACTAATTCATAAGGTGTACTGTCTGAAGAAGTGATACATAGCAAAATTAATTGGACCCCAATGGATTATGCAGGTAGAAATTCTAATGTTTATGTTCCTATTGGCATTAGACAATTGAATGTACACTCATACAGATATTTGTATCTGCAAAGTGAGGGCTCATGTTTATCTGCACACAGCTCAGGCTCATGCACACATTTGGACCTGGGGAATTGAAAATTTGCCCCTTGTCATAGTAAGCTAATGGAAATCTTCTCTTTTCACATCAACAGTATCTAACATACAATAAGTATAATCTTAAAATTCCACATTAACTCCTCTAATGATTCTGGGATAGTGGTATCTTCCGTTAAAGTTGTAGGAAGTTACAGTAGTTTGTGTAGGTACCTAGGGCTTTGAATGACCAGTTTTTAATGGTGCCCCACTATTAGTATGATCAACTGTATTAATGATCATTTATGTTACAGTACCATGAGACGCCAAATCAGAGGTTAATGTCCTATAGTGCTAGGTATATATAAGTATAATAATAAAGTTTTACAGGAATTTTTACTTCAACATTATTTGTTAAGTCTCTCCATAAAAGCATCAACATGTGGTGAAATTGCCGTATGGATGGGCCAGAAAGTGGAATGACTGAACAGGTGGTCAAATATTATAGATACAATAGTTACCTAGGGAAGAATGCAGGACCTGAACAAGCTGCTAAAAGCAAGCTGTGCTCCACAGGAGTGAATGGGTGTATGGTCACTCAGTCTAAGCCTCGTACTATGCAACCTGCTGGTCTGTATGCTTCAGAAGCATCTTTGGAGTGGCTTCACAGATTCCTGCATGTGTAGGTGGTGTTGGAGGAGTCAGTGAACATCGCCCTTTGCCCCAGCCAAACAATCTTTTAAAGCCTCTAATCATCATCAACAGAACTCAGTTGCCAAGTAAACCTAAAAACGGTTGAGGGCCTGAAATAGCAAAATCATCCATAGCTTGCTGCATCACATGAACAACAAGAACTGTGAGATGTCATAGTGTAAATCAGTGGTTCCCAACCTATGGTCCATGTACCATTGGTGGTCCATGAGGGTACCACAGGTAGTCCATGGTGGGGGGAGGGAGGAGAGGTAATGTAATAATAATAGAATCCTGTGTACCTCTTGTGTATCCTATTCAATGTTGTATTATTATTTGCAATGTAATTTTCTTCACAGACATTCTTGAATAATATAACATGCTCTGAATTTAAGTAGTGGTACTTTTGCATGACATCAGTGTGAACGGATGCTCTTTGGCGGTTAGAACATGGTCCGCAAAAGCTTTTGGTGATGTACTGGTCTGCATAAAGAAAAGGTTGGGAATGCTGGTGTAGATAGCTATTCTGCTGAATATTTCTGAATCAATTTGTTGTTGGTATTAGCAGCTACCTGGCAACTGGCTTACAGAAACGTTATTTGATGCAGTATATGTTCTCTCTCTCTAAAAATGCTAATGCAGAAATTGAAAAAACACATGATCTTTTTAAAAACATAAACAGGATTTGTCTTACTGTCTACTAGCCAGCTCCATATGTGTTTTCTCTTCAATGGGCTTGAGTTATGGAAGGGAGTGTATCTAATACAACCTCAAATTTAATAAAAAGTGCATCTCAAAACACTTCAAACTATTAAATAATTACATTTAAAGGTTACATAACATCAGAGCAGGAGAGAAATTAAAAGATACAGGGAAGAATTAAAATATATTTCTAGATAAGGCTATTGTTTGTCTTTGTTTTTAAAACTCTCTCTTAGCTTTTTCTACTGCTGCCCATTCTCATAGTAGCTCATGCAAAATCAATAGCAAAGTGCCTACTGGACTTCATGTCTCTGGAACTTCTTTCTCTTTTGGGTCAACATTCTGCTTGGAATAGGGGCAGCACTCTTTATTTTTAAACTTAATTTTAAATTTTATTTCTCTACACCACCACCCGTTTTTTGGTTGGCGGGGTTTTGAAGACAGAAGTGGGGAGAGTGTCATTGTTGTGAGCTGACACTTTGTGAACTGACACATCATTCTCATGCAGAAAGGCGTTTTGAAGAGGAAGGAAAGTAAATTATGGAAAAGTGAATGATGAGGTGGAGGGACACATATAACTCTTTCAGGTGGCAGCTGTAGAGTTGAAGGTTCTCTCACTAACAGTGGTGAACGTGTGTGAAGAGATAAGGATAATTTGCTGAGAGGAATGCCAACAAAGGTAACACTGGAACCTTCAGGATCATAGAATTCAATAGAGGGAGGCAGAGTGGTATTTTTATTTGTTTATGCTTCTAAAAGCCTCAGTTATCTTGTCTTGAAGTTTAGTCAAAGGATCTGTTGTGTGTTTCAAGGAGCAGCATTTTGGACACTCAAAAATATAGAAGGAAAAAATGTTCTTCAGACCTGAGTTGCGGTAAGTAGACTGTTATTTTTCCTGATCATAAAACACAGCAATTGAGGAGGTGAGCTGAAAGAGACAGACCCTGCTGTATTCCAGAAGCAGTCAGTCTGGGCTGAAGAAATTAAAATATGGTTGGGGGGCAAAACATTTAGGGAAAGTGAAAGCCTTTTTTAAATGAAACTGGTCATTTTAAAATGTAACTTAGCTTTTGTATTTTGGTGTAATTTCTGCATAGAAAATCCTTAACGCTTGTTTGCTTTTGGAAATTCAATCTATCTTTAATGGGAAACAGGGAGATTGGAATGGAATCACCAGTAATGAAAGTTCCCTTCTCTCCCAAAATCTTTAAGAATAATTTCTAGTAAACACATCAGTTGAGAATTTGGCCCATAAAAACAACATAGAAAAGAAAGCTCATTGAGACAGTGATGGAATACAATGATTTATTAGGATGAGACTTGGAAATGTACCTATTTAGCAAGAATATATGAAGGACTGATATTGTCTTTCAAGTGCAAAGGATGAGGGCTTTTTGTGCCTTTAATGCCTCCCTCTCCAGTAGACCTTTAAAGTATCAGGGCTGACATGGCTCTTTTGGAATTTTTGTGGTGTTTTAAAATCTGTGAGCCTAAGTATGCACTTGTTTACACTCTTTAAATCAGAAATAAATTCATTGACATGAGTAGAATTAAACTGATGTAAAATAAATATGAACAGAATCTGGTCTGAAGAGAGAGAAGACCAGGAGTTTGAATTTCTAATTGTATTTATTTCAAGAGTCTTTTCAAAGCATTTATGGAGTCTGTGCTATATTTTCCCCTCTCTTATTTCTGGGGTCTGTTCCAATATTCCATGAAACTGATTTATAGTGTTGGAGGTAAAAAGCTCCAAGTGAAGCCAATAATCAAAGGGTCTATTCCAGAGCTATGCAAGATAATGGAATAGGATTAACCTTTCACATCCTATTAATGATCTTAAAAATTGTTTGAAAATTCCTTTAGTATTAAAAATGCTGATTTGCACTTTACATGAAAGTCCATTATGGGAGAGCCTTTTAAAGCTTCTAATTAGCAAATAACTAAACGTGTCCAACTTACTCAAGTATTTTGCTGGGCACATGGAAGTCATCTATTTGTGTTTGTGTTTGCACATAGCTAGATAAATAGCACACCTAGCTAGCTAAATGTGCAAATAAAGTGAAAAGAAGTAATCAAATAATTCCATGCCTAGAGTATATGCAATTATTTGCCTGTGTCTTAATATGAAAATCAGGCTCGGCAAGGGTTCTAAGGCCATGGTTTTAAATATAAGAGCAATTTTTAAGTGGGTCCTGAAGTGAATGAATTGCCAGAGAGATATTTTTTGAAGGTGGGAATGATTTCGCTGCTACGAAAAAGAAAGAGAGAGAGATTATCAGCATTCTGAGCAGGCAAGAGTTTGGAGAGGGGGAAAAAAACAAACAAACCTGGAGGCAAGCAATGGGTATGAGATGAGGAACAAAACAGAGAAACAACTGTTTTAGGTGATGTTAGATGATGCACCTCTTACACAAGGAAAGCATTCTGTGTGTGTGTGTGTGTGTGTGTGTGTGTGTGTGTGTGTGTGTGTGTGTGTAAAAAACACAAAGAGGAGGAATAGTGACGGTGAGGTGTCTTTTGATAGATCACAGTTTATGTAATAAACTAAGGCTGAACTGAAAATTCAGGCCAGTGGAACTCCAGAGAAGAAAAGACAGGGCAAAGGAAAAAGCTAAAGCCGGAGAGACAGAGTGAGAGTGACTATATAGGGAAGAGTCGACCTTAAATGATAGCATTGAGAGGCAACGCTGGAGTATGCTATGCTGAGAGTTATGCTGTGAACCAAAAGAATGAAACCTGAGAAGGTCCTACTGGGAGGATATACTGTCTGGCTAAATGTTCATATGAGAGCTTGCTCAGAAGAAAATTAAATTTAGAACTCCTGTAATCAAAACAGTTCTTTTTTAAAAAGTCTGATTTTGGGGGGCATATTTTCAAGAACTTTGCATTTTTAGATGAGTGACTCCTGTTGCTTTTTAATGGGAACCACAAACCTAGGGATCATATGCATTATTTTGGAAATGTAGGTATTCCATCATTTTGATAATCCACTAACTCAAGATGGAATCATTAATCAGTGTCACTTGCACTGATTCGTTTCACAGTGCCAGAAGGTGTTTTACGGAATGTTCTTAGGCTCTTTACTATTCTGATATTGTACTGTATTAGCCCCAGTGAATCACATGATTATTATTCTCTTTTAAGAATGCTTCAAATCAAATGCTATGGAAATGTGATGTTACAAAATTCTGAATGTATTGTTATAGCTTGATTGGAGAAAATTTATGTCATGCACTGTTCCAAGTAGCCAGATTATTCCTTGACTACTTTGTATTGTTTCCTTCTTTGAACACAGAGCCTAGAATATCTAAATGCCAATTTTCCCTTGAGTTACACCCTAGTTAGCCCCATAGCCTTCATTAAGGCTATCCAAGGTGTAAGTCAGGGAGAATTTACCCTTAAATGATTATCTAACACCAAATATTTTTATACTGTCCCCTGATGAGATAGGGAGCAGAATTTCATTTAGTACAAAATCTAAAATTGTGCAAAATTTTGAGTTTTATTTTGCTTTTTTATCCCCATCAGTTTTTCCTATTTACATTTTGAATATACCCAAACTAGATAGGCATGATTCTAACTTCACTTAAACCAGTGTAAAACCATTGACTTCAAGTTAGTCTTGATCAAGGGCTGGGAGTCAAAACAAGTCCAGGGAAGACCTTAGAGAGGCCCCAACCCTTCATTGAACTTTGTTGCCCAACTATCCCCGACCCCTATGAGGGGGACTGAATTTAAGAAGAGACGTGACTGGAGAGCCATGCAAGGAGTCTCCAGTGATAGCTCTAGGGGTGCTCTCTATAACAGAACAGGAACAACCTTAAAGTTAGCTCAGAAGGGGCTGAGAATTGAGCCCAGAGGCAGGACTGTCAATACCAATGAGGGCACAGTCATAGTTCTTGTTGGACTTTTGTTATTCCAGTTTAAAAAAGTGTGACTTCGCTATAGGGCTGAGCCACTGAAGACCCATGTGATAAGGCAGCAGCCATCAGGGGCCACTATGAGCAAAGAGAGAATGTAGGACAGGAGGCACTCACGAGGGGTGAATGTGTGATTTTACACTTCTTTACAGGTGTTGAGGGCTACTTTGCCCCAAAATGTGTACCTTCTGCTCAAAAGTGAGTTTTCAGTATATTGTCATTCCTACAAATTTTCAGAATTAACAGGAGGGATTCCTGAGAGAGCTCAACTTCCTTACCAGAGAGTGGAGATAATGAATCCTCCCACAAAGTGTCTTGGACCTTCTTGCCTTCAGTAATGGATGTGCCCACAAACACCATACATGGTAAATAAAGAAGTTAAATTAGACTGGAATAAATACTCATATTCCCTTTCCTCTCCTACTCATATTCATGCTGTCGTCTTTCATTCTGTCTCACTAATTCTCCATTGGAGAGAAGATGGATGAGGTAATATCTTTTATTGGACCAACTTCTGTTTTCAGTTACACTGAGCTGTTCTTCAGATCTTTAGAAGAACAGCTTTGTGAAACTCAAATGCTTCTCTTTCACCAACAGAAGTTGGTCCAGTAAAAGATTTTACCTCACCCATCATCTTCTTTCTCTAATAACTTGGAACAAACACAGCTTCAACAACACTGCAAATAATTCTTTGTACATTCTGGTGGTGTCCCATTACCACCTATCCGTATGCTGGAGTCTCCTTGTCTCATGTTGCCCCTCATCACCAACTCATTCTCTTACAATCAGATCAACCCTTCCATCAAATCTCCCTCTCCCACCAATACTCATGTACTCCTCACATCAAATCAAACCACATTAATGATTTAATTTAATTTAATGCTTTTCCCCACATCATATTTGTTCAATCACCAATATGTCCATACCCATCTAATCCAGGCACTTCACCCCCTTTTCTTTCCATACTTCTTAGACTTTTCCTCTTCATCCCATGGTGAAGGGCCACCATATTGCGCTTCACTTGTCCTTTTCCCACCTTTTCTGGGGGATGCTAGGAGCATCTTCCCATCCTCCCTATGTAGTACAACTAGGATCACCAAAGATATCCCTCTCATTCAGATTGCATGACTATTTTAGAAATCTGTCTTTCAATTTATGAATTCTGGTTGATGTTTGTATCTGATGTGACATCATGATGAAATTGCTCTATTTCTTTTAATTCCTGTGTTTATGAATTCCACCCATGCTGGCATGAGTATGTCACATCCTCCTAGACCAGACTGGGAGTCATTATAATTCAGTGACCACCTTTTTAGGTGAGAGCACCTTAGAAAAATGAGTGCGCTGGAAGCCTAGGAAAACCAGTTTTATCCTGCCCCTCTGCTGAAGGAGGGAAGTGGCAGAGTGGGAATCTAACTTACCAAGCAGGGGACCTATAAAAGGACTTTCAGGGAGGTGACACAGAGAGAAAGAGAGACAGGAAGTTTGGGTTAGGGGAAGAAAAGGAACAGAATGACCAAGGCCAGAGGAAGTGGAGAAGGCTTCATGCTTCACTGAAGCAATAGGATTCTGGACAATGCTCCTGGACTCTGACTCCAGCCCAAAGAATGCTTTGAAGTGGTGACAAAATAGAGGTACGGAAACACCATTAGTGTTCATTTTTATATAGATTTTGAGTATTTCATGCATGTCAGAAAAACAATACACTGTGCAAAGTGTCTGTATGTTTTATATGTTGCACCTACGGATAGCCCCTTGAAGAGAAGAATGAGAAAGCTCACGTCTTTGGGTGGCATTTAGGGAGAGGCTTTGTTTATGATACTGCTATATCTTGAGGATCAATACTGGACCTGGAGGTCTGAGGCAGGTCATCTGCAGGTCTCCATATCCACGAAGGAGATAACAGACTGACAGTTTGACTGCCCAGGAAATACTCCAAAGGCGCCAAAGAGTGAAACCAGTGTGCAGCCTGCTGAAACTGAGGGGAGTTTAGAACTCATGAGCAGTTTGATGAGCTGCCAACAGGGGTGGCCTGACCAGGTCTCTGACAGAGAGGTTGCTGCTGTCCCATGCTGAGTAGACGGAAAGGGACTGCTGGCTTGATCTCAGGCACTGTGTAGAGCTGGAGCTCTGATCTGGGCTTTTCTTCCCATTCTCTGCTATGAGACTCAGGTGACCAGCCATCCCTTATTTTAAGGGACCATCTCTTATTTCACTGATTTGTCCCTTAGAGTGACATTTTTAAACTTCTCATAAATACCATTTTAAACATTACATTGAAGTTTATGATCACTTGTAAACTTGAGGGGAGTAGAAACGTACAGTTGAGAGAAAAATACATGGTATGCCAAAGAAAAAAACCGTTTCCTGAAATGGCACTGAAAATAGTGTTATCCCTTATTTTTATGTTTTTCCCCAATTTCTATCCAACAGTGCTGGTCACCCTAAGTGAGACAGTCATGCAGAACAAGGGCGTGCAGTCCCTTATGTTCACTGGCAACAATACTCACCTCATATATGACAAAAGAAACATTAATTGAAAATTTCTTGGTGTATTTTTAGGAACTATGTAATAAATGCTGTAGCCTCATGATAAAAAGTTACATTAATGAATCATTACAGGATAGTGTGGGAAGTAGACTAAAACCTGATATGCTTGTAGGCAGGAATATTTTGTAAGAAGCTTAAGTATGAACAGTTCATCTCTGCAATGATTCACATTCAGTTAATTGGTATAGTGCACAGTTCAAAAATTTGAAACGTCATAATTTACTGTAATTTCATGGCTGTTCTCTCTAAAATTATACATTATGTGGGAAAGAATACAAATGGAGAGAGACACATTCAGGGCCTGATCCAAAACCCATTAGAGGCCAATGGGAGTCTGTTTAGAGATTGTTGCACAGAGTCTCTCTGATGTCAATGGTCACAAGGGGAAAATTATGAATGTTGAAGTGTTTCCAGGATCCAGGCATATATTCACCGTGAGTTCTATGAAAAGACAGACCAGCAATATTAATCATTAGGGAGTGTCATTACTTTTTGTGGCTGTGTACAACTATCAACAGTACTCCAAGCCACTCACTGTAAATCTTGATGAGATAAAATATATCCATACTCAGTTACCTTGACAGGAAACTTGCATCTCCACTATACACTATTCATATATTTATTCCAAAAATTCATTGACATTCATTGGAAACCACTGTACTGTGTAATATTAGCCAAAAGTGTCAAATTGCCTTTAAATTTATAAGAGTTGATAAAATTAATCAGATGAGATAGTAAAAATCTGACAAAATAAAATTATGGCTGCCACATATTTCATAATGCACATTTTCAAGTCTTGTTTTCAGTGCCTACAAGAGTGAAAGCTGGTCAGTCCAACCTTCTTTTCAATCAACATTTCAGGAAACCCAAAGGATTTAGACATAATTGATTAATGGTAGTTTGACACCATTCTTAGCATATTTAAAATTAAATGAGAGAAGAAGGAGAACCAAGACATATATGACATGGACAAGACAGAGTCCCATAGGGTGTTCAGATCATGGTATCTTCACTTGGATAAAACCTTTCTCCAGAATGTATGCACTAAAGGCACTGGAACAAGCAAAATATTCTTTCATCGTTTAATTTTGTCTAGATGCTACGTTGATAACTTACTTGCTATATAAAGGAAGAAAAGCTAAGTAGTTGCAGAGTGCAAGGAAGGTGACAAGAAAGGGAGGGGTAAAAAGTGAAGAGAGAAAGCTAGAAAACATGTTAAATTTAACTGCTTTACCTAATTCTTCTGCTATTTATGCAACCTGAACTGTAAGCTTATATCAGTTGTTGATGACAAAAAAATTATTCAAGTAGTTTTCAGGGAGAAAGATAATCTGGAATATGAGGGTGTCACAGATCTGGTTGCGTTCCCATTGCTGGTGGCTAACCAGCTTCCTGTAAGGAGAGCCAGTTGCTGGATGCAATGCATTTCAAATACCTGGAATCTGAACAGAATCCAGGCCATATCCCTGTCTTGTGGATCCTATACGTGCTCTTTTTAGTGAACATCCTCTCTCTGGGTTGCCTCTTGAGCGTTTAAACTATATAGCCTACTGCACAGTTCCTAGAACCAGTGCTGACCGTTCAAGTTCTTCGTAGTTTAAACACACCATCTCTCAGAATTCCACCCAAAGGTGCAAGGTTTCTAGTTTACTTCTTCAAGGGGCATGTGGTGGGTATAATATATGCAAGACACAGACATTTTGCATAAGGTTCTACAACACTGTTTTTTCTTAGTCATGAGGAACACAGAAAGAACGAACATCCTGAACACAATACCCCTTACTCTAGTTCACCCTTCCCTTGGGAGGTCTTGGGGTATCGTCTATGTTCAGGGAGGAAGGGTGCCTGTATCCTTCATTTCCTTAAACCTCATCCAAATTCTTTCTCCTTGAACTGTTGAAAATAGCTGAAGCTCCCTAATGAATTATCAAAGGCCATCCAGCATCCTTCTGTTGTAGTGCATTGCTTGTGTCCTGGAGCATAGACCCTTCTACCCTGGCAAAGTTACTCTGAACTTGGCTAGTCCATCCCCTTCTTTCCTCCTCCTTCCTGCCCAAACTTTCGGTGGGTCTTCCCCACTTGTCCTGTCATAATTTTTTTGCTTTGACTACCTGTCTCTTTGTTCTGCTCTGGTAACTTTCCAATGCTTTCGAATACGCCCTCTCTGTAGACCAGAGGGGGGCAGTATCTTTCCCTGTATTGAACAAACTCATTGTTCAAGATACTTTACCTTGAATAGGTGACTGCTGAGTTCCAGTGACCCACCATTGTCCATAGTCTGGCAGGGATGTGACACAACTCAACCAACCATAGACAGAAGGACATTCATGATACAATAGTTTTCAAAGCAACAACAGTTTCTGTAGCAACAACTTCAAAACATCAATTGTACAGAAGAAAAACTACTGATTTAGCCAAGGTAATACGAGAACATTGCGGGGGAGGGGATTTGTGATCTTTAAATATGAGTTTACTTTGAGTATGTGTCAGGATCTGCCCTCCACACTTTCAAACTTCAATTCTGTATTGACATCAGTGAGGCTCTGCAAAAGCACAGGAGTCTGCCATATGGACCCAGCTGCAGAATCCGGGGCTATGAATTAGGAATTTGTTCTCCTTTTTTTCTTAACCTGTTTGTGGTATCTGAATTTGCTTATTTAATAGACATAGAATGATAGACTATTAGGCTGGAAGGGACCTCATGAGGTCATCTAGTCCAACTCCCTGCTAAAAGCAAGACTACTCCCACTAAATCATCCCAGCCAGGGTTTTGTCTAATGAGGCCTTAAAAGTCTCAAAAAATGGAGATTCCACCACCTCCATAGGTAACCCATTCCAATGCTTCGCTGCCCTCCTACTGAGAAAGTTTTTCCTAATATCAAACTTAGACCTCCCCAGTTGCAACTTGAAACCATTGCTCCTTGTCCTGTCCCTTGAGAATAGCCTAGCTCCTTCCTCTTTGGAGCACCCCTTCAAGTAGTTGAAGATTGTATCAAATCCGCCCCTTAGTCTTCTCTTCTGCAGACTAAATAAACCTAGTTCCTTCAGTCACTCCTCACAAGTCATGTGCCCCAGCCCACTAATCATTTTTGTTGCCTTCCTCTGGACTCGTTCTAATTTGTCCACATCCTTTCTGTAGTAGAGAGCCCAAAATTAGACACAATATTCCAGATGCGGCCTCACAGTGCCAAATAGAGGGAAGTAATCGCATTCCTCAATCTGCTGCCAACGCTCCTGCCGATGCAGCCCAATATGCCATTGGCTGTTGACTCATATCCAGCTTCCCATCCACCATAGCGCTAGGTCCTTTTCTACAGAGCTGCTACTTAGCTGATGGTCCGCAGCCTGTAGCAGTACATGGGATTTTCCCATCCTAAGTACAGGACTTTGCACTTGTCCTTGTTGAACCTCATGAGATTTCTTTTGGCCCAAGCTCCAGTTTTTCTTGGTCCCCCTGAATCCTATCTCTACCCTCTAGTATATCTATCATTCCCCCCAGCTAGGTATCATGTGCAAACTTACTGAGCATGCAATCAATCCCATCATCCAGATCATTAATGAAGATGCTGAACAAAACTGGCCACCGGACTGACCCCTGGGGCACTCCACTTGTTACTAGTTGCCAACTAGACATTGAGCCATTGATCCCTATCCACTGAGCCTGATGATCTAGCCAGCTTTCTATCCCTCTTAGAGTCCATACTTCCCTAACTTGCTGACAAGGATTCTGTGGGAAATCGTATCAAAAGCTTTGTTAAAGTCGAGGTATATCACATCAATCGCTATTCCCGCATCCACAAAGCCAGTCAGCTCATCATAGAAGGCAATCAGGTTGGTCAGGCATAATTTTCCCTTGGTGAATCCGCTATTCCTGATCACCCTGTTTTCCTCCAAGTGTTTCAGAATGGATTTTTGAGGACCTGCTCCATGATTTTTCATGTGAACACAATGGATACTAGTAATTCTGCTTCCAGTTATACAGAGGTAAATCCAAAGTGATTCTATTAAAATCAATGCAGGAACTCCATTTACATTCTTTGGGTAGCACTACTGTTTTAAAGATACAACCTAAAACATTAATTTGACTTCTATGATGGATATTTGATTTCTTTTTATAATAAGGTCATGAATAGTAAGAGGAAATATCTGAACATAAAATGACCTGTGTATGGTGTTATAGAAAATTGACTTTTATAAATTCATGATTGCTTTCTTATCACTAAATTGTGCAGAAGCAATATAACAAATTAAAAACAAAATAAAGGACATTAATCCCATTAAGGCCAAAAATGACTTCAGCATCATATTAACAATGAAATCTGCAAATTTTACACAAATGTCTTCTTATGTCAGCACTTTTTATAATTATATTAACAATGTCCATATGAGAGTAAAATTAGCTAAATTCAGCTCTCTGCTGCAAATGTTGTTTCAATGGAATTTAGAGTAAAGCGAGAAAGTAAGGATGAGGGATGCCAATATACTGGCTAGATACAGCTTATAAGAATAAAAGTACCATTATCTCTACTCCCCCCACACCTCCCCCCCCTTTTTTTTAAGACCAGAAGGAACCATCATAATCATCTACTGACTTACAGCATAATACAGACAAAACCCCCTCACCTAATCATAGAATCATAGAACAATAGGGATGGAAGGGACCTCACGAGGTCATCTAGTCCAACCCCCTGCTAAAAAGCAGGACCACTCCCACTAAATCACCCCAGCCAGGGTTTTGTCCAACCAGGCCTTAAAAATCTCCAAAGATGGAGATTCTACCACCTCCCTAGGTAGCCCATTCCAATGCTTCACGACCCTCCTAGTGAGAAAGATTTTCCTAATATCCAATCTTGACCTCCCCAGCTGTAACTTGAAACAATTTCTCCTTTTTCTGTCCTCTGTTACTACAGAAAACAGCCTAGCTCCCTCTTCTTTGGAGCGCCCCTTCAAGTAGTTGAAGGTTACTATCAAATCTCCCCTCAGTCTTCTCTTCTGTAGACTAAATAAGCCTAGTTCCTTCAGTCTCTCCTCATAAGTCATGTTCCCCAGCCCCCTAACCATTTTTGTTGCCCTCCGCTGGACTCTTTCTAATTTGTCCACATCCTTTCTGAAGTGGGGAGCCCAAAACTGGACACACTATTCCAGATGTGGCCTCACCAGTGCCAAATAAAGGGGAATTATCACATCCCTCGATCTGCTGGCAATACTCCTACTGATGCAGCCTAATATGCCATTGGCCTTTTTGGCAACAAGAGCACACTGTTGACTCATATTCATCTTTCCATCCACCATAATCCCCAGGTCCTTTTCTACAGCGCTGCTACTTAGCCGATCGGTCCCCAGCCTGTAGCAGTGCATGGGATTTTTCCGTCCTAAGTGCAGCACTTTACACTTGTCTTTGTTGAACCTCATGAGGTTTCTTTCAGCCCAGTGTTCCAATTTGTCCAAGTCTCCCTGGATCCTGTTCCTGCCCTCCAGAGTATCTACCATTCCCCCCAGGTTAGTGTCATCCATGAACTTACTAAGCACGCAGTCTATTCCATCATCAAGATCATTAATGAAGATGTTGAATAGAACCAGCCCCAGGACCGACCCCTGGGGCACTCCACTCGTTACCGGTTGCCAACTAGACATCGAGCCATTGATTCCTACCCGCTGAGCCCGTCGATCTAGCCAGTTTTCTCTCCACCTTATGGTCCACTCGTCCAACCCATACTTCCTTAACTTGCCGATGAGAATGCTGTGGGAAACTGTATCAGAAGCCTTGCTAAAGTCGAGGTACACCACGTCAACCGCTCTTCCCGCATCCACAAATCCAGTCTTCTCATCATAGAAGGCAATCAGGTTGGTCAGGCACGATTTGCCCTTGGTGAATCCATGTTGACTGTTCCTGATCACTCTATTTTCCTCCAAGTGTTTGAGGATGGATTCTTTGAGGACCCGCTCCATGATTTTCCCAGGGATTGAGGTGAGGCTGACCGGTCTATAGTTCCCCGGATCCTCCTTTTTCCCTTTCTTGAAGATAGGTACTATATTTGCCTTTTTCCAATCCTCCAGGACCTCCCCCGTTCGCCACAAGTTCTCAAAGATAATGGCCAGTGGCTCTGCAATCACTTCAGCCAACTCCTTCAGCACCCTCGGATGCAGTTCATCCGGCTCCATGGACTTGTGCACATCCAAGTTCTTTAAGTAGTCCCTAACCTGACTTTCCATCACCGAGGGCCGCTGTTCTCTCCATTCCGCGTTACCCTGTGTAGTAGCCTGGGAGTTGGCCCTCCCTGTGAAGACTGAAGTAAAAAGAGCATTGAGTACTTAAGCCTTTTCCGCATCATCCACCACGAGGATGCCTGCCCCATTCAGTAAGGGACCTACACCACCCCTGATCCTTTTCTTGTTGCTGACATACTTATAGAACCCCTTTCTGTTATCCTTCACATCTCTTGCTAGCTGCAACTCCAGTTGTCCTTTGGCCTTTCTGATTTTATCCCTGCAGTCCCGAGCAATATCTTTATATGCCTCCTTTGTCATCTGTCCAGGTTTCCACTTCTTGTAAGCTTCCCTTTTATGTTTCAGCTCATTGCAGAGTTCCCTGCTAAGCCACGCTGGTTGCCGTCCACATTTGCTGTTCTTTCTGCACATTGGAATGTTATCTTCCTGTGCCTTTAACAGGGTTTCTTTAAAATACAGCCAGCTGTCTTGGACACCTTTCCCTTCAGATCAGCCTCCCAAGGTATCCTGCCCATCAGCTCCCTAAGGGAGCCAAAATCTGCTTTTCTGAAGTCTAGGGTGTGTGTTCTGCTTCTTTCCTTCCTTCCATTGATCAGGATCCTGAACTCTACCATCTCATGGTCACTGCTGCCCAGGTTGCCATTTACTTCTTCTCTGATCAATTCTTCTCAGTTTGTGAGCAATAGGTCTAGAGGTGCAAGGCCCCTAGTTGGTTCCTCCAGCATTTGTACTAGGAAGTTGTCCTCAATATTCTCCAAAAACTTCCTGGATTGCCTGTGCACTGCTGTATTACCTTCCCAGCAGTTGTCAGGATAATTGAAGTCACCCATAAGAACCAGGACCTGTGATCTGGAAACGTCTGTTAGTTGTCCATAGAACGCCTCATCCACCTACTCCTTCTGGTCTGGCGGTCTGTAGCAGACACCCACCACGACATCCCCCTTGTTGCATTCTCCCCTAAACTTAACCCACAGACTTCAACCGGCTTGTTTCCACTTTCATAGTGGAGCTCCGAGCAGTCATACGGCTCTTTTACATATAGTGCTACTCCTCTCCCCATTCTTCCCTGCCTGTCCTTCCTGAATAATTTATATCCATCCATGGCAGTGCTCCAGTCATACAAGTTATCCCACCACGTTTCTGTTATTCCAATTATATCATAGTTCCTTGTCTGTGCCAGTACTACCAATTCTTCCTGCTTGTTTCCCAGGCTCCTCGCATTTGTGTACAGACACTTAAAATACCAGGCCGATTGCCGTACTTTGCCCTGTCGATTCTCCCTCCTGTCGCATCTTCTTCCTTGCAATTTCTCCTGGTGGCTTCCTGCCCCACTCGCCTGAGGTATTATGACTTCATTAGGAAATAAAAAACAATTATTTGATTTCCCACCCCCCAGTTCCAACCACCCTCTCTTTTATTCCTGCTGTTACAGTCCTAGCACCCCCCAGTTCCATCCCTTCCCTCAGGTCTCCCTCAGTTTTACTTACCTGTGGGCTTTGGTCACCTTCCCCCTTCAAACCTAGTTTAAAGCCCTCCTCACTAGGTTAGCCAGTCTACTTCCAAATACGCTCTTCCCCTTCCTCGGTAGGTGGAGTCCATCTCTGCCTATCAGTCCTTCTTCCTGGAACAGCACCCCATGGTTGAGGAAGCCAAAGCCCTCCCGGTAACACCATCTCCGCAGCCAGGCATTCACCTCCAGGATGCAGCTGTCTCTGCTCGGGCCCCTACCGTTGACCGGAATCAAGCTCATGACTTTTCTTTATTATACTCTTTTACCTCAGACCCATAGATCCACAGCTATGCTGACTTTCTTTGCCTTTTTTAAAAAATAAAACAATAACTTTCTCATTAATTCAGTGCCATCCTAATGCCATGAACATTTGCTCCTGGGTGACCTGAATGCACCCTGAATGAATTTGTTTGTAGAAAATATACTTGTCTAGCTCAGCTCACTGCTTATTGGTGTCCCATTTAATCATCTCATCCCATTTCTGCAACTATTCTATGCTGTAAGCTCTCTCAGTAAATTAGTAGCTGATTCCATATTCAGTGCTCCTCTAAATGTACTGCCTTTATAAAAGCCTGCAAAACATACCAGATTAAGGAACAGCTGGTCTACAATTTCTTCAACAAATGATTGTTTAATTCCCAGCAGTTCTTTACTGTGTGTCTGGGCTTAGATCAGGTCAGGTTATAAATATTAGTATTTTATTACCCTCTTATGTAATAGTTGCAGCCAGGACTCTTTCTCTGTCCTGTATATTGGAGTGCAGCAATTATGGTCCATCTCACATCAGTGTGATATGCTACCTCCCTTATAGGACCCTGTAATTTCTTTTCGCATGCAATGGATGTCTCAGAATATCTGAACAGCAGCTTTATTAAAAAATGTTCATCAAATGATTTGATTGACAAATTTCACTATATTTTTTTTCAAACAGTTCTTTAGTGTGTGTTATCTCTATCTAATGAGTCATTCAGTTTATAAAGCTAGGTAAATAGCATTTTAAAACACATGATTTTCCATTTTTCACCCAATTCTAGTCAGAATATAGCAGGGAGGAGAATTTGTTTTTTAGTACAAGCACATGCCTGCTAATATCTTGTGCCAAAAAAACCTTCTAGACTTGAATTTTGCATAACACTTCACAAATTTGCTTTCAATAGTGACCTATAGTCTTAAAGGCTCCAGGCTCACCTCCAGCTACATCTCAACACTGCATCATCAATCTCAGATCTGTTCTGCACACACAACCCTAAACTATGTATTTTCTGCTTTTCCCTAATTTTCACATCTACCCTATAGCAGTCTCTGGCATGTGATTATCAGCAGGGCACCTCCTGGTGGTGTTTCCGGGGAATGTTGTGCAAGTGGTTCCTCTGCTGGCAGTCCGTTCTCTGCCTCTCCATGCTAGACTCTGGCTTCGAGTCCTCCTGTGGGGTTTTAGCCCTCTGGCTAAGCCTGCTAGTCCACCCCTTCTGGGGTACAGGCTGGCTCTCTCCCCTTGTCCTAGCCACTACTAGCAGCGGCCAGGGAGACCTGCTGGCCACTGTGTTAAAATAGTCCAGGCCAGAGCCTGTGTCACACCTGGCATCCGTGCCATCCCCTGGCATGCTGGGGGAGCGGGGAGGGACCTAGGCTCACCATCTTTTCCAGGCCCTAGCCCAGGGACCCTAGACCCCTCCACTGAGGCAGCGCCTCCCTCCAGTCTCTGCACTATGCTGGGTATTGATTCCCTGGGCCTCTTCCCCACAGTCCCCAGTCGCACACCACTTCTTGCCGGCCTGGAATCCAGCCGCTGTTCCTTTGGCTCCCTTGCCCCAGACCGCTGCTCCAGCCGCTTGCCACTGTCCGCTCCTTTCAGGAACTTCAGCCCCGCCCTGCTCCCGCTGCAGCTCTGCACTCAGAGCTCTCCATGGTGCTGGCCCTGCAGCCTGCCAGCCTGGGAGAGACCTTTTCCCTTCAGGCTCCCCCTGCAGATTCAAGCCTTTGCCCTGCTGCTCACCCCAATTGGCTCCGCAGCTGATTGGCTGCTCCTTGCAGGCCAGTTAACCCCTCACTCTCTGGGTATAAGAGGCTTGGGGAAGCTAAGCCTCCCCACACAGCTGCTGCCAGAAGCTCTTGCTTGGCCTCTACCCGTTTGTCCCCATCCTCGTATTGCCTCTTTCTGACCCCACTTTGCCTCTTCCCCAGAGTTCTGCACCTTTCAGTCCCCTCCCCACACCACTCATACCTTTTGGCCTCCTGCCCATGCCATGTGTTCCACTCCCCTGCAGCTGCTGTGCATACTGCTAATGACAGAGCAACTCAGCTAGGGTTTGTGGTAGAGGGGGCTGAGGGACGCGAGCAGGGGGGCAAGGAGGAGTGAGCAGCGTGGGTAAGGTCTGAGAGGAGTGAGTGGGGGACCTCAGATAGAGGTTAAGCAGGTGCGAAGCCTGGGGCAAAGCATGGGCAGGTCTTGGGGGAGGAGGCCGAGTGGGGTAGGGCCTTGATGTGAAGCCAGCCTCCCCCAGTCCAAGAAGCACTCCCCACTAAAGTGTGCTCTTCTTACTGCTATGGAGGCTTTTCAGCCTCTGTCAGTAGGCAGCTCTATAGATCCGTCACCCTTCCCATCTTCTTTCCCTTCATAGGCCTGGAGTTGCTAGGGGGGAGGAGGTAGAAAGGAGCTGAACCAGTGGGGAAAGAGAGTAGATCCTTCCTGAACTTTTGAGCTCTTTCGACTCTCTCCTAACTTTTTGCCTCTTATAAAAATTATATCCCCACAGAGCCATAGGAGCATCTGAAAACCTGTCGCTGGTAGAGTTGGCAAGTCTCTAAGTGATTTATATACAGTTATTCTCTTGTAGGTATTCCCAGAATCAGGATGTGCCTGCTCTGAGATGGATGTCCAGCAGATCAGCCCTTTCATAAAGGGCTAAATTATGTATTAAACTTTAGGGGCACTCTGACATCTTCAGGAGTAACTTGAGATGTGAATAGTCCCATTGAAGTTATCATGAGGAAAGGTGATGGAATCTGGCTCTCGTAGATTTAGCACCATCTTGTCCTGTCCTCCTTGCATTCCAGGGGTTTGGTAGAATGTATCGCTTTTGAGACTAAGTATTCCACAATTAGCCCTCAAATGATCAAGCATTCTCAACAGGACTCAAGTAGTCCAAGAATTCTAATTTTCTTTCCCTTCTTGGTTAATGTTCAGTGATACTATATACATTTGTGGAAAGGAAAGGAAAGGAAAGGAAAGGAAAGGAAAGGAAAGGAAAGGAAAGGAAAGGGGGAAAATACATTAAATACTGCAGGTGGTGCACATTGTATAGACAAATAGGACCCTATTAAGAACTGTCTGTATCTAAATAAAATGCATTCCTTGAATTATGTGAAACTGTATTCTTTGTTTCAGTTAGATGGAACCTGGTGGGTGCAGATGTTCATCTCAGAGACATTCATCACACTATAATCTGTATGTATTGGAGATTTTTTGGGGATAGTAACCATCCTTGATCAGGCAGGAAGGGAAGATGAGTATGCAATGATCCTCCCCTTTCTTGTACAGCCTACATAAGGGCAGTCTGGGGGAGCAGGGACCATTCTATCTCTGGGGAAAAAAGTAGGAGGACAGGTGAGAGATTGTTGTGCAGCCCCTTAATTGCAGCCTGCCAAGTACAGTCAGCAAAGTAGGGGGAGATATCTGACCTAATCCAATGGTTGATTCCCTCTATGTCTTTACTTACTTTCTTGAATGTCTTTAAATCCCTCTGCATGGCATGAATTACACAAATGGTAATTATGTGACCCTTTAAGTATACACTTTATAATCCTTCAGTCCTCTTTTTTGAAAATGTAAAATATATGTGGTAAATAGTAGTCATGGATTTTAAGTGTTCATTAGAGGAATATGTGTAGTTTTAAGTCTTTCAGCTCTCAGGCAGTGCAAAGCATTTTCAGCAGATCTCTTTGCCATACTCCTTAATGTTAAGTAGCTCCTGTATTGCTTATTTATGCTTGTTCTGACATATAAAAGGCAGTTCTTGTGAGGTTCCCTTGTGATTATGACCTCACTTTTTTTTAAAATCTAATCTGGTCTAGCCATCTTTTTATTAGCCCCCACCTGTCATCATTACATTGCCTTTATGCCTCCATGCCTGAATCAGAGCACTTCTCTACCAGTCCCAGAAAAAAGACATATTTCATCCATAGGCAGTGATACAGCACAGCAGGAGCAGGGCTGTGTTTTGTTGTAGCGTGCACTGCTGGAACAGAAGACAGAAATAGTTATTTTGAAGAGGGATAAAAGTACATATTAAAAACTGTAGTCCAACCAAACCTTGAAAAATAGAGATTGTTCTACCTCAGTCTGTCTCTTCACCTCTTCTTCACCTTACTTACTTTCCAATACAACAGTTTGTACAACACAAAGCTAAAAGGCATAACATACAATGGCATGTAAATCTGAATACTCAGGTATTTCAGCATCAATAATGTTAGTGCAGCAACCGAGTTTGCAAAAGATGTACTTTTCACAGAAAATCAATAATGAAAAAGAAAATCTCTCTTTCTTGCAATTCATGAAGTAGTATTTTATGGGTTTGCTACTGGATAACATTCATCAAGAGTTGTCATAAATAATCTTTTCTCCCTTATCCCCATTGGTAATGGTTACTTCTTTTAAGTGGAGAAAATAAGGTTGAATTTAGAAGATTTCAGCTCCCTATGACAGTCTCAAACATTTAAGCTGTTCCTCAGATTTCTTTTTGTAAACTGAGTATCAACAGATATTTTGACATAAAAATGTTTTCTGTAATTGATGCTTTACAGCAGTAGTTACAATAAAAAAAAGGTGGGATTCAGTGATGTGAATCTTAGCGTCACAAATCCTATCAAACTACCATCTGCCCTGCCAACTGGGAAAAAGATTCATAAGCATCTGGGTCATTTGCTAATAGATAATCAACAGCCAATATTTAAAGTGTTTGATGTAACTGACCTGCCTAACTACTACCTGGTATGTAACCTCCCATTCCTGAGAAAGCTAACTGAAAAGCTTTCCAGGAAATACCTTTAACAGTATCTAGATAGTGGCTATGTCTACACTGATGGTGGCAAATTCACCACCATCAGATCAATTTATCCAGTTCAATTGAGCGGTCACTAAACACATGCTCTGTTGATCTGGAAGTTGATTTTATAAAACCACCATCTCAGGTGGCATAGCACTGCATTGATGGGAACACATTTTCTGTTGGCACACTGCATTGGAGATGGGTGCGTAGAAGGGAAGTTGTGAAGCTAATGAGAGTTAACACAAGCTACTCTGCATAGGTTGCGTAACTCCCGTTGATTGCCGCTAAATTTTGCTGCCCATGTAGACATGGCCAATGTCATTATCCTTGTCCTTTCTCCTTTGGCTTTCAGGCAAGTGTAGGGTCAAAGACAGCACCGGGCTCACTCCATGCTGTATTATTGACCCCATACTCACACTTTTTGGACACTTCTGCAACATTTGATTATTTTGTAACAGAAAAACTGCTGTCCCTCCTCAGGAATGTGCCAGCATTTAGTGAGACTGCTGCGATACTTTCAAACTGTCCTCTTCCACTGCACCAAAATAACTCGTCATCTATTTGTCTGCCTCCAAAACCTTCACTTTACCTTTTTTATTTTATTTTTTTATATGGGTCTGTCCTATTTTTTTCTTCTGCCCCCATCCTGCTCAACTCAGTGTGAAAATGCTAAGGGAAATTCTGAGACAGGGTGGATTAAAACGAGAGCTAAATGCTTGACAGCACCCAGTCAAATGCCAATCAAACCATATTTCAATGATACAAGCCAAGATTAGCACCTGGATGAAGAGAAACTTCCTATGTCTGAATATAGGAAAGACAGAGGTGAGGTTGGCAGGGAAAGAAGACTGTTGGGGGAAAAAACCTATATCATATATATAATCACCTCTATAATTTCACTCTCCACTGACAACATCCATCCTCACATCACAAAGATGATCCACAATATTGCTGTTCTCCTGAGCTCCTTGCTGTTTCTGGAATCTCAGATAGTCAGGACTCCAAAAACCATTTATTTCCAACTGTGTTCGGAGAGACATTGCCCCAACATATCAGATTTATACTTGTCCCCAGTGATCCATACATTTGCGACCTGCAGGCATTATTACTATAAAATGCTGCACCCAGGAACGAAACCACCAAGCTAAAATATATGTCCCAGCTGGTTCAGAACACAGCAGGACATCTTCTGAGCAACATAACACCAAAGGTACATCACAACACTGCTCTGCTATCTTCACTTGCTTTGTGTTGAAAGTAAGCGAAAGTGAACACTTCGTTTCTCATCTGTTTGAAGTCTCTGAGCTAGGCAGGGAGACTTGTCATAGAAAATTTTTTCCTAGGTGATCTGGAAAGCTAGGAACAGAGGCAGCTAACAGGAGAGTTTTGAAGGGAGTTTTAAAAAGGGAGTGTGAGCAGCTTTCCTTCCAGGTTAAGCTCTATGGGTCATTTCAAGATGCACAGTGACGAAGTAGTGATAGTGACCTATAGCAGATGTGCCATGTTTTCTTTCCTGTGTGAAACCAGAAGGCATCTCCTGTGCATGAAATGCAACTTGGTGGCTGTACTGGAGGAAAAGATTATTGGATTGGAGAAGTAAGTAGAAATGCTACTGAGAATTAGAGAAGCTGAGGAGTTCCTAAACAGGCAGGTTCAGGAAACATCAGTACTCCTGGTTCAAGAAAGAGAGAAGCTCTGGCCACCAAGGAGATGGAGAGAGAAAGGAAGTCAGAGAGGAGATCTGGCAGTTCATAACAAAGAAATGCAAGAGGTCACAATGGCATTCTACATGGCTATAACTAGACAAGGATAGATGGACTATGTCCATCAGAGAGAAAAGGACCAGTAAGTATTTATTACAGTTAGAAATTTCCAGTCGACACCAGGTTCTCCATGTGGAAACTATGGAAGATATCTCATGATCTAGCTGGTCCAAGGGAACAGAGGATTCTACAGGACACACAAGAATACTCATATTGGATCAGATCAATGATTCATCTACTTCATTATCTTGTCTTCCAAGAGTGGCTAATGTCAGATGCTTCAGAAGGAATGAATGGAACAGTATCATTATCAAGTTATCCATCCCCTGTGATCCAGTTCTGGTTTCTGGTAGTCAGACAGTTAGGAACATTTAGAACATGGGATTGTATTCCTGACTGTCTTGACTAATAGCTATTGGTCTCCTGTTCTCCATGAACTTATCTACTTCCGTATGTTTGTTTTAAAGCTGCTGCCAATTGTGGGTGACAGCTCAGCACCACTTGTAGAAGTCAAACTTATCCACAAAGAATTGTCCCATCATCCAAAGAAGACAAATGATCCTTGTTGGGATTCAGTATTCAGCAGAATTAAAAGAATATTCTTCAAGGAACAGACAGACAGCAGGCTGCCTTTCTGGAGCCAAGGCATGAGACATCAATATAAAATCAGATAGGCATTTGAAGTCAATTTATATGGCTCCATTGGTGGTGGTTCATATTATCTCTAATGACACTGTGTCATTGGGTACCACACAGATAATAAATAACTTCAGGGAACTTTGAAGCATGCTGAAAAAGAATGTCTTAGCAGTCTTCTCTGAACTCCTTCCTCTCCCACAAGCAAAGGAAAAAAGAAGGCAGAAGATTCTGGAAGTGAACCAATGTCTAGGTAGGTGGTGAAGGGGTTTTGGGTTTGTGGACATTGATCCACTTTCTCATGGTAGAAGGGAAGATGTTGTTGGATGGTCTCTACTTCAGTAGAAGGGAGACCAATCTTCTGAGGGACTGTCTGGCTAGACTAGTCAAAAGTGTGTTAAACTAACAACAAAGAGGGAGAGTTAAAAAGAGGGGTGTTGAGAACAAAATAAATCAAGGAAACAGACAGAAAAAAATAAATTCTTTAATTGTCTATACACCAAAGCAAGGAGCCTGTATCACAAACAAGAAGAACTGGAATTGCTCACTTCTGAAATAAATCTGCTCTAGTTGGTATAACTGAAATCTGGTGCAATAATTTCCATCACTGGAATGTTAAAATCAATGGTTATAAACTATGTAGGAAGGATCAAGTGGGCAAAAAGGGAGGGGAACTGGTCCTCTGTAAAATATGACATTGCTGTTTCTGAGATAGTGATAACTCGGACAAAAATGATCATGAGTGCTTATGTATCAATGTCCTAACAGATAAGGCACAAAATGGGGTACAACTACTGTCTCCTTTAGACCACAAAATCATGCTATGGAACAAAATGACAGTCTACTTAAGAAACTACCTATAGTGTGTCAGAAACAGTGCCAGATTTAGGCACAAGTCAAGCAAGCCATGGCTTTGGGCCTCACATTATGAGGGGCCTCTAAATATGTTGGAGATAACAAAGAAGATTAATCATAATTGAAACTGATAATGCAAATAAGGATTTTTGCATGATATGCATGCTTTATTAAGTTCTTTTTTGTTGCATCTTTGCCTATGTATATATGCAAATATAATGGTTTATCATTTATTTTTTGATTATCCTTTATGTTATAATGTAATACACTTTTTTCTTTTTATTTTTTATGGTATGGGTCCTCTGAACCTTGACATAACTTAGGGCCTCAGCATGTCTAAATCGGGCCCTGCTCAGGGGGAAAAAACACTGCATGATCATGAGGAACTTCAAACATATATATCCTGGATGTTTCATGCTACCGGTACTAAAACATCCTTGGAATTTCTGAATATTATAGATGACAATTTCCTAACTCAAAAATGTTTCATCCAACTTGGTAGAATTCTGTGTTAGATCTTGTCTTAACAAATAAAGAGGAATGGATCATAGAACTAAAAATTAATAGTAATTGAGGTACAAGTGGTAGTGACTTGATCACACATGGAATGTGCAAACAAAATAAAGTATAAACCAGTGAGATATACATATATAAACACAATTGGTGCTTTAAAAGGCCCAGTTTCACAAACCTGGAAGCAAGTCTGAGCCAAATCAGCAAGGAGAAAGAATGTAATCAGAAAAAGTTAAATAAGTAGAAATTTTTAAGAACACTTTACTAGATACCCAAAAAGCCACAGGTTGAGGAAGATGGACATATTGATAAAAAAGTTAACATGGCTTACAGGGGAATTAGAGGCAGCCATAAAAAATAAATACATATAAGAAATGGAAGAGAGAGGAAATTGATTGTAATGAATATAAACCAGAAGCTAGGACTTGTAGAAAATGGATAGGAATAGCAAATGGACAAAATGAAACATCTGTGGCTAGTAATGTCTAGGACAATAAGAATTTTTTTTCATATATTAGGAGCAAAAAGATAATTAAAAATTGTATTTGCCAATTACTTGATGGAATCAGCAGGTCCAGGTAACTTGTATCCAAGAGTTTTAAAAGAGCTGGCTGAAGAACTTGTTTGCCTTTAATGTTAATTTTCACTAAATCTTGGAGCATTAGGGAAGTTTCGGAAGACTGGAAGAAAGCTAATGTTTTACATATATTTTACAACTGCAAACAGTTGAATAATTAGGGGTCTGTCAGTCTGACATGGATCCCAGACAAGATAATGGAGAAACTGATATGGTCTTAATTAATAAAGAATTAAAGGAGAGTAATTTAAATAGTGCCAATCAGTGTGGATTTATGGAAAATCAAGAGATTGATTTATGACAATGAAAATGTTATAAGCAGATGGTGGGTATGCTGTTTGACGAGAGGGGGAAAGAGAGAAGATCCCTGAGAACTGAGTCTGAAAATACACCAGCATCAGAGAGAAACCATCTAAGGAAATGCTGAAGAAATGGTCACAGAACTAAGGAGGTGAGCCAGGATAATATGATATTACCAAAACTTAAAGCACACTGCATTGCAGACATAGGCAGTTAGTTAGAGTCTTCTGATAAGAGGATTAAGTTGCTCCAGTTAAAATCCTGGAGAGGATTTTAAGCGTAACTCAGTTGAGTACAAAAGTTTTGTTACAAGCTGGTGGCATTTAGTGCTGGCCAAAGAAAACAGATTTTCAGCCTCAAAGGAAATTAGAATATTTGAAAAGATGGTCTGAACTTCGTCAACATCCTTCTTGAATAATGGACATAATATTCCAATAGTTCCACCAGTGCCAAATAAAGAGGTAAATAACTTCTCTACTTCTATTCAAGATTCCCCTGTTTTTGCATCTAATGACATTAGCTCTTTTGGCCCCAGCATTGCACTGGGAGCTCATGATTATCCACCAGAACCCCCAAATCTTGTTTAGTCTCTGTATTTACACTGAGGCATATTACAATGCATATTGTTTACTTGTGCCCAGCTTATCAAGCCATCCAGATCTCTCCCTATCAGTTACCCGTGCTCTTCATTTTTTACCACTCCTCCATTTTTGGGTCAACTGCTCACCTCCTTAGCTCTGTGACCATTTTTTCAGCATTTCCTAAGATGGTTTCTCTCTGATGCTGGTGTATTTTCAGACTCAATTCTCAGGGATCTTCTCTCTTTCCCCTCTGGTCAAACAGCATACCCACCATCTGCTTGTAACATTTTCATTGTCATAAATCAATCACTTCATCTCCGATCTCTTTCCTGCTGTTCAGTGTACCATGTCTCACCGTCTTTCTGACATTCCATGGATGTCTCACCAGGAAGTCAAATGGAACCCAACAAAAAACTTAGCTGCTTCTGTTTCCTATGAAATCTTTTCCCTGTCTTCTCTGTTTCCGGGATGCCCTCAGTATATAGAATAATAATATATTAATAATTAAAATATTTCTCTCTCATGGCAGAAATCCATTTTCATGACTCCATTGGATAGTGTTAGTTCTTCCCCTTTTAAAAAAATGCAAATAAAATATAACACCAATAAAAACTAATAGGCTATTTAGGGACAGCCATGCACTAAGCCAACTGTTAGGGAATTCGGACCTCAAGAGTTAGTTCTTTTATTATACTAATGTTCATACAATGGGGTATACTACTCCTAGTCTGTACACGTCTGTGAAGCTTGTTGAAATTGTTTTTGTCCAGAGGTTATTCTATTGTTTTAAATAGTGATATCACATTAAATTGGCTTTTCTTCTTCCATTGAGATCTATAGTAACTAGTCTGAAAGCTTTTCTTATATATTTGAGTGCTAATGCCATATGCAATAGTCAGTGTACTTCAGCCAGAATATTAGATAGAGAAGAGAGCTAATTCTGAAATGGACATGTATGTGGGTGTCATAGCTGTGGTACTGAAACAATATTTGAAACAATGTGGCTGTGCTACAAAATGTTGCTTTATCCTTTAATTACTTTTGGTTTACTCTCTCATTTGTAGTATTTGGAATTTTGATGAAATATGGATCTATGTCCTGTGTTTTGAGTTGTTTGTGTTTAGGCATAATATTTTTAAGTAAGATGCGATCAAAGGCTATGTCTACACTTTTTAGGTCGACTTAGCATTTCCACACCTAAATTTTAAGTCGACTTAGGGGGGACCCTACAAAGTCGACCTAGAGCGTCCACACTGGATGCCTAGGTCAACTTGTAGGGGCTAGGGGGACCTGGGACTGGTCCACGATGGCAGGGAGGACACCCGTTGCCAAGTGCCAGGGGGCTCAGCCTTTGTCCCATTGTACCTGGGTACAATGGGGCAAAGGGGGACAGGGACCCTGGCAGGGCATAGGGGCAGGGTGGGCAAGGCTCTGCCCTGCCCTGCCCTTTGGGGGGGCATGCAAGGCTCTCCCTGTGCCAGCCATCCTGGCAGAGGGGGCAGTGGGGAAGTCCTGGAGAGCCCTAAGTCAACTTAGAGTCGACTTAGGGCTACTCCACATCTACTCTGGCTTAAGTCGACTTTAGAAAGTCGACTTAAGCAGAAAGTCAACTTTAAACTAGGTTTAACAAAGTCAACTTAAGGAAAGTGTAGTGTAGACGTAGAGTAAATTAAGTCGACTTAAGCTTGCTTAAATCGACTTAATTTACTAGTGTAGATGCACCCAAAGAGTCTGTAAGTCATGGATTTGGAGCAAATGGCTCTGAAAGACCAGGTTGTGGCTGGAGGAAAGATCATAGAATCATAGAATAATAGGGTTGGAAGGGACCTCACGAGGTCATCTAGTCCAACCCCCTGCTACAAAGCAGGACCACTCCCCCTAAATTACCCCAGCCAGGGTTTTGTCTAACCGAGCCTTAAAAATCTCCAAAGATGGAGATTCTACCACCTCCCTAGATAGCCCATTCCAATGCTTCACCACCCTCCTAGTGAGAAAGTTTTTCCTAATATCCAACCTTGACCTCCCCAGCTGTAATTTGAAAGCATTGCTCCTTGTTCTGTCCTCTGTCCTCGAGAACAGCCTAGCTCCCTCCTCTTTGGAGCAACCCTTCAAGTAGTTGAAGGTTGCTATCAAATCTCCCCTCAGTCTTCTCTTCTGTAGACTAAATAAGCCTAGTTCCTTCAGTCTCTCCTCATAAGTCATGTGCCCCAGCCCCCTAATCATTTTTGTTGCCCTCCGCTGGACTCTTTCTAATTTGTCCACATCCTTTCTGAAGTGGGGAGCCCAAAACTGGACACAGTATTCCAGATGCGGCCTCACCAGTGTCGAATAGAGGGGAATTATCACATCCCTCGATCTGCTGGCAATACTCCTACTGATGCAGCCTAATATGCCATTGGCCTTTTTCGCAACAAGAGCACACTGTTGGCTCATATTCATCTTCCCATCCACCATAACTCCCAGGTCCTTTTCTACAGCGCTGCTACTTAGCTGATCGGTCCCCAGCCTGTAGCAGTGCATGGGATTTTTCCATCCTAAGTGCAGGACTTTGCACTTGTCTTTGTTGAACCTCATGAGGTTTCTTTCAGGCCAGTGTTCCAATTTGTCCAAGTCTCCCTGGATCCTGTCCCTGCCCTCCAGAGTATCTACCATTCCCTCCAACTTGGTGTCATCCGCAAACTTACTAAGCACGCAGTCTATTCCATCATCAAGATCATTAATGAAGATGTTGAATAGAACCGGCCCCAGGACCGACCCCTGGGGCACTCCACTTGTTACCGGTTGCCAACCAGACATCGATCCATTGATTCCTACCCGCTGAGCCCGTTGATCTAACCAGTTTTTGATCCACCTTACGGTACACTCGTCCAACCCATACTTCCTTAACTTGCCGACAAGAATGCTGTGGGAAACCGTATCAAAAGCCTTGCTAAAGTCAAGGTATGCCACGTCAAGATGCCCCACTTCAGGCATTACCGAAGACAGCTCAAGGCTATCCTTCTGATGTCCCCCTCACAGGCCTTAATATAGGGGTCCCATTTTGTGTGTAGCGCATATGGCAGCCTGGTTAGACTAAATAACACTCTCCAGCTCCTACAGTAGCTCAGTATTAGAAGGGAGCAAGGCTGCCTTATTACCGCCTTCCTCTGTGCTGCAGCTGGTTGAGAAACAGCACAAAACCTCACTCCATATTGAGCATAACTCCTGATCCAACATGCATTCAACTTAATTAAAAGATTTCAGTTGACTTCAGTGAGTGCTTCATTGGACTCAGAGTGGTTACTATGGAGAAGATGTACATTGAGTTTATCTAACTAAACCTGGTTGCAAATGCTTATCATATTAGATCACTACTTAGTTTAGCAGAAAAAAATAAAAAACACTTTAGATATCATTTACATTCCTTTTTCTTAACATCAACTACTATAGTTACAGTTTAGCTATGGTTTTAAAATCCATTTAAAAATGCATATTGACATATATTCAGTAAAATGGTTTTTAGAAACTACGAATTGGATTGATTCCAATTCCATACTTAGTAGGATGGGAATCTTCTTTTTCTCATTCATGAAAAATGGATCGACAGGCTGGGAATTGATTTCCTGGGGTTTTGAAACTTTTCTGCAGCCTATTTATCAATGTTATCTCTATGAGTTTCAAGAGCCCTCTCAGTCATCCTGTTACACCTGAATATAGGCATTGCCTGACTGTCACTGCTGTTGAAGAGGTGGGAAATAGCATAGACAATAACATGAAATACGTTTCCCTGATGTTTCTGCAGCTTGTAAAAATAGACTAAAGTTATGCTCCTCTAATTGTTATTGGAAGCACCAGATACAAGAAGCCAGATGAGGGGCTTTTCATCAGCATTTGATTACCTGCTGCCCAGTTACCTTTTTGCCATCCTCTTATGACATATCTGCCACTTGAGTCAGAGAACCAGTGTTGGTTTTGCAAATCATGATAATTTGTCTCTTTCTTATTCATGCAACTCAAACTAACTTTAGTTTCACTGTCAACAGTACGATTCCTAAGGTGAGTAAGAGTTACTCACATGGATAAGTGTTTATTGGATCGGTCCCCTTGTCATTTTAAATGCTTGCAGAATGCCAGGAACCCTTCTGGGACTATGAGCCTGAAGTCCAACTTCAGTGTGTGCAAGGACAGACCTGATTCAGCAAGACACTTAAGCTCATGCTTTACTTTTACCAGTGATCAATTGGGGGTGGGAAGAAAGTTTAAAGGCACTGTAACAATAACTGTTATGCTTCTAACCAAAAAAGGAGACAAATGTACAATTTTGTAGGCTAGCTGTTTCTTAAAGTAAGCATTAATAATATTAATACAGAAATATATTTCTTAAGCTTCAGCCACATAATATTTGTAGCCAAGAGTTAGTAGCTCAATTGTGCACACACATTTCTTAGTGTGTGGTATAGAAATTGAGTTGAGGCTAGTTTTAAATAGGCTATTACAGTTAAATGGAGACATGAACCTGAAACTTTTTTGGACACAATTAGGCCAAAATAATGAGGCTTTATACATAAAGCAAATACTTGCCAAAGTAATTCTTTGAGAAAACGCTTAATGCACCTATACAGCTGAACAATATGTCATTTGATTACAATTGACTCAGATCTTTATTTAGATAAAAGCAGCTTTACATTTTTTTTCCCTTCCTTGTGACCTTTATGTCTCACTTAGTCTGAAATTGACTGCTGCTGTTCAGCATTTTCCTTCTGTACTAAAAGCCACTACTCTACAAAGGCTCTTATTTAACAGGTGCCAAGCAGCTATTTGCTAGGGTGCAGGGAAAATGGCTTGCCAGTCAGACTACTTATGGATTTTTTTTATTGTAGCAGTTGATTAGGAAATTGCCAAATATTATGATAGTCAAGTTGTTCAGAAGTTGATAGGACAAAGAAATAGAGAACTTTCTGGGTGGACTTTTATTTCTTTGTGGCCCTAAAACTTTATTGTTTAAATATTAAAACATTTGATTTCTAAATCAAGTAGCATGTTTCTTATGTCTTTTCAGATTGACCTATATTTACCAGAAAGTGGTTTTTAAATGTGCAGGAACAGTAGCTGATGATCCCAAGCAGAATATAATTAGGGGGAAAGGACAGCAAATGCCAGTGTGTGTTATAAAGTCTCTTCTCTAATTTCTTTTAGCATTTACTGGTTTTCTTCTAATAGTCATTAGCCCAGGGTCAGGTTGTTGTTACAATTATATGAAGCGTAAGCTTCCTTCAAAGGCAAAGTTGCAATTCCAGTGGATCAGGGACTTTTCAGCTAACCATTTTTTTGTTAAAAAATACCAATTCATCTACAAAACTTTCCACTGGGACTGGTTGGTTTTGACTAGACTTTCATTGGGAAGGTTTGTTGAGTCAAGAAAAAAATGTGGACATATAAAGAGGAGAGAGACACCCCTCCCAAAGTAGATTACCTCCTGGTGGCTAGAGCACTCTCGTGGGACATGGAAGGCCCTGGTTCAAATTCCTGTACCAGATCAGGCTGAGCACGGGTTTGAAATGGACTCCCCCACATGGCAGAAAGAGTGCCTTAAACACTAGTCATTAACTATTGTGTGGTGCGTGGGAATCATGTTTTTTATGAAAAAAATTCAAAAAATCATGTTTTTGTTTTGATGTAGATCAAAAACAAATGTCAACCCCTCAACATTTTCCATGAAGCAGAATTGTTTTGTTTGAAACAGCTCGAATAGCAGCAAAAAACAACCCAGTGTGAGAGTAAAAATGGAAAACAAAACTGTTATTGCTATTATTTTTCTATCAAACTACTGCGATGAGAGACTCCTTATTAGTTGTGGACATGATACCTTTCATTTCAGGGGCACTTATGGGGAGCTCTGAGATGGCATTTTCTATCTTGTCTCACTTGTCATGAAAGTAAGTTTATTCAGCTTCCATTGGTTTTAGTGAGGTTGATCAGCATCTTAAAGCTAAAGAAATAGAAATGGAGTGGGCTTGTTGGATGTTAAAATGTGGAGGAGGAAATTAAGAGGAAACTAAAATAGCATCATCATTTTTTCAATTCCATAGATATTACAGTTTGTGTCCACATAGTACTAAGGATTCTTTTCTATTAGTTATACATGCACCCGACTCCCATTAATGCTAATGGCATTTAAAACTGCAAAGCAAAGGAATAACGCTATATATCCCTTAACTTGCAAAAACATTCACATTTAAAGATGTAATATCTCTGAAGCAGGCAAAAGGAGAATAAATAGCACAAATATATCTCCTGTGTTAATTGGGAAAAGCAGGAATTTAGATACCAGATAATTATCTACCAATTAGTAGTACATTTTCAGGGGCAGTGGGAAATGTGTTGTCCAAATCTCCTTCTTTGTCCATCTGTTCTATCAATGCATGCACTACAAAATCTTGAAAGATGCAAGAAACTCTAGGATTTATGTATTGTAGTTTCTCTCCATTGCAGATGATACTTACTTTATCTCTAGTCAGAGAATAACTTAAAAATAGTAGTTATTAGAGATTTAAGATAGGAGAAAGAATATATTTCATGTGATTTTGAATATAGCTAAACTAATAGTCCTTTCCAATCCCGAGAAATATTTTTCCTTTAATTCTAGTTCTGTTTAGCTATATGTATGTGAACGAATGAGACCAAAGATGAAAAGATAAAATCAAAATACTAACAGAGAAAACAGGAATGGACAGATGTATACAAAGAAAACAAGTTGCAAGCTAATCACAGCATGTAGGGCTACTTAGCAGGGGCCAAACAGTGTGTCTATCCCACACAGAATGACCGGAATTAACAGGAGTCTGGGAGCTCAGTTAGCCCACACTGGTGCATCTGGAAGGGGTGTGAGGCTTGATTTCTTCACAAACCCAGCTGAGAAATGAAAGCTGGTCTGGAGTCCTATAGAAGAGCTCAGAGAAATCCAGGAGAAAGGAGGTAGGGTGTTCACGCAGATTGAAGAAGGCTATAGGGTTGGAATTCATTTCTATGGATGCATCCTGAAAAGGGGGCAAGACATGGAGAGGCAATCAGGAAGTGTCGCTTTTCCAGCAGAGAGAGAGATTAGGACCTAGGAAGAAGCCAGTGATCTTGGAAGAAGAGGAGGGGTCTAGGTTAAGCACAGGCTGCAGGGAAGCAGCAAAAGGTGCTTGGAGGTAGGAAGAGGCATAGGCAAATGGCAACATGTCTGCAGGAGCAAATTTAGCAATGTAATACAGTTTGGGCCTGAACCTAGAGCATGGGGTAGGCCTGGCTTCCCCTTACCAGCCACAGTAAAGTGGGGTACAAGCCCCACATAAGGATTTCTGATTTCAGGCCGGAGCTGAAGATAAAGCCTTAAAGATGGGCTGATGAATAGCCCAAGAGAGAGTTGAAGAATTTGTTGTGTTGGGACATTTTGGACTTTTAATTGTATATTTGTTACCCTGAAAGGAGGGAATTTAAATCATGGCCTTGCTATAGGACTGAGTCACAAGAAGATGCAGGCCTCCACAAACCTTGAGCAACTGGAGGGGCAGAGAAGCCTTAGAGAGGAGAAAGCCTGTTATGCCACACCCAGCTACAAGAGGAACTCCAGCAGTGAGTCTATTCCTCCACAAGGCCACATTCAACATCCTCTCTTAGGCATCCATAAGAATTTTGCCTTAGAGGGGCCTAAGTAAAGAATACATACAGGGTGTGGCTAAAAGTAAATTACATTTAAGCCACAACTCATTCCCCCATAATCCAGACTATAAATGGGGGGGGGGGGGGGAAGATAGTCTTGTAGTTAGAATATGAGAGTCAAGAGGTCTGAGTTCTGTTTTCAGTTCTGTATGAACTTGGGCAATTTACTGATGCCTTGACCTGGCTCCCTTTGCAGTAAATTAGAATAGTGTCATTGACATCAGTTACAGCAGCACTGGGCTATTAATATTTCAATAGTGCCCATTAACCAGCAAACTAGAGCTTATATAAGACTTAAGACTTGGGCCATAAGAAATTGAATTGGCTTTCTGCATAAGGGTGAATATGAACAAATAATGTGATTTATATGACCAGAAACTAATCAAAAACCACAATTTCCTCGTGAATATTCCACAATCAGAAAAAGAGATTCAGTTATTTGAATAAATTATGTGTTGGAAATTACTTTCTTAGTTTGCTGAAAAACATATCCTGAAATACTTTCATGAGTGATCATAGATGAAACATATTTGTTCTTTCTCTGCATAGCTAATTTAGCTACAGATGTACAGTGAGACACTCAGCAGTTATTCTATTTCCTGTAGAATTTTTCTTCCCATTGTTATCTTTTATATAAACAATGAAAATAGTTGCTAAATCTGATTGAATTACAATAATTTCCTAGAGTTTAGGGTTCTGTAGAAAGCAGAAATTACAGAACCAAACTAATAAACTACTAAAAGCCAATGAATCCCATGTTTTTTGTAGAGTCATAGGTTAATAGAGTTTTAAGGCCAGAAGCAACTGGGATTGTCAAGTCTCCTATATAACACAGGTCATAGGCCTTCCCTGGATTAATTCCTTCTTCAAGGCCAATAGTTGTTGATGAACTAAATCATAATTTTTTTTTTTTAATCCAATCTTTTAAAAAAATTTCTGGTGATGGAGAATCTACCAAAACATTTGGAAAATTATTCCAACAGTTATTTACCTTCACTCATAATGACCAATATTTTCAATTTATTTTTAGCAGGAAACAGCTCCCTCTCCACATCCCATCATTACTCCCCCTCTAATATCTTTGGCTATGTCTACAATGGCAATTTAAGTCAACTTAAGGAGGCTTAAGTCGACTAAATTAAGCCACATCCACACTAGGCTTTCATTAAGTCAACTTAAGAAATTCCTTTGTTAAGTCGACTTAATGAAAGCTTAAGTCGACTTTCTTACTACCACTCATGAAGTCGACTTAACCCTTAAATTGACTTAAGGATGGTGTGGACATGGAGTAACCCTTAAGTCGACTTCATTAAGTCGACTTAACAAAGTGGACTAAGTCAATTTATAGCTAAGTCAACTTAGTCCACTTTATTAAGTTAACTTTAATAAGGTCGACTTTAAGTCGAGCTTATTAAAGTAGACTTAACAAAGTTGACTTAACTTTTCTAGTGTAGACATAACCTTTGATACCATCCTCTTTCCCCACTCATTAAAATCCCTGTTCAGTCTCCTTGCCTCTTTCACCCAATCACTTGTATTCCATAAAACGTGCAGCAAGAGGAACAGACCCTTCCTTTCCCACCCCAGACGCTGTGGGCTCCAACCTGCCAGGGCTGTATAACAAGATGGGTTGTAACTGGTGTTCAGGGCTGTGAGGCTGCAGTTACATCCTGAGAAGTACATTACGTTTGCTCCCAGGAGGGTATTTGCAGCAGAACAGAAACAGGCCTGTGTCCCTCCCTGCTGCCTCAAGTCTGGGGGGAGGACATTACCTCCTCCTTAGTCCTCTTCTTGCTGCACCCAACAACTCCTGGGGTAAACAGGGAATGGCTCCCCCAATCCCCAGACTCCCCCTGATGCACTGAGTGGGGTTCCTCCCCACTTTCTGAACCCCTGATCTGGTCCTTCCTTGCTGCAGAAAAATCCGGGGAAGAATGGTGCGTTATCTGACAAAATTGCACCTGACTGACTTACTGCTCCAGCACTCACCTCCACCTCCTGGTGCCCAGACTTGCCACCATTGCCACAGCCCCATGCTTCAAACGTATCCCCCTATCCTGCCATTGGCTGTCACCAACACCTTCCCTCCTGCAGCCCCAGTGGCTGAGGTTGACGATGTTACCCAGAGTTTTGTGCATCAGACCCACATGCACACACCTGGCTGACGCACCTAATTCTGAGTAACATCAGTGTCAGAACCAGTCTTAGGCATAAGCAAACTAATCAATTGCTTAGGGCTCTGAGCAGATCGAGGGCCTTATTAATTATTAATATGTGTTTGTTGGGGGGAAATATTCCTACTTAAGCCCCCAATGGCTAGCTGTGGCGCTGATCATTGTTATGCAGGAGATAACATGAAATCGGGAGTTGGAGTGTTTTGTTTGCAAACAGAAGTCTCTCTGGCACATTGGTAGACTTGGTCAATCTGCCTTCACTGTTTAAAAATTCACACCTTATGTTTATGAATTTGTCTAGCTTCATCTTCCAGCCATTAAAGTTTTACCTTTATCTGCTATGTTCATTTGCTCTATTTATTTATTTCACATGGAATGAAAAGGGAAGTGTCCCATAAACAAGTTAAAACAAGGCTGTCCGTGGGGGGGGGGGTGAACAGGGCGATCACCCCGGGCCCCGCGGTTCCGTCGGCCCCGCACTGTCCCGCTCCCAGTGGGGCAGTGTGGGGCCCACGCCGCAGCCCCATGGCCACAATTCGCCCCACTCCCCTGCTACCGAAGGAAAGAAGTAGGGTCTACAACCCTGCTTAACACCAATTTTCCTCACCTCCTCCTACACAAGAAAGTACCTTAAGCAGAAGGGTGATCATTCTGACAGTCACTTTGTTGGGAGTCCGATTCAATTCTCAGTGAAGTCAATGGAATCTTGTTATTGAATTCAGTGCGGTTTGCTGAGGGACTTTTATACTGTTCCTGATCTCTGGCCTGTTGGGTTTTCATGTTTCTGGAGATACGTCTATTCTTACATGGTGGACAGTGAGGATGTGTGCTCTCGCTTGCTTTCACAATACGTTGTCATGACAATGCATCACATTCTGATGCAAACGGTGGGGGCAGACAATGTAAGAGTTAGGGGATTTGCTCCTGATAGAAGAGACAGGAGACTATAACTCATGAAAAAAATCTCTGGTGGCTAAGGGGCCTCATGGCTTCTAGACTCACTGCTGAATTAGAATATATTACTGGGAAAAAAAAGCATCTGCTGTCATCTGGGTCCTTGCAAACTGATTGCACAACACTAAGCCAAAATTTTCAAATGTGAGTTCTTGGAGACTGTAAAAGTTGGAGGTGCTCAGTGCCTCTGAAAAAGAGGTCAGTGAGACACTGATACAGCAATAGATTGCTGCTTAGGATGTGAACACATGTTTGAGTCCAATTTACTTTACGGAGACTTAAAAATTGTCTTTAAAAGTGTCTTAAGAATTGTCTTAAGAAGTGTCTTTTGTAATAGGAATGAACTCAAGTATGTGCTTAAATACCTTCCTGAATCAGAGACTGACTAGTGTCTTCTTCTGTATTTATGTGTCTACGTTTAGCCACTTGTGAAAATGTTGTCTCTAGATTTCATGTCCTTTGGGGGTTTTCTTTGTTTTTAATTCTTGTTTTCTTTGGTGTTTATTGGTTACTTTTGAGTTTCAAAGATTTGCTTATTTGAATGAAGGGAGAATTGAGTGATTAGAAGCAAATTTCCCCCATTGTCTGTGGTGGTTTTTTGTTTTTGTTTTTTGGGGGGTTTTTTTAGCCCGAGTTTAATTCTGTGAATACTAAGTGGATGAAATTCACCCTTCTGTAGAGGGCCAGTACAGGTCTGTTTGCCACTTAAATTACTCTTAAGCCTACTGTGATAGCTTAAATAGGACCTAAATGATGCATAAGGCTTGTATGAGCCCTCCATACAAGAGAGAGTTTCACTTTCAAGGAGGAACAGACAAGAATTTCTGCATGAAGAGCAACCTATCACTTATTTTTTTCTTCTATAGCATAAAGCTCCTCAGTGCTCAATATTGCTCAGAACTGCCAAGTCACATTTGCAGTTGAGTAGGAAATCACTTCTTTTCATTTTCTATGTATAGGCACAAACATTTTTTGCCTTTCTGTAGGCTATAACCATTCTTTTCAGAGCCCTGATAAAAAGTTGATGATCTCTCTGATGTTAGTGATAATTATGACAATAGTTGTCAGTCTGAGACAATGTAGGTTTCTCTATTTGTTTCACGTTAGTGTACACTTTATTCCCTTCATACAATGAACAACAATTGTTTGGTGTGTTTCCTTTGTTGCTTTATGTGGGAGTACATTGGGTCAGTTGAAAAGAACTTTTTTCTTTAAAGACTTGAATGGAACTATTCTTTTTTGAAAGATGTCTTTCTTTGTTGATTTATTCTTGAAGCTGATTGTGTTAGTATTCAGTTTTGTGTCACTTTATGATTCTGTGTATGCACAAAGATTTACAATCTCCCCATATGGGGGCGGGGGGGGGGGGAAGAGAAAGAGCACATAAAAAGAATTAGAATTTTTTTTTATTGTTTTCATATTGTTACTTTGCTAGGATTGAGATGCAAAGAATACATGCATTGGAGGAGGCAATAAGAATATCCACACCAAATCCTATTCTGGTTCTTACTATTCAAGATAAATCCAGGACAAACTTCGGCTGTTGTTACATTTTACTTTCCTCAATATACCCATTTAATTAAGGTGAAGACTTTTGTGGAAAGTTGACTGTAAAAGTCCATAGAAGTTAATGGAACAACTTTCACAAACTTCAGTGAGCTTTCAATGAGGCTTGAATCTTAGCTGAAATATTTTGCAAGAAACACTTGGTACATTCTGGATTGTGTTCTTTTTTCCCTCCTAGCAGAGGTTTGCAATGTAGAAGCATTCACTAGTAAGAGGTAGTGATGGAATAATTTCCTTTAAATGCTCTTATACTTGCATTAATACTGAGGCCCCTGCCAGGGTGCCTATTTGTTTGGCAGCTGCTCTTGGGACTTGATTAGCATTTCATTGTGCAAAGTACTTCTGCTTATGTGGTGTTTTTCTACTAAGAATTTTGCTGATCACTGTATAACTTATCCTAAAAATGTAATAAATAAGGCATAAAAAGCATAGAAATTAAATGGTAGGTAACATTTTAAGATAATAGTACTTTAATTGCAAAATTACTTAGCAATTCTCATAAATTAAATTACATATCACATTCACCTAACTGAAAGTGAATTAATTCATCATGATTAATGTTGCAGTGACAACCACATGAATTAATGAGGACTGGCCACTTATTTAAACTGTTTCCAAACTAAGATAACACCTAAGTGTCTGTTATCTAATTCTGAATTACACAGGAACTTCTAAAAGGGCATAGACACATTAGCAAATGATTGAAAACTAAATGAATTAAATATAGGTATCTGGTCAATGAAAAGCAAATCAGTTAATTGAGAAAGGTCCCATTACAGAGTTCAGCTATTTTGCTTTCAGGAGTAATCATCAATACATTTAGCAGAGCTATCGGATAAATTTAACTGTGTTGTATATGTAACGTAGAGTTAGCATGGTGGAAATGGAGTGGTTCCTTTTTCCTTGAAGGGAGAGGGAGGAGACTTAATCCAAATCCCCCTTACTCTTTCAGTGTTTACAATATTTTTCATGGTGTTCAAATATCACTGAGTCTTTTCCTAAAGTGCTTCTTGTAATTATTGCTGTGTTCCCTGCACTGTAGCACAGAGAGAGAGCATATACCATAAGCCATGCTGCAAATACTGCAGTGGAAGAAAGGGAAATGTACTTTTCAACACTAGAGGAGGAAGAATTTCACTTCTGGCATAAACATAACACATGCATGGTGAATTTCCACCACATTGTTGCTCGCACTTGGACAATTTAGCCATAAAGTAACATTTTGAGATAACAAGGGGAACAAGTAGTATTGGCATTTTTAACATTAGCAAGTCAAGTGAGGTTTTGGTCTGACCTTAATTAAGATTTTGAACAAACCATTCTGCAGAAATCAATATTTTGAAAACACATCCCCTAACACATTAAGAATTAATTTATAATTAATGTATGGATTAAATTACTGTAGTCTTGTACATTCCATACTTAGAAAAAAGACATAAGCCGTCATCCATTGACTTTTCAAGGACCACCAACTGGTAGTTTTAGAGCTGATTAGTAACATTTGATCCCCAAAATACCTTGAACTTCAGTAATGTGGGACAGGTCCTGGCTGAGTATCCATGGCTGGAGCTCGGTACAGGAAAGTCATCTATATCATGTTAGAGCTATGCCAGACAGCACTGCTGCGTGTGCCCAAAAATACAGCCACACCTTTCCTCTGACTATGCTCTTTCCCCTACTACCTAAGCAGAAGCAGATAGAGGGCAAGTAGACTAAGAACACTTGTGTCACTATGGGTACAGCGACACTTGCACCTGAGGTCGACTTAACGATGCTTAAATCGACCTACAGAATGCCACGTCCACACTGGGTGCTTAATAAGTCAACTTAAGTGCTTCCTTAAGTCAACTTAATAACACGACCTCTGAAGGTCGACTTAAGGCTTAAGTTGGCCTTATTAAGTCTACATAAAGCCAGTGTGAATGGGTATGTCTACACTACAGGCTCTGTTAAGTCGACTTAACAAGGTTGACTTAAGTCGACTTTAAGTGTAGACGCTCTGGTAAGTGAACCTAACAAGGTCGACTTTAAATTGACTTAAAGTCGACCTTATTAAGTTGACTTAACAGAACCTCTAATGTAGATATAGCCAAAATTTGTGTCCACTGAAGGATCTCCTTGACACTATCATGATCCTCAGTTTGTTAAATAGGTTTTAGGTCTCTGCATGGTAGAATCTTCTTATAGTGACAGAATGCACTAAAGATTGGATCTCTCTCACTGAATTTTAGTAGGCATGGAAAAATTGTGCAGACTTGCCTGTTCTAATGGAGGAATTAACTATAGTGAAACTTCAAGGAGTAAGTGTGCAGAACTCACAACTATGATTTTAACAGTGGTGATTGGTTATTCATAATTCTTTTAAAATTTGATTTGCCTATAAATGGCAGGAAGGGTTCCCTCATCGAAACTGTAAATGTGACTAACCAACATTTTCTTATTACATGAGCACACAAATGGTAACTAGCAGTAACTGGCAAACAGAATCTGAATAGGCAGTGTTTTCTACACTTCATGTAATCAAGTTGCAGCAGCAAGAGTTGATTTCTTCTCTACAAGTTCTTTTCACTTTGACCATTCACCACTAAATATATCTGTCAAGCATGGATTCAGGCCATAATCTATGAGGGGGCTACAACACAGAGAACAAGCAGTTGTTGATGACAGCTGGAACTGCTATTTCTTGGATTCAAAAGTGACTGCAAAGAGACATGCACCCTAGGTGGGAACCTGGGCATGAAAAGGAAAAGGAAAGTAGACTGCTGCTTTTCATGCTTATAGTTCTGCCAGCTAACAGTGCTATAAAACTCACCAGCTTGAAAATACCGGTGAAGCTGCCAAATGTATGCAAAACAGGTCCCTTTCATGTGTTGATTAACCAGCAACATTCTCATCAGCAGTAGGGAAGCAGAGGTGTTCTGCGAGCATTGCTCCCTCCTACACGCACACATTGTTCCCCTGTCTAAGGACCAGGAACACACTGGCCTATTAGGAGTGGGCTGTACATATTCAAACTATTCATTTTCACAGATAGAACTAAATTATATAAAACTCAGTAAGTTCACACAGCGGTACTGGCAAACATCAATCATGCTGCTTATGCTACTGTTGCCAGAAGAATGGATAGTTTCACTAGCAATTTGCTTATGAGCCAACCAATCATCTCCACCCTGGGCCCTAGAACAAATAAACATGCCACATCCATTATACTAGGTTTGCAATGTTAGAATACTTACAGAATGGATGTTGTAAAACATGTTTGGTGGTTTTGTTTATCTCAATTAAAAACTGAAAAAATGTATTTGCATTTAATAAATGCAAAATGTCCTTAGTAATGTAATGAAGTAATTTTAAAATAAGTCTAATAAAAGTGTCATTAACTGCTATGAAGTATAATTGATCATTAAAAGAACTTCACTAGTCTGACTTATATAGCAATAGGAACAGTTCTAAATATATGTACCAGAGACTGTAGTTGTTAAACCTCAATAGCCTCATATTTTCAGTGAACCACTAGCATTTATTAATCTAAGTTAAATACATACTTGGGAACCTAGCTGTAAATGTTACTCACAATAATTTCTAAACCTAAATAGTGAGCATAGTACTAGAGCTGACGGAGGCTGACAATACTGTTTCTTGGCAACTTTTGAGATTTTTATATTTTTAATTCCGCATTGGAACAAAACCAAAAGTGTTTGTGTTCATTGTGTATCGTGATAGTTAGTGCACTCACTTGTTATGTGGGATATTGAGGAAGTCCCTATTCTGCTTAAATCAAAGCAGAGTCTTCATCCCAAATTGCTTCAAATTATGCTGAGCAAGGACTTGAACCTGAGTTTTTCACATCCTATGCCAATACCCTAACCACCAAGCTGTTGGCCAACCAACTTGTTTCATTTGTACGTGTGTGCATGCATGCACGGCACCAATAGCGCTTGGAACCAGAAAAACCCTTTAGTCTAAGTCTTTGTCAAAACGTAAGTGGCTTTAAGAAAACAACATATTTTGATAACATTTAATGTAATTAAAAATATTTGGATCAGTTCCTCATGATATTCTGATTAGTTCCAGCCACTACAAAATAATCATGGTGTGGTACATTTTTATCTGTATTTTTTAGGGGGAAGAAGATGGTTGTGGAGCTCTGAGAGCTATGTGACAGTTGCGTAACTTCTAGCAGGGCCATGTAAACCAGACAGATCAAACAGTGGGAGTCAGAATAAACACAGTCCACTGTGATCCGGGCAGAGGATTGTGAGTCAGGCTAACAACCTACCCACAGAAAAATGCTTTCTGTTATGGAAACCACACAAAGACAAGATGACTCTGTCACAGACTTGCAAATACAGGCTATGATGTGCTGGACATAAGACAAGATGGTCATGATCAGCCAGCACATCCAGGCTGACACAATGGTGATGGAGAATCAAAGTCACAAGGAAACTCTTAATCGAAAAGTGGGTATCTTCACAACTAAGGTTTAAGAGAGGAATTGAGTGTTGGAATGCTAGATCACTTTGAAGCACAAGGGCTATGTCTAAACTGGCAAGTTAGAGTCGCCTTAAGGGGGCATAAGTTGACCTAATTTAATACCTGTCCACACTAGACTTTCATTAGGTCAATTTAAGGGGCTTCCTTAAGTCAACCTAATGAACGCTTAGGTCGACTTAATAAGAACCACAGGGTATTCGAACTAACCCTCCTTAGGTCGACGTAACCCTTCCTTAGGATGACCTAAGCCCAGGGTGGACGCATAAATCCACTTTCTTAGGTCAACCTAAAGGAAGTTAGGTCGAATTACTAAATCCCGGTTAAGAGAAACCACTTTAAGTCAACCTAATAGGGTCGACTTTAGGTTGACTTAAAGTCGACCTTATTAAGTCGACTTAACAATGTCGACCTAACTTTTTATAGTGTAGACATAGAGAAGGAGACTTACACAAGTTATAAGAGAAATGAAAATCTTTGACCTAAGTGTACTTAGATTGAATAATAGGTTTGCAACTTAGCAATAGATTTGAAGAGTTAAAGAGCCTGATACATGACAATGAAAAACAATGGAAGTTTTTCAAAGATGCAAATGTGGATGAAACTATTATTAAGGTGGGAGGGGGGAGTGAAGTCTGGCTCCAATTTAATACATGGAGGCTCACTGAAGAGAAGAAAGAATTAAAGAAGAGAATTCAACAAGAACAAGACAGCAATTTTAAAGAGCTGTTCTTCAACAAGAATATGCAGAAAAGACAATGAAATTTAAAGATCAGCTGAATAGATGAGAAATACTGAATGGAAAATGAAACATCAGAAGTATAAGAAAGGGGATTCAGAAGAGCTTTTTCTAGTATCTAAACAACTGAGATCACAATTCTCAAACTGCTGAAGTATTTAACCACAAAGGAAAGACAGAGATCCCATTGGATGGAACATTTCCAGGTTGTGCTTAACCAGCCAGAACCAGTAACACACACACTGACAGATGTGAAGAAATTGCAGATTTACCTATATAACTAGAAATAATCACCTCTCAGGAGGAAACTAAGGCTATCAGGCAACTGAAGAGTGGAAATGCATCAAGGTTTGGTAAGCTAGATGCTGAAATGTTAAAAGCTGGTAAGAAATTCGTAGTGTGTAACCCCTACATGCCTAGGGCAACCACCTGAAAATGCCAAGGTCAGGGCAGACTTCAAAAGGAAAGCAAATTCTCATAGGACTGGTAGGTGACACTGAAGTCAGACTTCCCAGCCAGCCACAATCAATGCTTATGATTCACAACACTATCAAGAAGCTAAAACAAAAGATACACAACCCCCTTTTCTACATTTCAGTCTCTGGCCCCCAATCAGCCACTAGATACACTAAAGAGATAACTTACTTAAAATTCCATGTTCTTTACCAAAAAGTTTCTCCTGATCCCCAAAGTGTAGGCCATGTTACCAGATCAATGTGTTTGGATCTTACCCAAAATACTATGCTGCCAGCCAGTCCTTTAGTAACTAAAACTAAAGGTTTATTATATAAGAAAAGAAACTCTAAGAGAAATGTTAAATGATTAAAGCAATCAGATACATACAAATAATTTAAAAGTCCATATGTATGAGGTTTTCATTAGAATTGTGAAAGTTGCAGGCTTTTATAGTCCCTCTTGTGTACATCCAGTCTTGGATGGGTGTTAGTCCTTTGTTTTACAGCTTCAGTTGAAGATGAGTTAATCTAGAGATAGGTGAAGACTAAAGACAAAATGGATGTGGGGCAGCCGGGGCCAGACCACATATGCAAACTAGGTGGTTGGCTGGGGTGCTGAATTAGATGGAAGTGATTTTTTCTCTATTTAAAAAAAAAAATATTGTTATCCTTTTCTCTATATTGAATAGGGGAAGGGGCACCAAAGTCATAGTTTGCCTTGGGTGCCAAACACTGCTGAGTGCAGCTGCCTTTTATGCCCCTTGGCCTTTGCTATGCTGCTTCTGGAAATCTACAGAAATAAAATGAAGTCCAAGGTCATATGAGTTGGTCCTGGTGACTCATAAAGTGTAGCCCTGGGTTCTTTCCATGGGCTTTTTGGCTATGTCCACACTGGCAAGTTAGTTCGAATTAAGGAAGCTTAATTGGAACTAACTAAAGCCATGGCTACACTAGGCTTTAATTAATTCGAATTAAGGGCTTCCTTAATTCGAACTAATAACTTCGAATAGGGTATTAGAAGTAAGGGTTAATTCGAACTAATTAGTTCGAATTAACCAATGTGGCCATGTTAGTTCGAACTAATTTCTTAGTTCGAACTAACCGGCCCATTGAAATCAATGGAGATCGCTAATTCCAACTAAGCAAGTGCCATGAATGGCACTTGCTTAGTTCAAACTAATTTTTTCTAGTTCGAATTAAACTGACTAGTTTTTTCTAGTTCGAATTAAGCTAATTAGTTTGAACTAACTAATTCGAACTAATTTTAGTAAGTGTAGACATAGCCATTGTGTCTCTGAGTTCCCATCAAGCAGCTAGTGCAGCACTCATCCTGCCTGGGGTGTCGCCCAGAAACATGGCACATCTTGAAATACAGATACACCAAGCATATCCATAACTTACTATCATACATGTAAACCATATAATCATACTTAGTAAATTATAACCTTTCTAGTGGAACTTGATGTGGCCTATCTCTTATGAATTATTGTAATTTTCACATATGAATGTTAAATAACAACATAAATGTCCCCTGAATCCAGCCAGCATAACATAGTGAATTACCAGGTTGTTACTGATATAAGGCAGGGATGAGTAATATTTCCATTTCCCTTTTGCTCTGGCATGGACTTTATCATGAGATGAGTGATGGCTGCTGCCAGAGGCACTTGTACTGTTTAAGTAAGAAATGCTTAATACTTGAGATTTACACTTTGCAGAGGATATAGTCAGATTGGATACCAACTTGGATAGAATGAAAAAGACTCTTTATGAGTGTAAATGGGGAAACAGCTTAAGTGGGACCTCCTATCTGTAAGCAGAAGACCACGATGTGATTGATGGAGAAGGGTATGCTATAAATAGGTGATCGTTTTGTCTGTCTTGAAAGTAAATGGCCTGCTCACTAAAGAAGCGAAAACAAGAATCAGCAAAGTCAGTGGATTGTTTTTCCATTTGCCAAACTCTGAAAGGGGGAGGAGACTATACAACTCTGTTGATCTTCCAACACAATAGCATGCCTCAAAAACATGGCAGATGGGGGAAGTATACACTGCACTTCCTCAGCATTGTTTAAGAAATATCTTGGGACTTTACTGAGAAATCATGTAACCAATGTGGAAGTGTAGTGCTGCATGACACAGCAAAGTGCTGACTCAATATTTAAACTGAAATGGCTATGATGGTTTGGCGATGCCATCAGGCTATCTCAAGGCAGAAGCACAGAGTATGTGCTAGACTGGATCACACCTGGAGGGAAGAAAAGACATGGAAGATGAAGAATGACCTATCATAGGATGATTGGAGAACATGTTGCCAGCATGGTGGCAACTTATGACAGAGTCAAACATCCTATTTTGGACATTGAGCAGTAGGGATGACTGGGTAGCCTCGTATACTACTAGACATGAGATACTAAAGTTAAAATTGTTCTTGGGGGCTTTTGTCAGACGGAGGGGATAGTTGCCTTTTATGGTTCACCTGTTTTTGTACTGGTGGAAGTCAATAGCTTTATTTGGGTAATGTAAAACCAAACATCTTAAAAACAAAATCACTGAGGATATATTTTGCTGTTGGAACATAATGTAATGTAAGTATTTTCTGACCATTGTTTGTCCAATAAGGTTAGTTATGCCAATTTATACCTGCTGAGTATCTGGCCTTTAATCTCTCTTGGATCCCACTGGCATAGAGCCATTAAGAAATAAAAGGTAACAGAACGTGCTATTGCCGTTCGCAGCAAAGTTGCAGGGAATAGAGTCAGGATTTCTTCCCCACTTTCACTTTCTCCCACCCTCTTCATTTTCTTATTGCTCACCCTCTCCCCTCACATTTAGTTGGCTACTTCTATCTGCCCCTCTCTCCATTCAGCTATTTCCACGCTCCTCCCCAAATTATCATGAATTTCCAACTACATATTATTTAATAGACAAGGGAAAAAAGTGCAGGCACACACAGCCCATTTTACTTACACACACACACACACACACACACACACACACACACACACACACACA
>ML685849.1:3203280-3213838 GCA_007922175.1 Pelusios castaneus | reverse complement strand
CTCCCCCATGTGACCGACCATCCCCCCCGACCGCCCACCCATGGGACCGCCCCCCCCCCCTCAGAACCCACACCCATGGGACTGCCCTCCGGACCCTCCGTGCATATATACAACTGTGGTTTAGTTATATAGATAGCTACCATATTTTCTTGTCCAAGGCATTGTCTCCTCACTTGTGCAAACAGACAGAGCACTGAGATGTGCAAATAATAAAATACCCATCTGGTCATCAGTATTTCCAAAATTCCCAGTAGTGCATTCCAAAGGGGTAGCCGTGTTAGTCTATTATAGAAAGACAACAGAGTCCTGTGGCACTTTTAAAGACTAACAGATTTATTTATCTAATGAGCTTTCATGGGAGAAAATCCCAAGAAAGCTCATGCGATAAATAAATCTGTTAGTCTTTAAAAGTGCCACAGGACTCTGTTGTCAGTAGTACATTGTTATTTCTCAGCATACCACCCTAGGGAACGGTATTTCTGCAAATGATAGGTCAGAAGTAGAAATATGATTGAAGTCAATCTAGCTGCAAAACATATCTCAGTCTGTCAAGTAGATTCAGCTGAACAATCCAAACACTGAACAACTGCCAGTATATGCCATATGACACTGATTGTCATATATGGTGATGATTTCTGGCCAGTCAGTTCTCAGGAAGCCACATACTAGTTTCTTCCCTTTGATTCTGTTCTAAGTTGTCTTCTTGCTTCTTGAACTTGGGGCTGTACAAAGTAGCTGACAAGTGTTTTCCCCAAGGTGAAAACTCCCTTGCTCAGCCATTATCTGACAGTTTTCAAGTCTCCCCATACCAAGCAAATGGTAGCTAGGCTAACAGACAAGCAGGCAAAAAGTTACACTTGGTACAATTGCCCATTTCCTGAAGGGAAAGAAACAGTCAATCTACAGTTTGTCTGCCTGACACTATCCAACTATTTAGCAAAGTGCATTCAGAAAGTTCAGACAGGGAATACTGTTGATTGACTGAAGCTAAGGAGAAAAGGCTAAATGTCAGGATTTTAACACAAAACTTGCGGCAGTTCTCTAAAAGCCTGACAGGTGGAGTGAAGTCTAGAACGTAGAATGACAGAAGAATGGCAGGTATTAAAAAGAGGAATTGTGTTAGTCCTTAAAAAACAATGGTTCTGTGGACCGGGTTATTTTTTGAGCTTTTAATATTGATTTCTCTTTAATATTGAATTATCTCAACATTGAAAAGGCAAAAAATACTGAACTTTCTATTAAAATAATCACATTTCCCAGCTTAAAATGTTGAACTTCATTAAAATGAAAGAACTTCGTGCCGTGTCAAGAATTGTGCATTGTTGCAGAGAATGGGATATGTACAGTCTGTTCTTGTTTACTAAATTCCTTCCACTGAAGTTTTGCTCTTCAAAAACTTGATGCAGGAAGGTTATCTTCAGTTATATCTCTCCAGTATCAGGGAACTGATCGTAAAAAAGTGTGTGTGTGTTTCAGAACTGAACCTAGGAAAAATAATAATAAAGATGGACAGTAGCATTAAAAGAATTCAAATGAAAAAAAGATGGTTGATAGAAATACATGGACAAGAAAATGTAAAACAAGGAAGTACTCTAAATAGAAGAACAGAACAAATCTTTTTTTAAAAAGTAAAATAATTTTTTCTGTGTTTTATTATCTCCTCTAAAACAAAGATGGACTATTTTTTTTAAACTTTACTTTGTGCTATTTCTGGAGGGATAGGGTCCCTGTTCTCTAAATGTTTTTTAAATAAGAGATCCAAGTTGCACTAGCTAGCAGAAGGTGACTTCAAAACTGTTAGACAAAATAAACAGAAGTTGAAGGCTTTGGTTTTTCCAAATGGGAGAAAGTTAGAGAAGGCGGGAGGAAGGAGGAACTGCTGAACAGATGTCTTCCTTTCTAGTGCAGAGCACGTTTCATACAGACTTTTTACTGTAAAGCAGCAGGTATGAGAATTTGCCTAGGCTGCCCTACACATCCCTCATACATCTGACAAAGTGAGCTGCAGTCCATGAAAGTTTATGCCTGAAGAAATGTGTTAGTCTTCAAGGTGCCACAAGACTCTCATTGTTTTTGCTGTATACAGACTAACACGACTACCCTTCTGGTACACATACCTCTGCATATTGTCCTGCTGTGAAGCATATATTGGAAAAAAGATGTCCTATCAATTTCTCAGTTATAAGAAGAAAACCATCAACCACATTACAATGATTTTCTAATTGAAATGATCAATTCTGGAAGCATTATGTGTTTGTTTTTAATAGGATGATAAATTAGACTACATTTTCCCAATTTAGCGGAGACTATTCCCCAGGTGATTCATAGGAGACATGTATTTTGGTATACTAAATAATCATTCTTAATTTTAAGAGACTGTAGCTTTTTTATCCAATGAGTTTGGATAGTATAATGGTGTAACGTAAACAGTTTGTCTGGTTATCAATATTTCTGAGCACCCAGTGCTCCTTTTTCACTTCAGTGACGGTTATGAGAGCTTAGCACCCCTGAAAATCGTCCATGTATGTACGTTATCATGGATTCCATTTTCAGTCTTATTTTTTTCTTTCTTCCTGCTATAGTGCTGTGACTTTTTAAAAGATTTGTGTATGTTTTAGAGACCCAGTCCACAAAAGGACCATGTACAGCACACATAAAACATTTGTTTAACCATGTGGGATTGAATCCTACAGTACTAATTTATCTATGATGCAAGAATTTAAGGGACTGACATTGCAATCTTGTCATATTCATGTCAGCAATCCCATTGCTCAGTGAATTTCACTAAAACGATTGCTCATGTAAAGAAGGGCTGTAGCATCTCAGTCAAAGAGAAATTGTATTTTTTCCTTAATTTGAGGTTACAGAGATAGCTTGAAGAGGAATAATTCACTGTAAAGATGTAAGTGGGGTTTCAGATTATACAATTTAAAACAGTGGTGAAGAGAGGAAATGGTTTACCTAACATTATGGAGGCACTTCTCATGAATTCAGAGTTTCATTTGAACTGAGTTTTGCAATTAAGAGCAGGGATTTGAAGGGATCTGCTACCTTTACACACAGCATTTTCTTTTTGAGTACAGAATAAATGTACTGAGAACATATCTGCTAGTTAGTTTGATTTCAAACTAGTTTTAACATGGGTCCTTTAAGATATTTAGACTTCTCAGACATTTCATTATCCCAAATGATTTTAATGGATTAACTCAAACTCTTCTATTTTTCTGTGTAGTTAGAATTCATTGAAACCTCACGCATATGCTACATGTAAAGACTACAGATTGTAATTAAGTTTCCTTATTAATGATTGGTGTCTCTAAGTGTTATGATTATAGCCTATAAATAGGACCATGTTATAGTTAAGGTCACTCTTAAGTGGTACTATTATGTCATCATAGATAATTCAACCAATCAAAACCCTCCTTCCCTAGCTACTTTACATGCTATCATCATATTAATTGTACAGTCATTGGAGACTATATATATAAAATGTGTCAGAAATTCTCTTTGGGATATGACATGTCCCTTCCTCTTTTAAGTTTCCAAAATGACTGACTAGCTCCCTTTTTTATCAGAGGAGAGTCCTATTTTGATGGACTTGATTGGAGCAGTACTCTGGCTGAGAAACAGGGATATATGTTAATCCATTCCCTACTCAGAACATACTGGTGAATTTGGCCCTAAAATTTAAAGTTTAAAAAAAAAAGTGTTCTGATTTATACCTCATACCTTCAACTTATTAGAGATACTATACGGTAATGTTGTGGTGATTTTTTTCTCTTTTTTTAAATCTTGATTAATTTTGGGGGGATGAAATTTAGTACAACCTTCAGCGAAAGTACATTGCTGAAAGTAATTTAAATGTTCAACACAGACTGAAAACCCCTTCCCTAGATCCATTCTGTGGCACATCACCAAGGGGTATGATTGAAGGAGGGGATTAAAATTTCCCTGAGAGCTTGATGCTGATTCTGTGCTGCTTTGCGTCTTGTATAGTTATTTATGTCTGTGAAACCTGGGTGTGAAACACAACCAGCTCAGAACTCTTCACTGACATTGGTGATCACACAACATTTTAAACGCAGTTCACACATCTGTCAAAGAAAAAAAAGGATGTATATGGTGCAAAACAATGAAACTTCAAGACAACTGCTTTTTCCAGATCTCCTTCCTTCATTAGCACTCCTGTTTGTTTTTAACAGGATTCAAGGACTAAAAACTAACTATTGACTCCTGAATTATCATTTCAGTTACCTTGGAGAATGGGTTGCTCTTGCTCGATCATTAGATTTGCCAATATTGCTTATTTGTGGTTTGCGATGTATAAGATTATTTTTTCTATTTCCTTGAATGTCCAATGTTAACAAGTTATAGTAATAATTGAATTTTATTGTGAATGGAAATAAAGTTATATGCAGGTCCTTGTTCCTTTGGTTTGTTTCTCCATGAAGGAGTTTGGGCACGAATTCTGGAATTAGGAAGGGATATACACTAAAAGATGGTGTCTGTTTCATTTTTTTTCCTCTCTGGAGTTTTATTCAGTCTTCTCTGTCCCAGGCTGTTGTGATTTTGATTTCTTTCATTTACCAGTATGGAGTGAAGGGAGGGCTGGGGGGGAAGCCACATAGGAAATAGACATAATAGGGCAAGCCACTGGGGAGCCTCGGAGACAATTGCATGTCAGCTTAAGATCTGCAGGCATTTCTACAAAGAGCAGAGTCCACTGGAGTCACTCAATCCTTTTTTTGTATAGCTCCTTGGTCCACTATTAGTTCACTATTTTGCAGGCCAGAGCAGGGGCGTTGCTGGATAGCAAAAAGATCCAGGGCTGTGGCCCCCAGCCCACCCTGCCCCCAAACTCCCACTCCAGCCCTCCTAACTCCACAGCTTCCCCCATCTTCACTCCATCCCCCTTCAGCCCCCAAACCCCCTCCACACCTCCCCAGACCCCTCTGTCCCTAACCCCCATTCATCCCCCAACCTCCTCCATCCCTCTCCAGCCCCCCCAGCTAGTCCCCCTCCAGTCATCCATAATCCCCTCCACTCCTCCCCAGCCCCCACCAGTTTCCTTGTCCCCATGTCTCCTCCACCCCTCTCCATGCCTCTAACTTCATCCATCGCTCTCCAGCCCCCCACGAAGTCCCCACTCCTGCCATGCATAGTCCCCTCCACCACTACCCAGCCCCCAGCCAGTCTCCTTGTCCCCTCCACCCCTCTCCAGGCCTCCCTCCAGCCCCTTCCCATCCCCCTTACCTGGCCGGAGGCTCGGGGCTGCAGGGACGGCCGGCAGAGCTACTTCTGGGCCAGGCCGCTCCCACCCTGAGCACGCTCTGTCTGAGCATGCTCAGGGCGGGAGATTTGAATCTCCCCAGCCTGGCCACAGCAGGAGTCTGCGGCTTTGCTGGGGCCCCTGGGCGGAACGCAGCGTTCCACCTGGGTGCGCATGTGCCTGCTGGGGAAAATAGATTCGGGGCTCAGGACTTTCTATCCGGGGCTGGCGCCCTGCCAGCCCGACGACAACGACGCCTCTGGGCCAGAGCTTCATTACAGGCACAGGTGGATGAGAAAAGGTGGTGGAAGAACCAGAAACCTCTGACATCCATACTAAAACTTTTAGAGGAAGATAGCTGTGTTAGAGGAATCTCATTAATCATTAGATAATAAATGTGCAGTTCTAATTAGAGATAATGTTACATTATATTGTAATACGGACTAGTTAGAGAATCAGTCAAGAAATAAAATGTTCAGGATATTAGGTAATAAATAGCAATTTTTTTGAGTAGATGTAACAAAGCTATCATGGGGTGACCAGCTTCTGTGAAAGAAATAAGTCTAGCTCCCCTGTGCCAGAACAGGTGCTCTAGCTTGACCATTGATAAGGGTGAGACACCACCTGGGGTTATGTAGGACATGGGGAAGTCCTGGTGACAGTCAGCCAGAAATATTCAGGACACTGGAGGAAGTCTCTGGGGAAAGCTGTGGAGGACAGGAAGCTCTCTGCAGGCCCTTTCTGGAGAGTGGGAGGGATTATCAGTTCAGGGGATTTATAATACCTGTATTTCTATAAAAAGGTCAAAATAGAGAACTCGATCTCCTTCACATGGTATGTCTGAGATTAATATCCATATGCCATAGACCTGTTCCTTACAAAAAGTGGACATTAAGCATTGGGTGGGGAAGGAGAAAAGCACTCCTTAGACATCTGACTCTGATGTTTGCAATTCGATTGGATTTCTGATCTTCCTCCCCTTAATATTTTTTATCTTTTCTTCCTTTCCTGTTTTCCTTCCTTTCACCTTTTTCCTCCCTCTTTTCTCCTTTCTGTGATGCAAATTTGGGAGGGACTCTGACACCATGGGTCAGAGAAACAAGACTACGATCAGTCATTTCACACACACATTCTAACAGTTCTTGAACAATCTTTGCAAGGTATTGAGTACAAACAGGCAACTCTTCATTGTTAAGGCTTTCTAGTCATCAGGAAAATGCTTGCATGAAGAAATGAGTCTTGCCACGCCTAAAAGGTGATAAGAGTAGCCTCAGTCCAACTTCTGGCGAAAACCAGTTCCACACCCGCTGGTCCTCCACTGAGAGAACTCTGCTGCCAGCTCCTACCAGGGAACTGTTAGTGGAAATGATCTGGATGGACAGAGCTGGCCAGATATTGGGTGAAACAAGAGAATGATGGAGTCTGATTAACTATATCTAGGAATGAGATGATCTAAAGTTCCAGAGGGGTAGCTGTGTTAGTCTGTGTACAGCAAAAACAACAGGAGTCCTGTGGCACCGTAAAGACTAAGAAATTTCTTCAGGCATAAGCTTTCGTGGGATCCAACCCACTTCGTAAGATGCATCCAAAGAAATTTGTTAGTCTTTATGGTGCCACAGGACTCTCGTTGTTTATGATCTAAAGTGTATCCTTTTCTTGTATCTCCAGTGTATGTTCGGGAAGCCATACCAGTAAAGTGTATAAATGCTGTTGCATTTCTGACAGTGTAATTGACAGAATTTTGAAAATCATATTTACACTGAGCTGAAGAAATTGAAACTCTTGTGCATTATATACACTTGTGGGAATGCTTGTTGAAGAATCTCATTTCACGTGTACATTGCTTGGGCTAGGCTAGTGGGCCTGAGGGCAGTGTTCTTTCATGCAGAAGACTCCCTCTTTCATTCTCTTCTACAGTACACCCTCACTATAACAAACCTATTGGGGTCCATCCATGCCTTTTGTTTGTTATAAGGAGGAGTTCTTTATAGGAAAAGGACAAAAAGAATGAATGATAAATTGCTGGAGTAAATTAATGAAGTTACCTTGGATAAATGTGTTAGCTAAATTAACTAATTAGGATCAATAATAACTATTTGTGATCTGCATCCAGCATTCTGCATGAATTCAGTGAAGAACATAGTACAAAACACAATTTCCAAATTGAAATGGAACATTTAAAACCAGTTGAACATCCAAAATTTAAAAGTGCATCAACAAATTTTCAGTTTTGCTTCAAATCAAAAAATAAAAATTCCAGATATTGATTCAAGTTTCAGTTCTAACAAATCTCATCAATTTTGCCTGGCTGTATGGGTTCATGGATGCTTTGTGAGCTAACATAAGCATTTCACCAAGTTGCAGGATTTTTATTGCCTTTAATCCTGTTACTGTCTCAGATGCAAGAGTGGCAGAGGATATTGTTTCATCTGGGCATCTGACCTCCATAAGTATTTTGCCAACGTCTTCAGCTATCAGCAGGGTGGTCACTGCACACTCAACATTCACATGAAGCCTGTCATTCACTACAGATTCAGAATCTTCTGCTCCATCCAGCAAATGAAGCATCCAGACATCCAACAGAACTTGCTCATTGTCATCGTTTTCCAGTTGGAGCACTTCTGCATCTTGATTGGCAGTTAGCAGGGGGTATCCTAACATCATCTTCCAAATGTTTTTGACATTTCCTGAATGAACACTGGACCATGAACAAGCTGCCAGATAGAGTCTATCTTTCAGGGTGAAGGAAGTGGAAAAGAGGCATGTACCCTGTGTTTCCTTGTGGGTTTTCCCTTGGTAGCCTTTTTCTGTATTCCTTCTTGAATGCTGCAATTATCCCACCATCCATCTATTCGATTTTTGGCATTGTGTTTTCAGGTAAGTAGACAACTTTAATTTTTCCATCAGATGTCACTAACTGGTCTACAGCGGGGTGTGCTGGGCAGTTGTCCTGGAGCAACAGGGCTTTCCCATTCTGATTGCCTGTCTATAGATTTCCTATGCACTCAACATTGATGTTTCTTAACATGAGGGACATAGTTCTCAAAAAAACACTGTTTTAAAACTTCCCCCATTATCCAGTTCTTGTAACTCACTAGTAGTGACTTCATATTAATGTGGTGAAATTATTGTGGCTATTATAACTTTTCTGTGCAAAGTGGGATAATTTTGTGACTTTCACTTCCATTTCTACAAAATAGAAGCATCACCCTTTCTTTCGGCACTTTATATCCCTTTGCTGTATCTGCCCTCTGGGATAATGTCTTATCAGGCACACTTTCCAAAATAACTTTGTTTCATTGATATTATACATCTGCACCAGTGTATAACTAACTTGTAACAAAAGTGTCTACAGCCTCATCATTTCATGAATGGGACTCACCAACAATTTTCAGTTCTTCAGTGCTGTGTCTTTTTTAAAATCGCCACAGCTGTCCATCAGGTTTTTGCATGTTATTTCAGGATTAATTTGCTTTACCAGGATGCTTGCTCCTTTAGAAATGAATGGTGCAGATAAAGTATTGCAATTGTTTCTGCACTGCTGGAACCACAACAAAATCACTTCATCTAGTGCATTGTCATCAGATTTTCTTAATTTGTTTCATGATAGTCCTTCATCAGTGTCAACTTTATGGACAAATGCTCGGAGATTGTTCTCTGCTTTTATTAATGTTCCAGGCATGCTTTTTGACAACCCCTACTGATCCGACTATGTTGCTCCTTTTTTCAAACAATCAATAATTTCTCTCTTTGTTGCAGCAGAAATTGATTTTTGCTTCAAAAGCATAGCTCATACTTCTGTAACACTTAGGTTTTGGAGGCACAATGTGACTTTCATGGCACTTTCATTTTGGAAGCACAGCGCAAACATACGACACTGGATTAAAACTGTTCACACATGTGCAACATCCTTTTGAAAAATAAATCAATAAATAAAGCAGTACTGTCTTTGGGCACCAGGGACCTTGTTCATTATAGCTGAAGGTTCATAAGTATGAAGTGTGTTACAGCAAGGGTGTTCTGTAATTGCCAGTCTATAGGTTTCTATGCTAGCAAAGTTTGGTTGTGCTATAAGAACTAAAACTAGATAGGAAGAGCTCAGAGTTTATGAAGCATGTACAAAGTCACCCAGGTAAAATCAGTCAGATTATTTTCCTATTCTCAGAAAAGGAAATTGCCATTCTCATATTTGCAATCCAAATGAAGCTACTTTATTGGTCAAACTCTGTCCAATTTGATGTAAAATAATTTAGTTTATCCATCTGGCGCCATCAGGGGCATGCATAGGAATTTAAATTCCATCACTTTTCAAGGGGCACTTTCTGGATACCCTGTCTCCCCCTTCCCTAGCCAAAGGATCTCTGTGCCTTCTTGCCAGTTATTGGGGGTGGGTTTTTCCCAGCTTGCTCCCTTTGTGTGCTTACCCCTGAATGCCATGTTCAATTGTATCAATATGAATTAGCCTGTCCTTGTACAACTTTCATCTTTATTAAATTTTATTCTTGAAATATATATGCAATCTTGTGCCTAGAGAAGGATTGGGAAATGGAGGATCTGAGTAGTTCAGCTATTTCCTGGACCACAAAGGTATATGTTTTTGCTTGTCAGAGATGTCTCAGCCAATCAGCCTACAAATGTCTTCAGCCCATTTACATATTGAATTTCTATCAGCTTATATGTGATGAAAGATGTCTGAGGCATTTCCTTTACTTTCTGAAAGTACATTTCATGATTCTAATGTCATCCACTCAGCTCAGAGATATGCCACTCATGTGGCCCTATCCTGTAAACACTGACCACAAGATATATGGCTTACTACTGTGAGTTGGCCCGTTGAAGTCAGTAGTATATGTAGGCAGGATCAAGTGCTTAAGGAGGAAATATGGCTCCCTTGCCATGTGGTAAGACCATTTTTCTAATATCTAGGGCTATGTCTACACTTGCACTTTTAAGTCGACTTTAACTAAGTTGACTTAACTAAGTCAACTTAAAGTTGACTTAGTTATGTCGACTTAGTGTGTCTACACTTAAAATTAAAGTCGACTTAAAGGAGAACTTATACAGTCGACCTAGAGCGTCCACACTGGATGCTCTAGGTCGACTTTGTGGGGCTAGGGGGACCTTGGGCAGGTCCACGGTGGCAGGGGGGGCACCCCTTGTGTGCAATGGGGCAAAGGGGGACAGGGACCCTGACAGGGCACCACCCTGTGTGTGATGCTGTCTGGATTTAGGGAAGCATTTATGATATTATTTTCAATGGATAGCTCATAAATGCTATAATCCATAGGA
>ML685849.1:3137402-3193280 GCA_007922175.1 Pelusios castaneus | reverse complement strand
TTTTTTTTTTTTTTTTTTTTTTGTAACTGTTAAAGATCTTGGTGTCTTCTGTAGATTCTGACTTGAATAACTGCATGGAACAATTATTATATTATATTATATTAAATACAAATTTCTTTTATTCCCTATCAGGGGCATAGCCAGCCCCCATTTGCTGGCTGGGCCCCTGAGTCACTAGGGTGGACTCGGCCAGTCCTGGTTCCAGACATGTGACTGGAAGCTTCCTGAGTGATGGCCGGTTGCCTAGGATCTGGAGCATTGTGCGGGGAGAGGCAGCCTGGCCCCAGCCGTGTCAAGGCTCCAGCAGCTGCCTGGGGCCAGAGCTACGAGGTAGTGTAGTCAGAGAGCAGTCCACCCCAACCCAACTGTCCACAGCACTACTGCTTGCGGCCACCAGCTGCTGGCCAGTCCACAATTGTGGCAGCGAAGCTCACGCCACTACCAGATGCTGCAGCAGGTAGGGATGGATGGGCCTGCTGGCCAATTGGGTTGGCTCGGGTCTACCCATAGCTATGCCCCGGATCCCTACATGTAACATGGTGCAAGGAAAGCTAATTTTTCAGTTGTATCTAGTGTTAAGACTTCCTTATTAGCTATCCAAGGATTGGCATTTGTCTTAGATTCATAAAGGCTATGGTAGTGACCAAGAGAGAAATGCATCCTTTCCGAAAAGCCATGGCAATACTTTCTATTAACAATCTCAAAAATACTCTCACACTTCCATCCCACCCTCTTCTCCACAAAGATAATAGCTGCAATGGTGACTTTTGTTTAATCAATTAGAATAATGGCAGTGCTTAACCTAACTAATAGTGCCAAAAATAGAAACACAGCCTGATAAATGCACAACAATATATTTTAGCTAGCTCACTCTGATGAAACAATTTGTCACTTTTTAACAGGATGACCTCTTTCATTATTAATTATTATTATTAATATAGGCTTCTATTCTGACTTAGTCATGGCCTTGTATTTCAGGCAGTGCAAAGCCACACCATCTCAACAGGAGTTCCAGAAGGAATTGTGCCTGAGGAAGCTCCCTAGCACATGGGAAATGCTGCTGCTTTAAGAAGGGCCAGCATATTGTACTGTCCTCTGCAGCTAGACAACTCTTCCCCAAACCTACATGCCCATGTAGGGTAGTGCATTTTCATAGTATTCTGTGGTCCTTACACTCACATAGTGCAAAAACTAATTGTTCCAAGTGTAGCCCAGCTTCAAGAGGGGCTACACAAACATTAGTTCTTCTGACAGACTCCCTTTTCCCCTGTTCTGTTGTAGACCCTGTATTAGGGGCTGACTGCAAAACTTCACAGTGTAGTAAGAGGGATGCTGTATGTTTACACCAAACACAACACTCTATGTTCACACTTAAACAAGTTCAGATAAGTATAATGAAAACAATGAGTAAAAATTCACAGAACACAGAATGTACTTTGCTAGCTCTGTGATATATTGACAGCTGGGAAATATGGTCTAGTGTGATACAGTTCGCAGGCAGCTAATATGCAGCACCATTACAGAATACTGTGAGCTGTAGTGGCATGGCTTAGTTTCTTTGTTCTAATACAAAGTGTTTTTTAAACAACAAAACACAACAATAAAAACAATGCCTTTAGTGCTCATATGAGATTTAAAAATTGTAATTAACATTGTCTGGAGGTGCTGTGACATTTCTCATATATGTGTTTAATGTTTAGAAGAAAACAAATTTACAAGATTGATACTTAAACACGATGGAGGTGTGGGCACTTTTCTTGCTGTCTATAGGGAGTACTAAGATTGCAGTGTTAATAGCCGTCTACGAGGAACTTTCCTCCGCTGTGTAAAGGAAAGCTCCTTGCCTACCTTCACATTGTCCTGTCTATTCTGATAAAAAGAAACAATTTAGGTGAAGAAAAATCTTTTCTTGGCCCAACTTCTGTTGATGAGAAAGAGAGAGAAGCCACTCTCCTTGTCTCTCTAATATCCTGGGGCCACCAACACTGCATACATTCTCATAAAGATCAGTCACAATCTGGTTCTATACAAATTACATTAAATTAAGGAAGACTGACTTTGGATACACCATTCGTCTGCTCTCACATAGTTTGTAACTCTTGGATTTACTATTCAAGCTTGTGTGAAGTCAGGGAATTACACTAGTTGGTAGGAAGCAAGGGAGGGGTTAGGTGGCTTAAAATGGTTTCCACTACTGTGAACTCCTGAAAAAATCAGGAGATTGGTCCTGAAAATTGTAAGACTTTAAAATTGCAGTCTCTTTATTTGCATTCAGGATTCATATTTTCAAGCTTTTCTCTTCAACTATGAGGACTAGAAACAGCCGAGACTCTCTTGTAATCACATGACTCCACGAGCTTGGGCTCCAAGAAAATCACCAAATATTGGGAGACTTATGGTAAAATTACAAGATTTGGCAAAACTGGGCCTTGGTTTTGTAAAATTGGGGGTGGTAGGGTGGAGTTACAGGTGAAGGCACTGAGGAGAGTAATGTGTGCTCATTTCAGCCCCTCATCAAAGAATACTAGACAAGTATCTTACAGCACCAGATTTTAATAATTCTACCTAATGTTACTGACCTCTTTTGAAAAGTTCTTTGAGGTCTAATGATGACAAGTGTTGTCTAGGATTGGGGTGGCGTTATTTATGAAGACGCAGGTACAACTAAGTATGTGAATCCTACTACTTTGCATACATTAATATTGTGTCAGACACACAATAAAAGATGTGGCTAGTATGATATGACTTAGGCAGGATTTGGTGGGTAACACTTAAGACTCATGTGAGCATATTCCATGTACACAGCGGGAAATCTGCCATAGACCTATAACAACAGTCAATATTCGCCTTTAAACCTTTTACAGTGGAGTGGCCAGGTTTTATTCATTAGACACTGCTGAATGATTTGTCTTTCCTCAGAGCAAATAAATCTTTATGTGAAGAAAACCATTTTTGTATTGACTTGGCAGTAATGTTCAGTAGACTCAAGAAATAAGGTTTATTCTGACCCCAGAAAGGAAGTTGTTTCCTGAGACCATAAGAGCATTCAAAAGTGAAGCTGTTCCTTCCTTCCTCTCTCTTGTTGAATGTTGCTTGAAAGAATCATAGATTTTTGCAGAGTTGTTCTCTCCTCTCCCCCCACATTAGTCACCACCTTCAAAGGCTCTCAGCAGCCTGCAGTGTTGAAGGGTTTAGTGATTTGCAGGTCATTCTTGGGTTGAAATTTAATTATTACCTTGCAAATCTTTGCCAATTTCTGTTGATAATTCTTAGTGGCACACAGAGACTTGTATGTTTCCTATGCTGGTTTATGACACCATTTGACCCAATTATTTCTAAAAGCCATATGGCCTAATTTAAAGACTCTAGGTTAGCTCTATATTTAGATTTCTATTAGCTTCCAAATGTCATTTTCCCCTTACAATAAATAAAAATGCTAGTGGAGTGATGGGTTATGCTGTCTTATCCTGTATGAATATGAATATTCAGAGATCACTAAATGTGACTATTTTTTTCCTGAACTATGTGAAATTGCATCATTTGGACCCCTATTAACTGGTATTGTGTTCTGGGAATAACTGCAAAGGATGTGAAATATTTCGGCTGCACCTATCTGAATTTCTCTGGTTCTTTTGTGCCTGAGCTGTTCACAGGCTGGATATGCCCCCCTCTCTCTCCCCCGCCTTTCCATTTTGGTTTGTCTGTATTACATGTTGTTGCTTCTTTCTGTCTGATTTAGATATTTTTTGGAATATTACCATGAAGATTAGCTCTAGTCTCTGTGTAGTGAATTTGAACTTTGTATTTGCGTTGTATGAAGTGAATAGGCAAATACAGCATTTAGAGCTGAAGAAACTGCATAGTTCCTAACACCAAATGGCCAAACCATTCACATGAAAAATATTCTGGATTCTGCCATTTCATTGTGTTCAACTGAGTTTAAAACCGAAATATCAGCCATTATTTGGTGTTTTCTTGGTTTCATAAGTCTGTGTCACAATCTTGATGTTATTGACTGGTATTTAAAATTGGCTAGTTACATTTCTTAATAAATAAAAATCCTTTGGAAGTGATTGGATAATATTCATTACATGGAGAAAGAGGCAGATTTCTATAGACCTGTTTTAAATCAGAGGATTAGTTGTTTATTTTTAAAAATTCACTCTCATACATGCCTAAGAAATAAAGGAAGAGCTGCCACATCACGTCATTGTGGCCCTGACTCCACCACTCTTGCTCCCACTGAACTCCAAGCTCAGGCCTGTTGATTTCAGAGGAACTGCTCACATGAGGTTTGTTGATGAGCCAGCCTGCATAACCCTGCCCAATATATGGACAGAACAGCCACTATTATGCTGGGCAAATGGGTGAAGAGGGGCAGGGAAGCGGATGGAGCCTGTCTTCAGCACTGGCCAGTGCATCTCAGTCATTGTAGAGGAGCTGATAAGCTACACTGGGAAAAACGGTTTGCACAGCTTACTTCCCCATGAGGAAATGCTCTCTTTTGGGGTAGCACAACGACAAAACACTAATTACTTGAGGCACACTGCATGGTCTAATTCAGCCCAAAGTAATGGACTAAGATAGTGATGGATTCTGGCCCTTTTCAGTTTTATTCATACACACCACCCATTACTGAGCAAACAAAACAAGATTCAACTCGATGGTATTTCTCTGTTTGGAAATAATGTGGTAGTTTTATGAACATATCATCTGAATTTCAAAACTCCAGGGAATGTGCTAGGCCTCATTTACCAGAACCCCATTGATTTTCGGTGAAAATCAATAAACTAGAAAGCAAAAAGGTGGGGGTGGGCACATGGAACGTCTGGTTAGCAGGCCCAGGCACTTCAAGCACCTCTGTAACTGTCCAGCGATCAAAGAATCAGTTAATGGAAGCCATTAACGTTTTCTAGCATAACAACATCCCCTCTCTCAGCTCTGCCCATCCTCCCAAAAGAATTTTAAGTGTTGACACCCTCCTGACAGAAAGATAAAGAAATATGAATGGTAAGCATAAGAGAGGAATTAGGTGGATGCACTGAAACTCTGGCAGAGGGAGGCATAATGGAAGGTTTTCAGGAAGGGTCAAATGGAGGAGCACACGGCTTCTGGTGTGTGATGCAAAGAGGAATGAGTTTGCATACAAAGGTTCTAACATGGGGACAAGGTGCAATGTGGCTGCGGTATAAACAGTGGCTTTTATGGCATGCTAAGGTTTATCCTGCAACTTCTTGTGTGTGGACAGATGACTGCACCCATACAATGTCTTACTGAAGTCACTAGAGCTTCATGTTGGCTCATCTCTCCACCTATGGGCAAGAAGTCTGCAGGAACAGGCTTCAATTTGACTTCACAAATCTTTTCCTCTGAAGTTGAAACCCAGGCTTCCCTCCAGTGGAGTCAATTAAAAACAGATTCTCCCTCCCCTGCTCCCCAACCCACCACCACCACCACAACCAACTACAGGGAAGACAGTGATCTGTACTAGTAATCAGAAATCATCATTCAAATCCAGTTTGGCACGAGGCAGTGCACTTTCATGTCTGTTTATTTTTCCATTTAACTCTTTTCTATACCCCATTTTCTCCCCCTTTTTCATTGTCTGTGTGCATATTTCTCTTTCTATCCTTCCTCTCCTCTATTTTAACCCTATATTTCATTAGCCTTTTTTAATCACCCTCTCATTTGTATGTTTTTCTTTTATTCTTCCCCCCGCCCCCCCAGTTTCTCCAAAGTGGAATGTAACCCAAGCACGTTCTGAGCTCAGCATTTCAACTCCTCATGTTCTGATGGGTTTAAACTCAGGGAAAATGAATGTTCCCATCTTTAATTATTCAAGCTATGCTGACAAAGCTATACTACAATGAAGTACAGTGCTATTGGGAGGGGCAATTCCTCTTCGACCTTTTAAAATCTGGAGGCACATCTATGAATAATGAAAATCTTCCATGCCTTACAAGTTCTTGATTCATAGGTTGCAGTGGAAACCTGACAAGTGCATTGAGAGTGGTCCAATGCTTATTGTGTCAATCAAACCTCATATTTCCATTTTCCCTGTCGCCCTCCCCTTCCCCCTCCCCCTCCCCTGCCTGCCCGCCTCTTAACACAGCAACTCCTGTGACTCTAAAACAGCATGTAGAGACACAGGAGCTTCAGGATTGAGGGCAAGAATCAGCCATGAATGGAAAAAGCATGGCTGATTGACACCCCATAATACACATCAGGCCTTTCTCCTAGTACACTTGTAAGATTTGCACTGCTGCAAGTGAAGCCAGCTTGAACCAACACCAGTATCTCACTGCACTTGTCAGATGGACACAAAACACTAGACAAGGCACCTCTCTACTGGGGGGCTCACTCCTCCTGTTTGGCATAGTGTGTTCCTTTGATGTATAATTCCTAGGCAAACACATCCAAGAGAGGCAGCTTTGGGATTTGTGATGTTCTTTATTCATTTGGGTTTTTTTATTTGTTTGTTTGTTTGTTTTTATTTTGTTTTTTCCAGATTGGGGTTTCTTTCAACCTTTATTTTCTCTATTTTATGAGGGGTCTGACTATTTTTAGCACATTTTGACAGAAACAACCTGTAAACCTTGTGTTCACAATTCCTCCTTTCGAACAAAATGCAGTGAAATGTTTACTCCAAATCATATTTGATATTCTAGAGGAAAACATTCTGTGAGCAGTAAACATACTGTGTGGAGCCAGAGCTCTATAAGAGTCTTTGCTGCCACCATGTGGTTTAAGCCTGAAATACATCACTGACTGGTGTAGGACTGATATTTCTTTGCATTGAGATCTTGTGTGAAACATTCTCAAAAATCCAGCATTCAGATTAAGGCTATAAACTGTGACTTTAAAAAGTATGAGCATACCATAGGCTCCTAAATATATATTAGGCACTACATAAGTGACCTACTTTTCAAAACTGATGAGCACCAAAGAGCTCCCATTGAGGTTACTGAGAGTGGCCAGGTGCTTAGCATTTATTTAGGTATCTAAATATGGATATAGGAGCCTGACTTAGTCTTGACATTTTAAAATCTTGGTATTTGTGTTTCAATGATGTGCCTGATTGCAATTATGGAAACTATTTACGTTCAATATCCATTAGTGTTGGCTAACTGTTATCATTTAAGCCAGTGCTAACACTGAATACTTTAGAAAATCCCACCTTAGGTTTGATTTTATACAGAATTTCCATTTTCAGAGCTGCGAATTAGTTTGTCATGTGTGTACTAGTAGGAATTGCTGACTACTACTTGTCCTGTGGGTTGTGTCCAGCAGTAGACAACCAGAGGTGGTTTTTTCAGTTCAAATAGAACCATTTTTCTCTGTAAACTTAACATTTCCAGCAAATGTATTTTCTTTTACAAGCAGAGCCTGGTGTAGTCCACAACACAAAGAGGTCAAGTTTTTTGACAGTACCACTTCTCACCAGTGAGACACCCAGAAAGAATTCTCTCTAATAACTCACAGCTCACCCCATCTAATATCTCATCATCATAGGCTATTGGTCATATTCAAAGAATTGCCTCTAGTGCAGATCATGCAGTAACTGCAGCCAGGTCCCAACAGGGCGGAGAGACACAACAAATTGATGGGTGCCTGGCTTCAGTAAAATGTATGAATTAAATGTCATCTTGGAAAAATACCAAACTCAAAAGCTGCAGAATCCTGGGGTCCATGGAGCCCTGCGTAAGGGGACTGAGGCAATTTATGCCTTGGAGAATTGTTTCAAATTCTTTGCAGACTCAAGTGGGCAGCAGTTAGACTTGGTTCATACTGTCAAGGTTTTCTTTACAACTATAGTGCTAGAAACTTCTCTTTTCTTTTTTTAATAAAGTGACTTTCTACAGCTCTGTTCTGAGGCAAAGGGTGAATTCTGTGGAAAATCCCACAACCACAGAATATAGGAAAATCTTTAACGAACTAGAGAAGAGAGAAAATTAACCTTTTCCTCATCAATTCTTTCTTTAACCCCCATGAGCAACCCCTTCCCCTGCTGCTCATGTTAATGAAATGAAGGCTTCAAAACAAGAAACAGAAATTGCAGTCACAAAAGGGATAGTCACAGATAGAACAAGAAAACATCCAAACCCTCCACACTCTAAACTCTTTGTTCTGAAAACAAAAAGGTCAATATTCTATTTTAGGCCTCCAGGCCAATTGCCAATTTGCTGAACTCGTCTGTTTTTTCTCCTTGTGGGTTGCCTCTCTGACATACAATTTACCATGAAATATCCCTAGTGTCTCTCCATTCTATGATTAGCTTGACCTTCTGTCTTTCCCCCATCTTCTACCTACCAGTCCAGTTGTGTTGGATTTCCTGAGTCATCCTAGCTTCACCCAGCCAATGCACTTTGTGCTGAGATTATTTTATAATTGCTTTAAAGTTATAAAATTAACCTATTGCATCCCATATGAGAAGGAACAAATTATTTAGTACAAACAATACCTTCCAATGGGACAGATTGGGCCAGCATCAGTCACAAAAATTCCTATGTCATTTCTACTCACCCTGCCTGACAGAGTTTATAACTTTGACATCATTTTCTCTACACTTAATCCATTCACACCCTCGTATAAGATCTGTCTAAATCATGGATTCACCAAGGGTAAATCATGCCTGACCAACCTGATTGCCTTCTATGATGAGACGACTGGATTTGTCGATGCAGGAAGAGCTGTCGATGTGGTATACCTGGACTTTAGCAAGGCTTTTGATACAGTTTCCCACAGTATTTTCGTCGGCAAGTTAAGGAAGTATGAGTTGGATGAGTGGACCATAAGGTGGATAGAAAACTGGCTAGATCATCGGGCTCACCAGGTAGGAATCAATGGCTCGATGTCTAGTTGGCAACCAGTAACGAGTGGAGTGCCCCAGGGGTCGATCATGGGGCCGGTTCTGGTCAACATCTTCATTAATGATCTTGATGATGGGATAGATTGCGTGCTTAGTAAGTTCACGGATGACACCAAGCTGGGGGGAATGGTAGACATGCTCGAGGGCAGGGACAGGATTCAGGGAGACTTAGACAAATTGGAACACTGGGCCAAAAGAAACCTCATGAAGTTCAACAAGGACAAGTGCAAAGTCCTACACTTAGGATGGAAAAATCCCATGTACTGCTACAGGCTGGGGACCGATCGGCTAAATAGCAGCACTGTAGAAAAGGACCTGGGGGTTATGGTGGATGGGAAGCTGGATAAGCTGGAAGTGTGCTCTTGTTGCCAAAAAGGCCAATGGCATATTGGGCTTCATCAGTAGGAGTGTTGCCAGCAGATTGAGGGATGTGATTATTCCTCTCTATTCGGCACTGGTGAGGCCGCAACTGGAATACTCTGTCCAGTTTTGGGCTCCCCATTATAGAAGGGGTGTGGACAAATTAGAAAGAGTCCAGCGGAGGACAATGAAAATTACTCAGGGGCTGGGGCACATGACTTACGAGGAGAGACTGAAGTAAGTAGGCTTATTTAGTCTGCAGAAGAGAAGACTGAGGGGGGATTTGATAGCAACCTTCAACTACTTGAAGGTGTGCTGCAAAGAGGAGGGAGCTAGGCTGTTCTCGGTAGTAACAGAGGACAGAACAAGGAGCAATGGTTTCAAGTTACAGCTGGGGAGGTCAAGATTGGATATTAGGAAAAACTTTCTCACTAGGAGGGTGGTGAAGCATTGGAATGGGTTACCTAGGGAGGTGGTGGAATCTCCGTCTTTGAAGATATTTAAGGTTCAGTTAGACAAAACCCTGGCTGGGATGATTTAGTGGGAGTGGTCCTGCTTTTAGCAGGGGGTTGGACTAGATAAGCTCATGAGGTCCCTTCCAGCCCTATGATTCTATGAAAATCAGCCTCTTCTGTAATCCTGGTTTAATTCAGGAGAAGTTCATGTACATGAGGTGAGATCAAAAAGACTGGAGCTGTGCGATTTAGAAAAGGCAGCTAAGATAGAGGTCTGTAAAATCATGAATGGTGTGGACATAGTGAACAGGAAACTGTTTTTATCTACCCCTTCTCATAACACAAGAACCAAGGGTCCCCCAACTAAATTAATAAGTAGCAGGCCTAAAACAAACATATGCACATATTTCTTCAAATAATGTCTTCAACCTGTGGAACTAGTTACCAGTAGATGTTGTGAAACCAAAAAATATAATTTGGTTAAAAAAAATTAGATAAGTTCATGGAGGATAGCTAATAGCTAAGATGGTCATGCTTTGGATGTCTCTAAATCTCTGACAGTTGGAAGCTAGGACTGTATCACAGAGGCTGAATCACTTGATAATTGCCCTGCTCAGTTCATTCACTCTGATACATCAGGCACTGATCACTGTCAGAAAACTGGGTGCTAGGCTATTGGTCTGACCCAATATGATCATTCTTAACGTTGAATTTTTTTGACCAGCTACAAGACAGCATGTTAAAAAGACTAATTAAGATTCTACTAGTGGTCTGCTACATATACTAAATCAGAATGATGTAATCTGCTAGATCTGTTTAATAGTAATTAGCATATCTAGTACATTCAACTTCTGAAATAAACTGAAATTCAGCTTTTACATCCCCCATGCCCTTTGCTGATGTAATGTTAGCTTGTGTGACAGCTATGAACACCTTCAAAAGAATCCAGAAAATATCTGGATTTAGAAGATTTTATGTTTAAGCGGAAAGGCAATTCAAATGCTGCATTTTAGGAACCTTTGCACGCAGATGGACATAATGATTCAATATCTTCAGAACTTGTAAAGGGATGCTAAACTCTGTTATATTGTTCAGGCAATAGCTGGTGCCACATGTAACATACCTTAAACTCTCACGGACATTCCAGGCAGTGACTCTCTTAAAAGGAAGCTGTATGTATTCAGTACAGGAGCCTGACCTGCAACCTGCTGTGTACATGACATGGTGTCAGAAGTAAATTATTGTCAGAAAAGAACAGAAACAGAATGAAATTAGCAACAAAGTTTGCAGGATCTCAACAATATTTCGCTCTTCAGTGCCTCGAAGAATGTCAGCTTTGAAGGGAGAGAAGGGATCTGATATTTTGCAAGATTTCACATTTCTGCAAAACTCAACCAAGAAACTGGAGATACCCAGATATCCTCTTTAATTTGTGCTATGAGGAAGCAGGCAGATTCTATCTTTAAATCATTTGACTTTACTGAAGTAAGTCACAAAGATGACTATGACAGATTTCTAGCTAAGGTATATGCATACTTTATACTTCAGAGAAATGTGGTTTATGAAAGAGCATGTTTTTAACGGAGAGAAAATATTGATTGCTTTATAAGAGCTCTGTATACTCACTCCCAGTTGCAAATTTCCCCAAAACTGTCTGTTCTGTAGGGTCCAGCCCTCTCCTCAAATACCCAGAGAAGTTTAAAAAGTTTGTTGCTCCTTATTACTTCAGTTCAAACGCAGCATGGGTTTGATTTAGATTTAAAATGAAACAAATTCATTAGCAAAAAGAGATTTTAAGTAAATTCAGATACAAGAGACAAAAAGGACCAAAGACAAAAAAAGGTTACAAACAAAAAATAAAATATTTTTTTTAATGGCCAACACTTCATTAAGAAGTTACAGCCTTTGTTCAAGGCAGATTTCTTTCCAGCCATAGCTGACTTTCTCCCAGGCAGGATCTTCCACAAAAGCAAAATGTGCTGGTGTCTTTTTCTTCCTAGGTGAAAGATGCAAAAATAGTTCATTCCCCTTATATCTCTGAGTTTATTGACCCTGCTTCAAGAAGCTGGATGACTTTATGATGTTCATTCCTTCCTCTGGAATTCCCATACCCCTGCTGATCTATATTTAAATGTGGCTTCCATTGTTTTGATTCTATAATGCTAACTTTTCTCTATATGAGAGAAAACCTGTTTCTCCTTTGTTTACTCACAGGCTTTAAAGCATAATATTAATAAGTATCCATAATTCATTATATACCATTAATATGTACATTGCACAATGATCTTAATAAGCAGTGTGTCACAGGCCTTCATAAAATATTATTCAGTAGTTTTCTAACCCAGTAATATAGTAAACAATCAACTTCATATTCTTTGGGATTCAGTTTTCATAGGTAAACCAGTAAACCTTTAAAATGGATTCTTAGATAAAGTTCCTTTTCTCCTACAGGGAGAAGATGCCATGAGAGCTCATGAAGACTTCCTCCTGATTCCTTCCTGGCAGGGGTAGATTGAGGCCTCAGGGCCCTGGGCCCTGGCCCACTGGTGACCCCCACCACCTGGGGCCCCAGGCCCCCACTGGTGGCCCCCTTCCAGCCTAGGGCTCCCAGCCCCCACTCCAGCCATGTCAGGCTGTAGAACACACCAGGAAGTCCATGCCCCTGGAGCAGAGCGACCATATACCAACCTGCCAACCTGCCACCACCCCACCGTTCCATCCCCAGGGGTGGACCAGCCACCCCAGGGGTTGGGCAGGAGCATGGAGCCCAGCTTCTGGCCCAGGGTGGCTCCTGGGCACAGGCCCTGTAGGCCCGTGCAGTAATCCACCCCTGCTCCCTAGTTAGTGATAATTTAGTCATTTCCTCCTCCCTTTATTAACTTGTTGTCTTTGTTTACCTTTCCCGTAAATGTAACTTTGTTGTCTTTGTCTGATGGCCAGGCTAGTCAGACAAACACATATACATTCCTTTCTTTAAGACAGGCTTATGTGTTGCTTGCCAAACATAACTTAAGGACAAAATTCTAACACGTATCCATAACTCTTTCTATACCACCCATTCATATATCATACAATATTAATGATCAGTGAAGTATTAGCTTTCCAAGGATATGTTACATGCTAGCTTTTGAGTATACCATATATCATGACAACAGTGTGAGGGGTGTAGTGAACAAGTTAGGCCTGACAAGTTGCCAACACAGAATAATGAACCACAAATGGGCCTCTATCACAGAAAGTTGAGATCATCTACTTGAATTTAATATTACCATAAATAAGCTAAATGCTAGTGTAGAAACTAAATTTCATGCACTGTACAGATACAAAAAAGCATGCTTTTTATGTGTGTAGCATATGCATTGTAACTGATTTTGCATTTGGTTGGTCATGGAATTATTAATTACACTTCAGCCTCTTCAATATTGCAGTAAGCTCTTAGAAACATGGATGCATTTTCTATTTGTCATCGCTTTACATGAATCATGGGCACTGCAGAAAAATAAATCTATAGAACTTCCTTGAATGTCACTGCCTTCACAGATACTAGAAACAAGACATAGAAAACACGTCTTGTTTTCATTTGTAAGGATCTGAATGTTTTCTTACCGTTGCATCATCTTTCCTGTCATTTACAATGCCAGAAAGTTCTGTATTAAGATTACTTACTGGATGGATTGGTCCTGATTTTCCACAGCACAGCTCTGATACAGAGCGTGCCAGCAATAGACTGCTGCCTTCTGATCCTAAGCTACTCTTTCATGGTAGAAACTGAAGCAGGAAGAAGGCTACTTTAACACCACTGGTGGAAGCTCCATAATGCCAACAGAGGATCAGGAGTGATGGAGTTCAATTGCACTACCTCTGATAGGCTCTTAATACACCCCGACACACTCTGCTCATCCCCCTTTATGCCAGTGGACAGGAAGCAGCAGATGCAGTGGTGCAAAGTCAACTTGATGGGCCACTTGGTTGTATCTTTTCCATATTTGTAATAGTCATGATGCTTTTTGACTCATTCAAGGTTCAGACTATAGTAGAAAGTAAGAGCCTGAAACATAAGGCCTACCATAACATGCCAGTTCTAAGGCCTAAGATCTATTATCACAAGCCAGGTATGAAACATGAGGTCTAGCATAACAGGTCAGATATGAGGCCTGAGCTAAAATAATGGTCAAGTCGGTTATAAAGCAAAATTAGCAGAAGCCATACTGTGAAAGCTGATAATCTCACAGTAACAGGCAAGAACAGAGTTGATATAAACAAACACACATTCCAAAGAATGTGGGCACTAGTGCAAGAACATTCCAGAAAGGAACCAGGACATCCTAATACCCCAGAGATGACAAGGGGTCACTCACCTTCTCAAATGACACCGAAGTGGATAGAAATGTCTTTTTAATGTGATGAATGGAGATCGTATGACCAAACCCTTCAGTACAAGGTAATGGGTGGTATCATACTATGTGAAAAGGTGGTGCCTTGCCATGTCAGAGGGTGGCAACTACACACGTCAGAGGAGCAGTAGGTAACATCTTTGTGTCAATGTATGAAAAAGGGTCTCAGAGGAAGCATCTTTGTCTGGTCGAGTAGGGAAGGGAAAGTCCTGCCATTCATCGAGGTAGTTTGTTGTCAGGGGCACACAATATTAAGTTCCAGAGAGGTAGTTGTGTTAGTCTTATTTTCCTCTGTTCAGCATTGGTGAGGCCACATCTGGAGGATTACATACAGTTCTGGGCTCCCCATTACAAGAAGGATGTGGACAAATTGGAGAGCATATAGTGGAAGGCAATTAAAATGATTAGGGAGCGAGGGCAGGTGACTTACAAGAAGAGGCCAGTTATTTAGTCTGCAGAAGAGGAGAATGAGGGGGGATTCCAAAGAGGATGGAGGTAGGGTTTTCTCTGTGGTGGCAGATGACAGAACAAGGAGCCATGGTCTCATGTTGCAGTAGGAGAAGCCTAGGTTTCATATAGGAACATCTTTTTCACTCGGAAAGTGGTACAGCATTGGAATGGTTACCTAGGCAGGTAGTGGAATCTCCGCCTTCGAGGTTTTTAAGGTCCAGCTTGACAAAGTCCTGGTTGGGAAGATTTAGCTGGTGTTGGTCCTGCTTTAAGCAGGGGGTTGGACTAGATGACCTCCTGAGGTCCCTTCCAACCCTAATCCTCTATGATCCTATGGTTTATCTCAGCTTGCATAGGTTCAAAGTTTGGGTGGAGTGGGTGTGGCTTGATTTTGAAATAACTGAAAGAACATCCCTGAAATTATACTATTGTCACCATTGTCGGTTTTCCTGGGTAACTAAGTAATTACCTCCTTATTTGCTGTATTCGAGATTATTTCCTTTAATAAACAGGGAAATTACAGATCTTGAGGAAATGTTATTTAAGGTACAAAAAAACACATTTTCATTTGTTAATATTCTACCAAAAATTCAACATCTATTTTTCTTTAAGTTCACATTTCCAACAGCAGTGCATATCTGCAGTGCAGGCATTGTACTTAACCAGACTTCTGTCCTTCCATGCAATGTCTATATCTGACCACAAGATGGTAGAATTTCTTCACATTTGGTATCAAATGAGTCTGATTTAAGGGAAATAAAAAGTCCAACTGTAACCTTCGGGTGGACTAAATTCATTTAGTTGCCCTTCTCCAGTGCCCCACAGAAATCAATCCCAACCCCTATGGGGAAAGCAGCTGGAGACCCAGGATCCAGTCTGTACAGGACTCACGGCGAAGCTTGCTCAGAGCTACACTCACACATTAAAATACTACTAAAAACAAACATAACAATGAACTTTATTAACTACTAACTAAATGAATCTTATCCTAAGAAAACAAACTACAATTAACCAAGAACAATCCCTTGCATGAAAGATACCCAAGAGTCTCAAAGTCTGTGTGGAGTTCACCCAACTCTCAGCTACAGTCTCTGTTCCAGTGTGGAAGCTTGAGTGGCAAGAAATAGCTGTCCTCTTCTTTCTTTGCTGGGATCCTCTGTAGCATTCCATGCAGGCTTTCTCTTCTCCTCTGCAACCAGCCCTCAGTCCCATATGCATGTCTGCAAGGTCTGTCGCAAATGACTCCTTTACATGGAGAAAACATCTTGTTCACTCCTGGCTCAGCTCCTCTCCAGAACACTGAGCACATGGTCTCCCCTCAAGGCAGCTCCTGCCTGCTGTCTGCTCAGGCTGCTGCTCTCCAGTCATCTGACTGACATCATCACATCACACCAGCAGGGTACACTGTGGAGCATGCTCAAATTGCTACCACTCCCTGCTTCTGGAAGTTTCCAGTTGTGGGTCGCTAATCTGCCCAACAACAGTAACCCACCCTCAGCAGGTCTCTCAGAGATAGCCTTTTCAGGCATATGGGTTACACAACCATGTAGAAAAATAGAAAATTAAAGAAGGGAAGACATTTACAAAACAGATTCCAAAATTCCTCTCTGACACCTTGGCTTCTGGTCTCACTCATCAGTGAATAAATAAAGATGAACAAAACAAATTTGCATAATGTCACCAATCTGTTAGAGATTAAATATATTTTACTGATAAGCAATTGTCATTAAAGCATCAGGAAGTTCTAACCTTTTATTGCTCTTAACAGCTAATGAACATTTATAAAAATCTAACCAATTTCTAGATACAGAGATGTAAAGACAAGTGATAACAAATGGCTTGGGGTACAGCATGTATTATTGTCCTTCCCATAATATACTGCATCTCAACAGCAGGGGTCCTCTTTATTTGCATGAAAACAGGTAATCCAGTGTTTGTGGAACTGATCAGAGAAGGTAATACATTATCAAGGCTGTGTTATAGCTCTGTGGTTTTCTGGTAGTTTTTATATCTCTATTTTATTTTAAAAACACAATAGTTTTATAACTGTGCCAGAATCATACACTGCAGAATTAATTGTAAACTCATAAAATATGAATTTTCAATGGTCATGTATCTATCAGGTTTAAATGCCTGCACAAAATGCATCCAGTTCTAGCAAACTTCCTTACAAAGAAAATTAGAAGAGAGCCATGAATTTTGTGTGTGTGTGTGTAAATATACATGAAAATATCTAATTAGATAAAAACTAGTCTGATATTGTTAAAATTCCCTGTCACAACTGTTCTTTACACTATTTCCTCTCAATCCCTTAGGCTCTTACCACCTCTTTATCTTTTTTCTGTACAGCCTATTGATCAACTATTTTCATTCCAGTTAAAAATATACTGAGCTGTCTGAAAGGTGTTACACTGGAAAAATATCTTTAAATTTATTCTCTATTCTTGTGTATTAACATTGGAGGAGAGGTTGTGACAAGTGGTTATTACAGCCTCATCTGTGCAATCAGACTTCCTTCTCAATTTTGCCATGTATTATGTTTCAGATTTCTTTAAAAAAGAATCCAATTATATCCCTACAATATATTATCTTTATTGATTTTCATTTTTCAAATCCTATTAAACTTTTGTCAACATATTCCTGAGGCAATCCTAAAAGATGTAATTTATACCCATTGGAATAGTGCTTATTCCAAAGTTCTCTGAAGTTACTGAAAAAATGCCCACTGATTTGAATGGTCTGTGTATTTGGATTATAGTCCATAAACCTATTGTTCTGTCCCCTTAGACTTTTAAATTAATGAAGTCTCCTTTGTTAAATGTTCTCCTGTAGCCACCAATGCAGTATCCCTGGGACAAAGCTATTGTCTAAATCAAGCACTTCTCTGGTTTACTGTGATGTCTAGTATTCCCATATGGAACTATGTCATTTTTTTTTTTTCAAATGAAACTTTTTTCAGACAAAAAATATACACATTCAGTGACATCAAAAGCTTTTGCAAACTTGTGTCAGTTTTGCCAAATGTTTTGGTCCCCAGAGAATTCAAAAAGATGAGACACTTTACTTTGACATTTTCAAAACAAACATTTTGGAGTTTGTATTTGAAATCATTTTTCATTTTGAAATTTCTTTTGATTTTATTTTTTAATAAAAATGTTTTAAATTGTTAAAATTAAAACAAAATATTTTAGTTCGTTGAAACAAAAGGTTTAATTTGACTTGTCATGATTTTTAAAAAAATTTCAATACTACAAAAAAAAATTCATTTTCTGTTCAACCAAGCCTATTTTTTCTAGGATAGCAGTAGCTATCTCTTAAAAATCAGCAGCAGTGTACAATATACAAAATATTGTGGTGTACAAATTTTTTTTATTTTGTATTGTATACAAAATATACAGTAGAAATATAACAAAAACATAGGACTCTCATAGACTTTAATATGAGAAAGGTCCATTGCAGGCTACAGAGCTTCACCCACTCACTTCTGTTAATAGATCCATAACTTCTGGCTGAGTTACGGAGGTGCTCAAATCATGGTTGAAAAACTTCAAGTTACAGATAATCCAACATTTACACTACTGCATTTTAATATGCAAGTGACTCATGTTCCATGATGCACAGGAACGCAACTCCCCTTCCCCTACAATTCCAAAGGAGTAGCCGTGTTAGTCTATTTGCAGAAAAACAACAGAGTCCTGCGGCACTTTAAAAGACTAACAGATTTCTTTATCGCATGAGCTTTCGTGGGAGAAAATCCCACTTCGTCAGACGCTTTGAAGATGGGAAACTTACAGAATGGGAGGAAATTAAATACAGGGAATTGTATGATATAGGATCAGGTCAGGCTGTAACAGTGATTCAAACACTGGGGAACAGCACATAGAGGAAGGTGAGGTCAAATCACCTCTTGTAATGAGAAAAATCCTTGTCCCTGTTTAACCCTAAGGCAACTGAGTCAAATTTGCATATAAATTCGAGTTCTGCAGTTTCTTTTTGAAGCTGTGATTTGTTATTCATCTGTTTTAACACCGCAAGTCGTCAATGGAGTGAGCAGAGAGATTGAAGTGTTCCCCTATTGGTTTTTTAGTGTGATTTCTGCCAATCTGACCAGGGGGAAAATTGCTTCCCAACCCTAAATATGGAAGTCTGTTAGACCCTGAGCATGTGGGCAAGACCAACCAGCCAGATACAGTAGAACCTCGATTATCCGGGTTAATGACCGGCACCTGTGAGCCGGATAATCAAAAAGCCCGGATAATCGAAGCTCCTACTGACAGCCAACCAGCTGGGGGAATCGGGTGGCTGCAGAAGCTCCAGCAGAGCTTCTGCAGCCACCCGAACCCCTCGACTGTGCTGGGGGGTCAGCTCGAACGGGAGCCGGTCCCCCAGCACAGTCCAGGGGTACGGGTGGCAACAGGAGCTCCGAGAGAGCTCCTGTGGCCACCAGATCCCCCAGCTCTCATCAGGAGCTGCGGCGTTAAGCCGCCGCAGCTCCTGCTGAAAGCCGAGCCCTGGGGCTGAGGGAGCTTCTGCGGCCACCCGATCCCGATCCCAGTTAACCGAATTTACGGTTAATTGAGGACCGGATAATCCAGGTTTCACTGTACGTGGAAATAATTCTCTATAGTAACTCAGAACCCTCCCACATCTAGTGTCCCATCTCCAGCCACTGGAAACATTTATTGATAGCAGTCACAGATTAACTACATGTCATTGTAAGTAGTCTCATTAAAACACCCCCTTCATAAACTTATCAAGATCAGTCTTGATACCAGATAGGATTTTTGCCCCCCACAGCTCTCCTTGGAAGGCTGTTCCAGAGCTTCACTCCTCTGATGGTTAGAAACCTTTGTCTAATTTCAAATCTCATCTTCCTGATGGTCAGTATATATCCATTAGTTCTTGTGATCACATTGGTGCTGAACTTAAATGATTCTTCTCCCTCCCTGGTATTTATCCTTGTGATATATTTATACAGAACAATCATGTCTCGCCTCAGCCTTCTTTTGCTTTCACTGAACAAGCAACACTCTTTGGGTATGTCTACACTAGCAATTTAAGTCAACTTAAGGACCCTTACACCGATCTAAATTACTCCACATCCACACTGGGCTTTCATTAATTCGACTTAAGAAATTCCTTAAATTGACTTAATAACAAGTGCCCATTAGGTCGACTTAAGCCTTAAGTCGACTTCTTAAGTCAACTTAAGGACGGTGTGGATGAGGAGTAACCCTTAAATTGACTTTATTAACTCGACTTAATTGCAGTTAAATCGACTTAACAAAATGGAATAAGTCGACATACGGGGTAGCCACTTTGTTAAATCCACTTAACCTTTTCTAGTGTAGACATACCCTTTGAGTCTTCTCTTTTAAAATAGGTTTTCCGTTCCTTGGATCATTTTAGTAGCCCTTCTCTGCATCTGTTCCTATTTAAATTCATCCTTCTTGAGAGACCAGAACTGCACATAGTATTACAGATGAGGTCTCACCAGGGCCTTGAACAGTGGTATTTACAGTTCCCTCTGTCAAATGGAAATACCTCATCTGATGCATCCGAGGACTGCATGAGCCTTTTTCATAGCCACATCACATTGTCGGCTCGTAGCCATCCTGTGTTCAACCAATATAAGCAGGTCTTTCTCCTCCTCTTTTGCTTCAACTTGATAAATTCCAGCTTATAGCAAAAATTCTTGTTGTTAGCCTTTAAGTACATGACCTTGCACTATTAAATTTCATCCCATTTCTATTTTCAAGGTCCTCCAGATCTTTTGTATGATATTCTGGGCACCCACTGCATTGGCAATTCCTCCCAACTTTGTGTCATCCACAAATGTTATTTGCACACTCCTTCTTTTTGGGCCAGGGTCTGTAATAAAAATATTAAACAAATAAGACTGGTCCCAAGACCAATCCCTAAGGAACTCCACTAACACCTCCCTTTAGCCTGAGAGATCACCGTTCTGTATGATCCATTGTATTCTCCCCTTTAACCAGTTCCTTACCCACTTTTCAATTTGCATATTAATCCCCCTTTTCTCTAATTTAAGTAATAATTTCATCCGTGACTTTGACAACTTGTTTAAATATATTTGCAAACATTTGCATACTGGGCCTTCAAAAAACAAAATCCATCTTAAAGAACTGATGAAAAACTGTAGCTGGGTCATCTGTATAGAAGCCAAACAGGCAATAATGGGGTTGAAGGGAGAACCAAAATAATGAACATACCTGTCTGACTTTAAATTGTTGATAGTGGCAATATGCTGTAATGACGAAAATCAAAACCTTTTCTTATTACAATAATAAGCAACTCACTGAGATTAGTCACATGTTCACTCATGCAGAGCCTTAAGTGCTTTGCTGGCTAAAGATAAATAGTAGCAAGACTCTTTCAATGGCTGTATCACAATAGAAGTTATTTCTTGTAAAGGTTTGACAAATAGAGCTGATTTGGAGTGCACTCTTGACAAAAATAAATGCAAACAAAATATGCTGAGTTGTTTTTATTAAGTGGATAAATTGGGGACCAATTTCCTGTTCAACAAGCTTGACCACATAAACTATAGTTACTGCCTTAGATAAGTAACAGACATTGACAGAACTCTTTCAAAAATACTGATTTTTGCGTACCGCATTGTGAGATGTATCACATTTTTCATTCATAGTGAACACATTTAAAGAAGTAGTTTCATAAATGTATACGAAGCAGACCATGTTGACTGCAGTTCTTTTAGAACACACACTTTAAGGACTCGGTATTTAAATTTAGATTTTAAATGCTGTCATTTTGCAGTTTATTGCTGATGGGCCAATTTTCTGGTTTATAAAACCGCCTAGTTTTCTAGAGCTCTGAGGGCTCATTCCTGGATTATTGTTCTTCCTTATTTGCCTCGGTAGAGAATATTTCCTTGCAGTCAAGACTATTGTATGCAGCTGAAATGTGTGTTTTTTATTATAAAATTTTGATAAACAAAATCAGTTAATATTAGGAACTGGATGGATTTTTGTACATGGAAAGATAAACTTGTGCGGTTCACCACCGCTACGTAATTGAAAATGACAGACGTGTGTGGAAAACTTACAAAATATTTTTTTCTACTGAACCGTCTCTAACCCTTATCAGGCTGGCCAGTGATAAAGGGTTTGAGGAGGCAGCTCTTCTAGGGCCATGTTCTCCATCTGTAAGGTTCAATAAGAGTTAATTGTGTTCTATATTGTGGCAAGTTCCAGAGAAGTAGCCATGTTAGTCTAGTTCAGCAAGACAAACGAGGAGTCCTGTGGCACTTTTAAAGACTAACAAATATATTTATTACATGACAGGTGAAAACTTATGAAAAGAAATGAATGAAGGCTCACGTGATAAATAAACTTTTTAGTCTTTAAAAGTGCCACAGGACTCTGTTGGGGTGACTGATGGTTACCCCTGCACAGATTTATTGAGGACCACTTCTGCTCCAGGTTGAGCTGGTGTTGAGTTGGCTTGAAGCCACTCCAGCTACAGAGTAGGCTGGAAAGCAGCTAACCTTGAAAGTGTTGACTACAAGATAGCAGGTTGTTTTCTGCCAGAGCCCCCCTGGGAACGCATTCACCCCTGGAAGGGAAGGGTAGGTGTGTGTTAGGTATATGAGAATTAGGAGTACCCGCCCGGGCAGCAGCCTCACCTGGGACCCCGATCCCTGCGGAGTGCCCAGGGCTCTCCCCACGCTGGAGCAATGCTCGCTACAGGCCCTCGGGTACAGGGAATAGAGAGTCAGGGGCTGCCCCATAGCAGAAGAGGCATAAGCATTTGATCCTCAGCTTCTCTGTTTGTCTGCTTGCTGCTTGTGGGTAATGTATACTTTGTAATGCTAAAGTGCTGAACGGCTTATTATATCAATGCAGTAAAGCAGCATAGCCATGCATCAGGTGTGTTTTCACTGAGTGTACCCAAGACCCTGCTGAGGGAAAGGACCTTCGTATAACAGACTCCTTGTTTGTTATGTCCTGTATTGAATCCAGTCCTGGCTATACTGACTGCTGTTTTCGCTAAGAAGTTTCGCTGAATTCTGGAGCAATAGGTTTTGATTATATCAGCAGTTGTTCATGTGCAGTCTCCATTGAAATCAATAGCGGAGACTTTGATGCACAAGATTTTGAAAACACTGCATAATGTTAACCTTAAATCTTACTGAAAAGATATTCTGTGCAGTCTTCCTTATTGGTTTCCATCACCTTCTCACTGCTGCAATTTACTTGTATTGGATAGCGTGAGAGGAAGACACTTGGTTGCAATATAAGTTATAGAAGAATAGTTAAGAAAGGATACTTGTTAATCAATGAAGCTGGCACTGTATTACCTCCACAATTTGATTGGCTGTATCATGGAATGTAGGAATGTCATTTCTATTCTTCAACCCTGTTCACCTTTCTGTCTCCTTTAAGGGGTCACTTACATGACAGCCTTTTTCTGTGCCACTGATCCAAGCTGTGACAATTTCTTGAAACTTACTGAGAGATGTTTTAAGTCACACTAACCCTCTCAATGATCTACGCATGACCTTGAAAACTATCCATAGGGTGTCGCTGATCCCCACTCAATACCATGCAGTGTCAAAATAGAGATTCAAGTGGTCACTGTAGGTCAAAGAGACAGAGCTCCTCTTTTCAAAGGCAGGAGGAATTTTCTCTTTGTTGTGAAATTCTGCTTAAAAGGCCTGAATTATTTACTGGTCTTCCTCACTCTCTCTGTATATAGTATCATGGGTATTTTCCTTCATTCCTCAGTAAGGCGTACTCATGAACACAGTTTCGGCGCTATTTCAGTACCTCATTCAAGACTCTTTGCAGCAGTGAATATATTTTCCAGTTTAAATAAAAATATTCAGTTTAATACTATCACTGTACCTCTCCCATAGCACCAAAAGATGTTCAGACAAACAGGAAGTACCTCATACAAGTGTGTGACAGTAATAGGAAAAACATTACTGCTCCCCTCCTGTGCTGCAAAATTAAGCCCAAGGGCATAGGCATTGAATAATCATTAGAGTTTTAGGTAAGTGATAACTTTGGATCCTTTTTATTTCACAGAGCATATCTCTTTGTTTGTTTTCCCATTCAAATACATGGAAAGAAATAAGAGAACTATAAATAGATAAAGAAATACAAACTCTTTGATAAATTGTGTAAAAGGCAATGTAACGTAAGCAATTCCAGTGAAGTGCTGTACACAAAGAAGGGAAAAGAGAAATTTAAAAATAGATACAGTCATCAGGATAGAATTCTGTTGACAGGTTTTGATGAAATCATCAGCTACAGATACACAGCTCAAACTGTCTTGTCATCAACTAAAGACACATTTCTTTGGTTTCATGTGTGGATTTGAAATTGAAGCAGTGCAGTCAGAAGGTGGCACTAGAGAGACAGCTGTCGCAACAGATGACACTTCAGACATCACAGCTGTTCAGTTTTAGGCTATGTTGATATAAATACATTTCTTTATCTTTCTTCCAGTTAAAAGAGAATAGTTGTTGTTTCTTGTAAAGTTTTTAATGATGGATTAGAATACCATATCAAGTTATCCCTTCTCTCAGGAGATATATATCTCTGTGATATTGGATCAGCACCGTTATAGGTGTAACTGATGCAATTCTATGAGTTTATATATTATTGTTTATTATAGGTTATAATAATCAGTTGATTTAGGTATAGGTGAAATTCAATGTACCGATAGCCAGTGTGTAGACTCCTGACATATGATAGGTTCCAGAGGGGTAGCTGTGTTAGTCTGTATACAGCAAAAAAACGATGCATCTGACGAAGTGGGTTGGAGCTCACGAAAGCTTATGCCCAAAGAAATTAGTTAGTTTTTAAGCTGCCCACAGGACTCTCGTTTTTTGTCATATGATAGGGGTATTAGCCTATTACAAACCTATCCATGTCAAGTGCTTGGAATTCAGAAGTAAAATCCATTCCCCAGCCAGTATTCAAGTGTATTGCTTCTTTTTATGTACTGTTAGAATTAAACTAAATCTATAGAAAAAAACTGAACAAATGAAGACACCTGAATCCCTCCTTTGGAGGTAGGCCTGGAAGCGAACTGCAGAAGTGACTGTAGTATATTTGCTTGTTTTGCTGGAAGCAAGAGGGCAAAATCCTCCATGGTGCTATAGTAGTCAGTCCAGGTACACTGGAATTATACATTCCATTCCAGGGGGTGGGTAAGATAGCCATTTTAAAACTTCCAGAGTACATTGATCCCTTCAAGTCTTGCCCTTGGGAAAGAAGACACAGATGCTTTTAAAACAAGTATTGACCATTATATAGCAAAACCAAGCCTGTGAATTTGATTAGTTCACAGAAAGATTAGAGATTGAATTATTTGTGGCCTAACTGATGATTAGGTCCAAATAATTTTATTGTGAGAAACAGACTTGACAGTTGATATGTGCAGGGCTACTGACAACTGTTTTCCTGATGAAAGTGTTTGAAAGACGTGAAATACATTTTAAAGCATAGTATTCAACAGGAGACAAATGGTAGGTTCCTGACTTGTGTGCAATAAATGACACCAGCTATATGACACAAAGGTGTCTAGCAAAATCCTTTGTACAATTATAAATACAATTATTTTGCAAAATTGTCACTTTCAACACAGATTGCCAAGAGACATGAAAGCTAAATATTCTTATGAACATATAGTTAGTCGACAATTCCTTGAAAATGTAGATGGAGTTTGTTTGGCTTTCTTTATAAACGTACGAACCAAGATTCTGCAGCAAATCTGGTTTATAATATTAGAAATAAATAAACATAAGTTGAATTTAAAAGGCTTTATTAGAGTTGAGTAAAATCTAATCTTTTAACCCTTCAAAAAGACTGCCCAGTGTTAAAATCAGAAACTAACTTGTTTCAGGTAGTGGGCACAAATGAAGTCATGTGGCTAACCCACTTTGGCATGTCAGTGTAATGCTTATCAGTGAGCGAGTGAAATGATGGAACAGAAAATCCCTTGTATACTAGGATTGAAGTGCAGCCTGCAAATGCAGATGATTAAACAGGTGTATAACTTCTCTACTGAATAAGATGTAAAGCAGGGATCTCAAACTCAAATCACCATGAGGGCCAATGAGGATATTGGCCAGAGGGCCGTGTCACTGAAAACTTTTCATACAACAATACAAAAGTGTGGTAAAAAAAGAAAAAAATGAAGAGTAATATAATATAGTATGTTATTAAAAGTCAAGATGGCAGTATCATCAGAAAGACAAAGAGTAAGCAAATAAACACACTGAAAATTTTATATTATGAATTATAATTATTTTACAAATTCCAGATATTGCTGCGGGCTGCAGGAAGTAACTCTGCGGGCCACATGCGGGCTGCGTGTTTGAGAACCCTGATGTAAAGGGTTGTTTTTTGGTTTTTTTTTTTTTTAAGAATCTGACATATTTAACAGAGAGATCAAATTAAGATATATTATGAGACAGATCCCAGTGGGCCACCAAGAATAAATGTGCCTTGTAAAATCTCAATATAGTGCTAAGAAATAAAGAAGGGACTGAAACTGACCAGATATTAAAATTAGATGTTTTTATTGAGTGAAGAGGAGTCACCAGTTGACTTGGTTGATAATATGGTCACCACATAAAATCCTACTTTTCTATAGATCCCAAAGATTTGAATATAGCCATCAGACATAAGCATTAGTCCATAAGATTGGTTGATGTGTCTATGTCTACATGTCAAAATGCAAACTTATTTCATCTTGGATGCAAGCCAAAGGTTTTAGCAAGTCTGACTTGATACAGAAAATGCAGTATTCTGCACCTTAAACTCCCATGTTCATAGATAGCTATTTAAGTGATTTCTCTTTGGGAATTGTCTTAGCACCAAAAGCTGTGCAAAAACATCATCTCTTCCCTAGGGAGCTCAGTGGGCGAAAGTAATTGCTGGTGGATGATCTGTTGTTTTGAGGAGAAAATGATCAACAACACAGTGAGAAATGGTGTAATGGTCTACAACCTGCCAAAGAAAAGAACTTTAAATTGAATAAGAGAATTGCCAGATTGGACTTTATTGGCATCATAGCTGTGATCTTCTGAAACATGAGGTTCATATTCCTTCTTTAAAAAAAAATCCTATCTACTAAAATTATGACTGTTCTTATTCATATAAATGTATAATCCTTTTTTAATCTTACCTTTGTTAAAAGTTGTGGGCCAATTAAGGGAGTTTGTCCTTCAAACCCACGTTGGCTCCTTTCCAGCATGGGACTGAACTTTCTCAACTGGAGAACTAAGGCAGTCAGTACTGAGGATGTACCATTCCATGTATGTTCTGTCTATGAATAATTGTCTCTTATGTGTAAACCTTATTGGCCAAATTCTGCATACGAATTACTTCCTGTGCAGCCCACTGAAATTTGAGTTAGGCTAGATCAGAACAAGCTCCACTGAGAGGTAACACTTGTTGTTATTGGATGACTAGCAATTCAGACATTACTCTGATAGTGTATATAAAAATGGAGAATATTCTTAACTGATGAAGTTTCATTCGTTTAAATTACTGAGATTTAACATTACTATCAGAAAGGTGAATACAACTATCTCTGATTTTTTGCATAGCATCTTTGTAGTCTCATTTAGATTTTTTTTACACTGCTATATCTTAAAATAGGATTTTAATGAAATGGCACAAGCTTTTAGAGCGGTGAGACATTAAAATGCAAAGACGTATCAATTTAGGTGTAATGAAATAGTTTTAATGCACAGTAAGAGCTACATTGATGATGCATCAATAGGCATTATTTCCTCTAAAATGCTAAAAATCCATTTTTTAGTTTAAATTATCTGTAATTTTACAAAAAGAGAAAGCATGTTTGCATTTTCAAAGGAGTTTTAATTCCACTTCCTTTTTGAACATTTTAAAGTCTTTTTCATATTTTCCTCTTGTTTATCTAATGATGCTCCAGATTTGTCAACATTGCTAATATCTCAATCCATTGCCTCTTCTATGTTAAGGATATCTGTCCTGTAGTTACTAAGGGACTTCTCAGAAACTTTGCCTATTAAACTACGGACATACGAACCCTCTGTGGGCCAACAGAGGGCATTACTTTCAGTAATCATGCCAATTGATTATTATCTGATACAGTCATTCTTGGAAATACTGATTTCATGTATGTTTTCAGGAATGGCTACTTAGAACATGGTGGTACTCACCACTCAAGAAAGTGATTGGATTGTGGATCCTCAGAGATTATGTATTCACCCAGTGGTACCATCTCCAGATCAGATGTATCTATCTTGTCTTTAGTTCAGAGATTAAGTTGTTATATCTACTAATTTAAAAACTTAGAAATTGAAGTTAAAATTTTCAACTGGTTTAAATTTGAATAGTTCCATTGACTTCCATGGTGTTAAGCCAAATTATATGAGTTTAAGATCTAGCCTTAGGTTTTCTTAATTGCAGAACCCATGGCCAGTGTAAGAGTTGGCTTCATGAATGGCAAGACATTTTTCCATGTATCAGTTAATAAGAAAAAAAGAAGCACAAAAAGGGATGCTTCTCTTGCCCTTGAACTCAAATATTTTAAAAGTTTATTTAAACAAATTGTTATAAGCAATATTTTTGTAACCATTTAGAAAAAACAGTTTGATTGGAATTTCTTAGCCTGATGTAGGGATGTTCAATAGGCCATTGTTCTCCTAATATTCCGTTAAAATAAATACATTTAAGATTTATGTCACATATTGTATCATTATAAGGAACTTACTCAAAGGAAAGGAGTCCTTGTTTGTTTTGTGAACTAGACTAACACGACTACCCCTTTGGAATTACTCAAAGCACACATCATAGAGTTGTGGCACTGTACTGCAGGAGACACTGTGATGACATAAAAGAAAGTTTGTTTAAATTACAAAGTCCAGTTGATAACATCAGGTTACTACATTGGTCTGTGATGAGAAGATCCAGTTTCTTGATTTTCTTAATTGAGTACATATATTATTAGAATTTTTATTTTTATTTTTTTAAAATGGAGATTGTATAATGGGATTCCTTGTGATGGTAGAAGGCAGGACTCAGCATCCCTGGACTTCCAGTTTGGTTTATGTTCTTAAAAACTATGCCTCGGGGTTCCAGCTGGATTCCTTTCCCCCTTCCCACCCCCCAATGTATTCTCTGTGTGTTTTTGTTTTTCTGCTTCCTCTGAAGCATCGGGGATGGCCATAACTTGATGGTAGGAGAAACAACAAGAGTCCTGTGGCACCTTAAAGACTAACACATTTTTTTGGCATAAGCTCTTTGTCAGTTGGTGGGTAGGGTGGCCCAGGGTTCCGACTTGGTGCTGAGCATTTTCTCTCTCAAATGCTTGGCTGGCTGGTTCTTCCTCCCAAGTTGAGGCCTGACTGCTATATGTGAGTAGGGAAGGAATTTTCTCCCAGATTGGATTGGCTGTATCCTTGGAGTACAGAGTCACTTGCTGTTATGGTACATCTCACCTAATTGTTTCCCTCCCATTGCAGTCATGAATCTCAGTCCTATTCTCTGTTTGTGGCACATAATAGTTAGTCTCCTGAGGGCTGTAATACTTTGGTCTAATTTCCGTTGATAGATTTATTGTGAGGGTCCTGGATGGTGGTGGTGGCTTGTGATATACCTAGACAATCTGATAGTCCCTTCTGGCCTTAAACTTCTTGGCTGGCTGTTTAAAACTAGAGTTTTGCAAAAAATATTAATTCAGCATGAAAGATACTTCAGATTTGCCTCTTCTTATTTTCAGGTCATTTCAATGAAAATGCCTTGTTACTACAACAACTTTCACCTCAGCAAATAAGCACACTGTTTTCTTTTTCTTTTACTGGAAGTCACTAACTTCAATGCCACTTTTAACAAGGGGTGTCTGAGTTTCAAGCTGGGTCCGTTGGATTTTATCATCTGATGGAAACTACCTGGCATTTCTTCTGGTTCTTTGCTTTCATGTACACAGGTAAGAACATAAGAACATAAGAAAGGCCGTACTGGGTCAGACCAGAGGTCCATCCAGCCCAGTAGCTGTCTACCGACAGTGGCCAGTGCCAGGTGCCCCAGAGGGAGTGAACCTAACAGGCAATGATCAAGTGATCACTCTCCTGCCATCCGTCTCCATCCTCTGATAAACAGAGGCTAGGGACATCATTCTTAACCCCTTTCTGGCTAATAGCCATTTATGAACTTAGCCACCATGAACTTATCCAGTTCCCTTTTAAATATTGTTATAGTCCCAGCCTTCACAACCTCCTCAGGTAAGGAGTTCCACAAGTTGACTGTGCATTGTGTGAAGAAGAACTTCCTTTTATTTGTTTTGAACCTGCTACCTATCAGTTTCATTTGGTGACCCCTGGTTCTTGTATTATGGGAGTAAGTAAACAACCTTTCCTTGTCCACTTTTTCCACATCAGTCATAATTTTATATACTTCTATCATGTCCCCCCCAGTCTCCTCTTTTCCAAGCTGAAGAGGCCTAGCCTTTTTAATCGTTCCTCATACGAGACACTCTCCAAACCCCTAATCATTTTAGTTACCCTTTTCTGAACCTTTTCTAGTGCTAGAATATCTTTTTTGAGATGAGGAGACCACATCTGTACACAGTATTCGAGATGTGGGCGTACCATGAATTTATATAAGGGCAATAATACATTTGCAGTCTTATTTTCTATCCCCTTTTTAATGATTCCTAACATCCTGTTTGCTTTTTTGACTGCCTCCGCACACTGTATGGACATCTTCAGAGAACTATCCACAATGACTCCAAGATCTTTTTCTTGACTCGTTGTAGCCAAATTAGCCCCCATCATATTATAGGTATAGTTGGGGTTATTTTTTCCAATGTGCATTACTTTACACTTATCCACATTAAATTTCATTTGCCATTTGGTTGCCCAATCACTTAGTTTTGTGAGATCTTTTTGAAGTTCTTCACAATCTGCTTTGGTCTTGACTATCTTGAGTAGTTTAGTATCATCTGCAAACTTAGCCACCTCACTGTTTACCCCTTTCTCCAGATCATTTATGAATAAATTGAATAGGACTGGTCCTAGGACCGACCCTTGGGGAACACCACTAGCTACCCTTTTCCAATCTGAGAATTTACCATTTATTCCTACCCTTTGTTCCCTGTCTTTTAACCAGTTCTCAATCTATGAAAGGACCTTCCCTTTTATCCCATGACAACTTAACTTACGTAACAGCCTTTGGTGTGGGACCTTGTCAAAGGCTTTCTGGAAATCTAAGTACACTATGTCCACTGGATCCCCCCTGTCCACATGTTTGTTGACACCTTCAAAGAACTCTAATAGATTAGTAAGACATGATTTCCCCTTACAGAAACCATGTTGGCTATTGTTCAACAGTTTGTTTTTCTATGTGACTGACAATTTTATTCTTAACTATTGTTTCAACTAATTTGCCCAGTACCGACGTTAGACTTACCGGTCTGTAATTGCCGGGATCCCCTCTAGGGCCCTTTTAAAATATTGGCATTACATTAGCTAACTTCCAGTCTTTGGGTACCGAAGCCATTTTAAGGGACAGGTTACAAATCTTAGTTAATAGTTCCGTGACTTCACATTTGAGTTCTTTCAGAACTCTTGGGTGAATGCCATCTCGTCCTGGTGACTTGTTAATGTTGAGTTTATCAATTAATTCCAAAACTTCCTCTAGTGACACTTCAATCTGTGACAGTTCCTCAGATCTGTCACCTACAAAAGCCGGCTCAGGTTTGGGAATCTCACTAACATCTTCAGCCATAAAAACCGAAGCAAAGAATCCATTTAGTTTCTCCGCAATGACTCTATCATCTTTAAGCGCTCCTTTTGTATTATCATCATCAAGGGGCCCCACTGGTTGTTTGGCAGGCTTCCTGCTTCTGATATACTTAAAAAACATTTTGTTATTACCTTTGGAGTTTTTGGCTAGCCGTTCTTCAAACTCCTCTTTGACTTTTCTTATTACACTCTTGCACTTAAGCTGGCACTGTTTGTGCACCTTTCTATTTGCCTCACTAGGATTTGACTTCCACTTTTTAAAGGAAGTCTTTTTACCTCTCAGTGCTTCTTTTACATGGTTGTTGAGCCATGGTGGCTCTTTTTTAGTTTTTTTACAGTGTTTCTTAATTTGGGGTATACACTGAAGTTGGGCCTCTATTATGGTATCTTTAAAAAGTGCCCATGCAGTTTTCAGGGATTTCACTTTAGTCACTATACCTTTTAGCTTTTGTTTAACTATCCCCCTCATTTTTGTATAGTTCCCCCTTTTGAAATTAAATGCCACAGTGTTGGGCTGTTGAGGTGTTCTTCCCCCCATAGGGATGTTGAATGCTATTGTATTATGGTCACTAGTTCCAAGCGTTCCTGCTACAGTTACCTCTCGGACCAGCTCCTGCGCTCCAGTCAGGATTAAATCTAGAGTTGCCTCTCCCCTTGTGGGTTCCCATACCAGCTGCTCCATGAAGCTGTCGTTCAAAGTTTCAAGAAATTTTATCTCTGCATTATGTCCTGAAGTGAAATGTTCCCAGTCAATATGGGGATAATTGAAATCCCCCAGTATTATTGGGTTTTTAAATTTGATAACCTCCCTAATTTCCCTTAGCATTTCATCATCACAGGTAGGTCAGGAGAGACTCATTTTGTCTCATTAACTCAGTGGGAAAGTCTGTAGGATTGAATTTGCTCTCATATAACTTAGCCCTGTGTAAATCTGAGGTAAATCCATTAAAGTCAAAATGAAAGTGTAAAACCGGTGTGAGGAGCCCTGAGTCTCTACGCCAGTCAGAAGAAAAACCAAACCAAACCCAATTTTATGCATTTCCTACTTTTCCTGGAATTGAGTTTCTAAATCCACCAGAAATTTGCTTAGCTAAACCTCACTTGCTCAAATCTCTGGATTCCAGTGATAATTGATACCAGTATCGGAGCCTCGAGTTTTTCTGGAAAGTGAGGGTTAGGACACCATTCTCCCCTGCTTGGACAAAGACGATATATTCCTTTAAAATGAGTTCCTTTCTGTCATAGAAACTTCCAGTACATTGTACCTCAGAGAGGCTGATGCTAAGGCTATGTATTGTGCAGGTATTGGGATCCGGCGAGATGACAACACCTGAGTCGGGTTAGAGCAGCAAAAGAATGATTTATTTACTTACCATAACTACACACCAGAGGAGAGCCATTGTCTGGGAGGTGAGGGCCCCGCGGACCAGGAGACCACAACTCTCGGCATCAAAGACCCGGAGGAGACTCTCACCCTCCCCTTCTAACACTCCCATAATTATACCTCTCAGACTGGGCTGGCATAGGGTTGGCATGGCAATACATTTTGGCAAGCAAAATAAGTTTAATAGTTCAAGGCATATTTTAGCAAGCAAGGTAAAAACATATCGTGGGAAGCAAGGTGGGAGCATCTCTTGGCAAGCAAAGTGAGTACATATCTCAGCTAGCAAAACAAGCAAAATGAGTACATACTTTGGCAAGCATTGTGGTTCACTAATTTAAGGTTTTACAGCAGTACATTGGTTCGGGTTTTTCAGCCCTGCCTTCACCCGCAGCCTACCTATGCTTTAGCGTTACAATGTCTTCTGCAGAACCCCCACTGCACTCCACCAGCTAGGCCATGGGGAGGGGAGGGAAGAGGCTAGTTGCCCACTGTTTAAGCCTGGTCTTGTTGTGATAGTCTTTTAATTACACGGTCTGGTTACTGGTACAGTGGGCGTACATGGGGGCTCTTTTATTGCAGGGGCATTATTGTTCCCAAGCCTCTTCTTCTAGGGCCACACCGACAACCTGTTGAGGGGAACGTAGGTGGGTATGATCTCTCCTTGCTTTATAATAACTGCAGTGGTCCCTGGGCCATTAGCCACTATTTCCACCTGCATTCTTTGATGCCCCCCTTCCCGCCAGGCCCATACTTACTTGCTGGTGCTGCCCAGACCGCCCTCTTCCCGAACTGTTGGACCATCAGGCCTTGGTGCTTCTAATGGGGGACCCTCCTCCCCGCGGGTAATGCAGATCAGTTGCGCAATTCAAGTTCCTGTGGGGACTTCGTGAGTCTGGATGCTCAAGTTATGTAGGATGAGTTTGATCTCCCCCTGGTAATCCTGATCAATCACCCCCGCAACACCGTGAGGCCCTGGATGGCCAAGCTGGAATAGATGTGCAATTGACCATAGGTCCCTGGGGGCATCTGCACCCCCCATCCACTATTAAACACTTTGGTTTCCCCTGGGTTGATTTCCTAATGTGTCTCATGGGGAACCACTAGATCCAACCCAGCACTATTAGGTGTCCCCTGAGTAAGCGGCGCGGCTCAGGGCTGGACGTTCCAGACCCGAAGTGCCGCCTTTAGGCATGCAGGGACTGGGTTTATAAGTCATATGTACGGGGTAGCTCCAGCGGTAAGCTGCCAATTGTTAAGGTTGAGAAGGGCCAGCGGGAGGGCTCTAAGCCACCCGCAGAGTGAGTCATTTCCCATTATTTTTTTTATTTTGTTTTTTAATAGGCCATTCATTCTTTTTATTAGTCTTGCGCCTTCTGGGTGGTACGGAATGTGCAATACCCACCAGATTCCGGCATCCAGGGCCCACTCTTGGACCTCTTTGGTGGTAAAGTGAGTCCCTTGGTCACTTTGGATCTCGGCCAGGAGCCCGTATGAAAGGACCACCTCCTGGAGGCCTTTCACGGTGTGTTTCGCGTCGGCATGGGCACAGGGAAAAGCTCGCAGCAGGACTGTATGGGTGTCAACCACAGTGAGCAAGTACTTCTGTTGCTTTTTAGTAGGGAGAGGGCCGATGTAGTCACATTGCCAGATCTGTCCGGGGCACTCTCCTCGCTTAATCTGTTCATCGGCCACCCGCTCGAGCGGTTGGCCCTTTAATTCTGTGCAAAGGGGGCAGCGGTCTATCACTGTGTGAGCCTCATCTCTGGTGAGGGGAATGCCTCGGGCCCTTGCCCACTCCTTGGTTGCCTGGGTCCCTCTATGCTTGCTCTGATCATGCGTCCATTGGGCTATTGGAAGGGCTGGTGGCTCACTCTATAACCCCGGCGACTTCCAAGGTGGCGATGCTCTTAGAAATTTCCTTGTGCCCCCTCACCCCGGCAACCGATATTTCTCACTACTTCGGGGGCAGGAATCTTTAAGGGTTCCCATTTGGCTGCCCAACCACCACTGGTTTCACCGCCCTGACGTAGGCTCGAGACAACGAAAGCACACCAGCACTCATCTTGAGGGACTGGCCTTCAGGACATTCATACCTAAAATACACTCTGGAATAGAGGTTACAATGGCTTGTGTTTTAACCAGAGGTCTGTTACCAATGGCCAGCTGTACATACACAATCTTCCCCCCAGTGGAGCTCCCTCCAAACCTGTCTATCCCCACTGGCTGGCCTGCCATCTTGTCCAGGTTACTTGGTAAAATTGACATTTCTGATCCAGTATTTACTGGGGCAGTTTTTTTGAGGGGGCTACCCCGGGTCCAGTAAATAGTAATGGGCACATAGGGGCGTAGGTCCCCAACCCAGCTTGCCCTAAAATACACCAGGTTGGCCCCAAGGGACCCGCCATCCCCTCATAGAGGCTTTGGGGTCTTCCACTCCTCCAAACTGGGCTATAGGAACGCCAGGGGAGCCGCCAGCTCGGCCGAAGCTGCCGGCTTACCCTTCGGTCCCTCTCCCTGCTTGTCCTTACAATGTTTGTGGTATAGCTTTACCAAGTCAGCAGTAGTTTTTCCATCTATTTCCTCCTTGGGCACCCCCGCCTTAAGTAGGGCCAAAAACATGTTATTTCGTGTCAGGGTTTGGATGGGAACCCCCTTTCCCTTGGTCTGCATTTGGCGCATGTCCTTTCACTCCTTCCCCACAAGGGCTTCTAGGTGGAGGATGGCGGCCACTGCTTCCCCAGTGGGTCATCCCACCAGGGGCTGGTTACAACCAACCGTTGAGGCTTCATCCACCTCGAGGCCTCCTTTAGAATTTTAGACTGCATGTTCCCCATAAGGGGCTCGGTGTGGGGGCCATCGGAATGCCCCGCGAAAATGGTAGCAGCCACGGCTAAGTTTAGGGCCAGGTCCACCACCTCAGCAGGTGTTCGGCAGGGGCGTATCCCTAGTTCTTCATCGGTTAGGACCCCACTGTCCCCGAATCTATCCTTGATCGCTACCCCCATCCACTCTGTTAGGGGGTGCACCTTGGTCTGGGTTGTTGCTGCCCACAGCATCCCCCGGACCGTGGTGTTGTGAGTGAGCACCACCAGAGATGGCATTTCCTGGGGGCTCACTTCTACGGCCCCTCCTACCTGTTCATGGAGCCACACTAACCACGGGATGATCCCCTCCCATGGTTTCTGCTTGAACTGCCTCATGATATTCATGATGTCTTTCATGTTGAAGGACTTTTGTACCCGCGAATCAGTGGGGGCTGACCAGATGTTGTTCGTCGGATCCCAGTCTTCCTTACAGGTGTTTATTATGACAGGGCGGGCCTCCACAGGGGGATCCTCTCCCTCCACACTGGAGTCACTTTCCTCTTCTGAGTCCCTCTGAGTACTCGGGTGCGTGCACAGATCCCACCCTGGGCGAGTCACTATAGCCCGTACCCTCACGCCCTTCACCCATCCTTTCCCTGCTTTCACCTTCCAGCGGTCCAATTTACGGGCCGCCCATGCTTCTGTTTTATCCTGCCAGTCATCTGCCTGCTGCGGCGCCCCCTCCACGGCCGTGCAGAGACAGGCAATTTCTCCCTCTCGCTCATGGAGCTTATCCTGCAGGGCCACCTCTGTCTCCTTCCTCCCCTTGTCTAAGGCTCGGAGTGCAGTCAGCAGGACCCATCCCACAAGTCTGCCTCCCTTCTGGCACCCCATCCCTCTAGTTTCCAGCCCGAGGCCCTCCAATGCCTCTGCTATCGCGTGAGGGGTTACATTACCCTCCACCTCGGGCCATGCTGCAGGCAGGGCCCACCTATTCAGCTGTCGAGCGACGATGGACCAGCTACCGGTCGCCAGCCACCCTGGGATGCGCTCTTTGCCTCTGGTCCGAGCCACTTTCTTCCCAAACAGGGGCATCTCCGTCGAGTCCTGCCGGCTACGCCAGATGTATTGTGCAGGTATCGGGATCCAGCGAGATGACAACATCTGAATCGGATTAAAGCAGCAAAAGAATGATTTATTCACTTACCATAACTACACACCAGAGGAGAGCCATTGACTGGGAGGTGAGGGCCCCATGGACCAGGAGACCACAACTCGTGGTGTCAAAGACCCAGAGGAGACTCTCACCCTCCCTTTCTAACCCTCCCATAATTATACTTCTCAGGCCAGGCTGGCATAGGGTTGTCATGGCAATACATTTTGGCAAGCAAAATAAGTTTAATAGTTCAAGGCATATTTTAGCAAGCAAGGTAAAAACATATCATGGGAAGCAAGGTGGGAGCATCTCTTGGCAAGCAAAGTGAGTACATATCTCAGCTAGCAAAACAAGCGAAATGAGTGCATACTTTGGCAAGCACTGTGGGTTCACTAATTTAAGGTTTTACAGCAGTACATTGGTTCGGGTTTTTCGGCCCTGCCCTCACCCCTGGCCTATCTATGCTTTCGCGTCACAATGTCTTCCGCAGGACCCCCACTACAGGCTAGAATTATAATGGGAAATTCTTCTGATGTGTCACTCCCAAAAAGAGCAGCCCCCGCAGCGTTTTCAGTGATGAAAGCAGGGAGGACAACAGGCAGGAGGTTACTCATGAGTGGCAGTGACCAAATGTTATGATGAGGACTGATGAAAACCCAGCTCATTCCAATGCACTTTCAGGGCAATGCCCTCGTCTCCTGCTCCTCAGGCAAAACAGGGATTCCATTCATGAGCACAGTGAGGCAGTAATAAGCAAGGAAAGGACAAACACTGGCTGCAGCAGAAGCTGTATTACTTTCTGTTTGCTGCTAGTTCATTTGAATTGCTGATATTGTGACACTAATGAACCAAAGCACACAGAGGGAAACATCCTCATCTTCCATCCTTTAGTTTTACACTGAAGAGATCAGATTCAGTTAATGTGCAATTAATCTGATCAGGATCAGGATTGTGATCAAGGCTTAAGTTAGATGTGCTGCTGCAGGTGTTCTGTGTGTGCATCTCTTGAGGCTACTGCAGCTGTTTTCTGCAGAGCGGTGGCATTGCTGCTTGCTTTCTGTCTAAACTCCAGCACACTCACCCTGCAGCCATCTTATCCAACTGAGAAGAGCTATTCTTCTGCCAAACATGCTGGCATTTCAGTTACTGGTATTCTCTTTTGTGTAGGAAAGATAATTCACCTCATAATCAACACAGACTAGAGAATAAATGTCAAACCAGAGAGAGAGATGATGTAGACAAGTTCCCAGTGGGTCAGCTCTGGGAGAGAAGGATGATCAAAACAGCAACAGCATCCAGCATGATATCATCAAAGGGAAAAGGCTCACCTGTTCCTCTCTTCCTGTGGATTTATGGACACAGACAACAGAACCCATGTCATTCCAGCAGTGCAGGACACTGTGTTCATCCACATATGCTACAGAAATCGCCAAACTGATTCCTTTTACATCTGATAAGTATTTGCCAAGCACAAACTTTTGAGCAACTTTGGATTTTCCTAAGTCATTATGCTTCAGTCTCAGAATTTTTACAGAAAAGCAAACATTCCAAGATTCATATGGTGGGGAGAGGAGGCTGGATTTTGGTTTTGTAAAGCAGAGTATACCTGGTTTTGCAAAAAGAAATGTGGGTTAGTTTGGATCTGAATTCTTTTCTATCATAACTACCAGTGTTCAGGCAGCTTCAGGCAAAAGGTTTTGGCTATGTCTGGAAACTAAACCAGTCATCATGTATTTGTTTTTAAAAGAGGCATAGGGTTTTTCCTGGTTTGCATGTGGGACTTATTTAATCTGAACCATGGAAGTTCAGCATGGAAGTCAGATGTAAAAGAAAAGATCTGTCTGTATCCCATTTTTAATTAGAATCTGACAAAAGAAACTTTTCAGAGTGTGACAATGCACCTCTTTCATCATGTTAGGGCTCAGCATTTCTCCCGTTGGTCTTCAGGGGAAGAGGGACATTTTGGGGGAAATCAGTCCCTACTCCAAAGCTTTGATTTATTTACAGCTTGGCCTGAGAGACTTCTTTAAACACAAACAAAAAAGTATATTTTTTAACTGCCACTGGATATACTGCCTCATTTTATGCTGGTTACTAATCTCTAACCATTCTCTCTAATTACTCTGGGCCCAGCTATGCTGGGAAACAAAGCTCGTTTCCCAAACAGAAATAAACACAGTATTTTCCTCTTATTGAAAAACATCTCTTTACCTATGAGAACCTTTTCCCATGGCTGCACACCACAACCCTTCTACAGGTTGCATTTTATCCCCTCTTCCGCTCCCTCCCAACTCATTGGAAGAGGTTCTTAAAAGTCATAGGCTATGTCTACACTGAGAAAAGTTAGGTCGACTTTGTTAAATCGACTTAATAAGGTTGACTTTAAGTTACCCTTAACCGGGACTTAGTAAGTGGACCTAACTTCCCTTAGGTCAACCTAAAAAGTGGATTTATGCGTCCACACTGGCCTTAGGTCAACCAGGAAGGGTTAGGTTGATGTATTCAGAGTTATTTTGAATACCCTACAGTTCTTATTAGGTCGACTTAAGGATTTTCTTAAGTCGATCTAACGAAAGCCTAGTTTGGACAGGGTGGTTGATTTAAGCCTCCTTAAGTCGACCTAACTTGCCAGTGTAGACATAGCCATAGGCTGCCATTAATAAACTCAGGTATCCATATTTAACATAAGGTAACTTCTTTCAGTTCATAGGAAAAATGTCTTTAATGAATTCTAAGACTGATATACCACCCTTCTAGAACAGTCAGGTGTGACTTCATCACATCTGTCTCTTCCCCTTCACTCCCAGTCAATTGTATGTGGTTCGGCTACTTGGGCTGAGAAATGGTGTATTCTTGATAGACCATCTATGCTGCCATGCCTGATTCCAGCCCTATGCTGCACCTTGAAGTAGAAGTTTTGTAGTGATAGAAATCACCTTTTTACCCTAGCATTGTTCTCTTTGTTTGGTGCATCTACTTCAGGGGAGCATGTTCCATGATGAGAGTAAAACTGCCCTCCAAGCAAGTAGTACTGGAGGATTTCCATAACCCACTTTCCTGAAAGGCTTCCTTCTCCACTAGGTGATATTTGTGTTCTCTGGGAAGACGTTTTCTATTAAGGTATAAGACTGAGATGTCGTCTTATACCATTTGAGAGACTATAGTCCCCAGTCCTCCTGCAGTGACATTCATTTGAAATATGAACTCCTTGAAATCCAGGTCTACTGCACTGGTTACTGCGAAGAGCTGTCCTTAGATTAAGAAAAGCTTCATCAGCCACATCAGACCTTTTTACTACATCTGGGTCCCTGCCCTTTGTAAGATCTGTCAAAGGGTCGGCCCTGGTGGTGATATGGGGAATAAATCATGTGTCATCCTCCACTATCCCAACAAATGCTTTGACTTGTTTCTTCCAAGTCAAGACCAACTTTCTATTGCCCCAAACAGCACTGTTCCCTGATTACCAACCTGGAATTCCCAAGCCCTCTTGCTTGCTAATCATAATAGGCTTGTTGGGCCTTCTGTTCTTTTTCCATGTGTTCCCCCCCTAAGGTGAGAGTTGGGATATTTTGTCCCATATCTGCATCGCATGTTCAATGATCATTTCTTAAGCTGTTCCTCCTCCACCACTAGTCTTTCTTGGCAATGTCCAATATGCCACAGGTGGCAACCATATAACAGCTTGAAAGAGGAAAAGCTCATGAAAACCTGAGATTTTTCCCAACATCAGGTGGAAAAGTAAGGTATCCCAATTTTTCCCATTTCAACTCTCTACTTTCTGTATCATGCTCTTCAATGTTCTGATGAAGCATTCAATCAGTCCATCAATCTGTGGATGGTAAACTGAGATGTATAGGGACCCATATTCAAAGCATTGGACATAGGTCCTTCATCACCTTAGACATGAATGGAGCCTGTGATCGGTCAGTCTCATTGGGTATTCATATCAAGGGAAAATCTGAAATATTTCCTTTGCTATAGTCTTAGATACCCTTTTAGAGGGTAAGAGTAACACAGAATTTGTTTGCTACTGCTTTATCATTTATAGACCGTTCTACTTGCCAAAACAAAAGTTACAATATTCCATTCCATCATCGAATATACCACCAGGTGTCCAAGATAAGATAAGAACCTGAGACAAGTGCCTAAACAGTTTGATTAATCAGCCATTGTTGAGAGGAAATGACTGGTAGAAGTTTATTATGTCTTGTTTAAAATAATGGCTAAACAAACAACTAGAATGAGGAATAGAAAGCAGTATATATTGCTGCCAGTCTTAAAAGAAGCAGCATTTATTGTGCACAGCAGTTATTAGAAGCATGCAGGAAGGGCTATCAAACATCTGTAGACATATTAATCAATCATTTTGGAATTGGGAACCAAACAAAATTGGCCAAACAGAGAGCATACAGAATATTAACTCCTATTGAGTTAGTAGAAGTTAGCTGATTTACAACAGCTGAGTATCCGTCCATCAGTGCCTCTTTACTCTGCATAAGCATTACATTTCCTGTGGCATTCTTATAATTTTTGACAATTTCATTGCATGACCTTTCCCCTTTGACTTCTTTTTGTGGAGCTTGACAGTTTTCCAGCTTGCTGCTAGCCACCCATTACCACCTTAATGATTTCTAAGTTATCAGATGCCAGAAAAAATACATATTACCTGCTTTTTGCTTTGCAGCTGCATCAAGAAGCTATCGCAGAATCCTCCTCCTCTCCTCCTGAAGTAAGATGTATCATAGTCCAGTACTGAACGCTAAAACCTAAAATACTCTTTTGGTCAGACCCCAACAGAGAAAAAAATAGGAGAATCAAAAGCTGGGCTGCCTGGGTCAAAATTGACAAGCCTAATATGAATAACAAGCTTAGCAATTCTCTCTTCCAAATTTTTAGGCATAGACAGGAGGTGAAGTCAGTGGGCATTTTGACAGTGAATTCAGCAGAACTAGGATTTCACCCAGAATGTCTTCAGTCAGTAGAGTTCTTTCCCATTGAGACTTAATGAAATATTTTATTTTTTAAAAAAGGAAAAGAAAAAATGTCAGAGCAATACCACGAGAAACTATAAAATGGTTTTATTGGAGATATAAAAACCACCTTTGACTGTGATGGAAAGTAAAATTCTAGTCAGTAATATAGTTTCACACAAATGGGCTTAAATTTTAAATATCTTTTTGTTTTCTTTGAGCAGAAAATATGATTATAGGCCAACATTTTTAGACAATGGATGCTAGTTATCACTTCTGGAAAAGAAGTAATATATTTACCAAAACAGGAATAAACTTTAGACACTTGTGTTTGAAAATTCTGACCATAATATTTTAAGTTGGGTTTCATTTTCTTCAAATAGTTCAGAGATCTTTTGGTTAAAATCATTCGTTTTTAAAAATGTTTGCTAAGAGTTGCAATGTTGTGCCTGGAGTTTTCCAAACTGTTTAAAGCCCTCTGTGTCTAGTGCCAGCACATCATTCTTGCTGATGGCATTCTCTGTCTCCGATTCTTTGATGCCTTTGCATGTATGATATTGTCTCAAACAACTGATTGGTTGATTCTGGAACCTCTTACTCATGTGAGTAATCCCATTCAAATCAAGTATTATGTTGAAGAAAGGATTACTCTTTTGTGAACTCCCAGAGTGGAATGCATGTCTATTTCCAGAGCACATAATCGCTGCCATTGTGCTGTCTCTCTGGCAGCTATTGGTTATGCCTCCGCTGTTTGGCAAAGTATGATCTTTTAAACCAAGTTCTCCTATTAGAAAAATGGCTGAATGTTTTAGAAGCATACCATGCTTCTAAAATATCCTACAGTGCAGCTTCCTCCCTTCCCTACACCCATATCATCATCATGATAGAAGACAGTGAAGTGATTGGCACAAAGCATCTTATTAAAAATGGAGAGCTAAATGACTATTGGCTTAAAGAGTTTTTACCGAATAGAAATCTTTTAAAGCAGCCAAAAAGCAGAGAGGAGCCAGCAAACAGAACTGAAAATAGAGGAGTTTGAGTGGTGGTGGCATAACATTGAATATTAATGATGAGATAGACTGTAAATAAATTAGAAGGGATGGAATGGATGGCCTTACCATGAGGTGAACTGAGGCGGCCGCTTCAGGTGCCAGATTGTAGGAGGACACCATTTAGGACCCAGAGTGTAGAAAATTGTGTCTGCTGCTGGTGCATATGTATTCTCTCTGCTGTAGATGCACAGAGATGGTGGAGTGCTGTGCTGGAGGAAGGAGGGCACAAGAGACATAACAGGCGAGAAGGTGAGAGGGAATAACAGAAAGCAGCAGGAGCTGCAGTCAGAGAGAGGAGGAGGAACCTCTTATGAACCTCTCTAGCCTGGACTGATTAACACCAGCTTCTCAGCTCCTGCTTCCCTGAACCCACTTGAGGAGAACAGGCAATCACCTGAAGTAGTAGGAGCCAGTTAGGCCCTTAAGATGCTGATATCTTCCCTCACTCAGGCCCTGCTACCAGCCTGCTTGTTTGTCCCCTTCAATTGAGGGTTGAGAGCCACTATAGCTGATGCACAACAGCAGTCATGAGTGAAAGAAGAAAACGCCCCTCTGGGGCAGCATTCAGAAAAAGAAAGAAAGCAAAGGAAGCTTTTCTATCTAAGCAGGAAGGAGCTCTCCTGAGATAGACAGACACAAATTTCACAGTGAGCCTTCCGGCCCCAGTGAGGATGTGAGTGGTGAGGAGATGCCTGATCTTCCAGTTAATCAGAGTGCAGGTGACCTGGCAGCTACTGCAGCATCCATATCTCCATCTCAAATGGGTGTAACAATGCACATTCCTGATTACAAGGCATGGGATAATCCCATAAGAGACCCCAAACAACAATTCAAAGTTGAATTCTTTAACCAGGTGCTAGATTGTGCAATACAGTCATTTGAAGAAGGTTTTATGCACCTCAAGGAACACAGCATTATATTTGGAATATTGTATGATTATCCAAATCTCCTTACTATACCTGAAGAAAACCTACACCAGCAATGCAGGGCACTAGAGACAGTGTTGACACGTGATGACGTGCGATATTGATGCGAGTGATTTGGGTGATGAACTGAAAGCCCTTTCAAGAAACATTTCAGCAGGGTCAACTCCAAAGGCTGTTCTGGAATATATGTGCACAAAGAAGATGACCACCCTCTTTCCAAATGCTTTTGTTGCTCTGTGTATACTTCGAACACTTCCTGTAACAGTTGCCAGTGGAGAACGCAGTTTCTCCAAGCTGAAGTTAATAAAAACACATCTACGCTCCACAATCACACAGGAGAGGCTGGTCGGCCTCGCAACCCTCTCAATAGAGCATGAGCTGACCCAGACTGTGGATCTTCATGAAGCAGTTCAAATCTTTGTAACCAACAAGGCACAGAAAGCACCACTTTGATTATTCAAACAGATCAAAATGCCCGTGTTTACTATGCAGACAAGAAAAGTTACATTTGCTGTTCAGGCATTTGCAAGTTACTTAAAATTTTTGAACAAGGCATTTTAAGTTGTTAGTTCTCCTTTATTGGGATAGGTAGCAGAGCAGTACCATGAGAGGTGTAGAACAGGAAGAAGGCAGAATTGAAACCTTTCAAAGTTTTGGCCCAAGCGAGGGATTTTGGGGGCATCATTTGAGCTCCCCACCTCAGGTGCCAAAATGTTGTGGGCTGGCCCTGGAATGGATGAAACAAAATCTCTGTTTGGGCCAAAGTTACTTTAGGGAAGAAAGGAAACAGAGGCATCACCAGGATATTAATTGGTGTTTGCTACAGAACTCAGGATCTGATTTGGGTATGAATAGAGACTGATTTAATATTTTTAATAAAATAAATATTACTGTGAATTGTGTGATTATGGGAGACTTTAATTTCCCAAATATAGATTGGAAGACAAGTGCTGCTAATAATGTTGGGCTCAAATATTCCAGGAGGGGATAGCTGACAGATTCCTTTACCAAATAGTCACCGAACCAATGCAAGGTGATCCATTTTAGATATGGAATTGGTACGTAGTCAGGATCTCATTAAAAATGGCTGTCAAGAACAGCTATGGTTCAAGTGATCATGTGCTAATTCTGTTTAAAATGGAAGGATAAAAAGAACTAGGTCAGAAACTATAGTTCCCGATTTCAAAAGGGCAAACTTGAAAATTGTAAGGGAATTGGTTAGGGATGTGGACTCTACTGAAGAACTTAAGGATCTGAATGTGGAGGAGGCTTAGAATTATTTTAAAGCAAGTTAAGAAGCAATTTAAAGCCTACATCCTAAGCAAGGGGGAAAAAATTATAGGGAAGGGTTGAAGTCCAAATTGGATGGGCAAGCATCTCAAAACAGGTTATTCAGAGAAAAGCAGAAAACTACGAGGAATGGAAGATGGGAAGGATCTGCAAGGAAAGTTGCCTCTTGGAGGTCAGGCAGTATAGGAAAAAAGAGAGAACTGCCAAGAGCCAGGCAAAGGAAATTCAAACCAGTAGTAAACAGCACTATTGCCATGTATATACAAAGAAAACAAGGAAAGAAAAAATGGGACTGGTAAGCAATAAGGATGGAGTGGAGATTAAAGATGATCTAGGCATGTCCCAACACACAAATAAATATTTGCCTCAGTTTTTAGTAAGGGTAACGAGGTGCTTACAGGCTGTGGCAGGATGGACTAATGGAAATGAGGATATGGAAGTAGAAATTACCACATCGGAGGTGGAAGTCAAACTCACGCAGTTTACTGTTACCAAGTCCTGGGGACCCAAATAATCTCCATCCAAAAATATTAAAGGAACTGGAACAGTGAATTGTAAACTCAATAGCAAGAATTTTTAATGAATCTTTAAACTTGAGGGTCATATGCTGTGAGTAGATAATTGCTAATATAGTATCTATACATATTTTTTACAATAGGGAAAAACATGATCCAAGAAACTATAGGCCCAATAGTTTGACCACAATTATATGCAAGGCTGTGAAACAAATTTTGAAAAAAGAAAAGTAGTTAAGAATATAAAGGTAAACGGTAATTGAGATAAAATATAACATGGTTTTACAAAAGGTGAAGCCTGGTCTATATCATAGCATGATTTCAGTGGCAATCAAAGGGAGATACACAAGGTACTTAAAGGACTTTGTATATCTCCCACTGATTGCCTATCACCTACTTACCCACAGTGTCTTCAGTGCACTCAGTCAGATGGAAATGCATTCCTGCCAACTCAGCACTACTCCTTCTGCGGGATCTTATAAGATCGGCTTCCTGATTAGCTGAGCAGGTCTTCCCAGACCCGATCAGTCAATTCGGAAGATCGATCTGACAGTGGCAAATTTCCTGCTGTCAGTGAAGACCTGCCAGGAACCATGTCAGACAAACCTAATCTCTTCTTTTGAGAAAATAACTGATTTTTTTTTTTGACAAAAGTAATACAGATCTATTTTAAATGGATTTCAGTAAGGTATTTGATATAGTTCCACGTGGGATATTACTAATTAAATTGGAGAAGATGGGGATTAATATCAAAACTGAAAGGTGGATAAGGAACTGATTAAAGAGGAGACTTCAACAGGTCATATTGAAAGGTGAACTATCAGGCTGGAGGAAGGTTGCTAATGGAGTATCTCAGGCTATGTCTACACTTAGGGACTTAGGTTGACTTAAATAAGTCGACTTTAAGTCGACCTTATTAAGTCAACTTAGAGAGTCCACACAGGACTCCTAAGTTGACTTGAAGTGGGCCTTACTAACTCGATTTAAAGAGTCTATACTAGACTCTCTAAGTCAACTAGTTAGGTCCAGGGAGAGCCAGCTGGCTCTCCCTGAGGCAGCAAGCTCCGGAGTGGTCTGGGAGAGAAGGGAGCGTGGAGCTTCCTTCTGCCCCGGATCACTCGGCTCCCTTCTGTTCGGGACTGCTCAGGTCCCGGGCAGAAGGGAGCCCTTCTACCCAGGACCAAGTGGTCCCAGGGAGAAGGAAGTCAGCAGCTCCCCTCTGCCTGGGACCCCCGCAGGTCCCAGCAAAAAGGGAGCCACCGCTTCCTTCTTGCTGGGACCCGCGGGGGTCCGGCTAGAAGGGAGCACGAGCTCCTTTCTGCTGGACCCCAGAGGTCCGGGCCAGAACGGAACCCTGCAGCTCCCTTCTGGCTGGGACCATGCTCCAGCGGCCGGGAAGCCCCTGGAGGGTTCCCACCAGCTGGAGCACTGCCATGCCAGCAAATGCCAGCTCTCCAACTGGCGGGAAGACTCCGGAGGCTTCCCGGGAGCAGGAGGGCAGCCATGCTGGCAATTGCTGGCTCTCCAGCTCTTGGGAAGCCTCCGGGGTCTCCCTGCCAGTTAGAGCGTGATCCCAGCTAGGAGGGAGTGTGGGGCTCCTTTTGGCCAGTACTGCTCGGTCCTGGCTAGGAGGGAGCAGGGGCTCCCTTCTCCCCCAGTAGGTTTTATAAAGTTGACTTTAAATTTCTTTAAGTTGAGTAAAGCAGCAGCTTAAGTTGACTTAAGGAAACGCCAGTGTGGATGCAGAGTAAATTAAGTCGACTTAAACCTGCTTAAGTCGACTTCATTTACTAGTGTAGATGCACCCTCAGGGATTGGTATTGGGACCAATCTTATTTAATATTTTCATTTGTGATATTTCGCCCCAAAAGTGGTAATAAAATTTGCAGATAACATAAAGTTGGGAGGTATTGCGAATACAGAGGAGGACCAGAATTTCAGACAAGAAGGTCAGGAGCATCTTGAAAACTGGAATAATAGAAATAGGATGAAATTTAATAGTGCAAAGTCATGCACAATTTTTCCTTTAAGCTGGTAACATCATTTGAAGGAATACAGGAGGGGAAAGACCTGGGTGCCTTGGTTGATCACACAATGACTATGAATTGGCAATGTGATGTTGCCCTGAAACGGCTAATGCAATCCTGGGATGCATCAGGCAAGATATTTCTAGTAGAAATAGGGAAGTGCTAGTCCCATTGTTCAAGGCACCAGTAAACCTCATCTGGACTACTTTGTGCAGATCTGGTCTACCATGTTTAAGAGATACGAGTTCAAACTGAAGCAAGTGCAGAGAAGGGTTACTAGAATGATCAGAGGAATGGAAAACCTACCTTACTAGAGATGACTGAAGAAGCTTGGCTGGACTAACCAAACAAGGCTGAAGGGCGATATGATCGCTCTCTATAAATACATCCCATGGAAGGCAAGAAGTTACTTAAATTAAGCACCAGTGCTGACACAAGAACAAATGGATATAAACTGGCCATCAACAAGTTTAGGCTCAAAATTAGATGAACATTTTTAACCACCTGAAGAGTAAAGTTCTGGAACAGCCTTCCAAGGATAGCAATAGGGACAAAAAACTTAAGTGATTTCAAGACTGAGCTTGATAAAGTTATGGAATGGGTGATATGATGAAATTGTCTACAATGGCAGATAGCCTACCTGCTACTGCTAGCAGTAAGGATTGCCAGCTACTGGACATGGGGATGGCTCTTGGTTATGACAGAGCATTCTTTCCCAGGTGTCTGACTCATGGCTCTTAGCAATATGCTCAGGGTCCAAAATTATTTGTATTCAGGAAGTTTTTGTCCATATTCCAGTTTTTTGGTCCATATTCCTTAAGGAAAAAGTCTGTTAATTTAGCCTAATGGTAGTGTTGCTCAGTCAGTAGTGGAAGTTTGGGTCCATAATATTTTAGTGTCTTTACATGCATATTTTTGCAGCCTCTCAGTGAAAAGTTAGTTTTTAATTATGCATACAGGTACCTGTGCATGATATTTTCCATATTTTCTATGTCATGAATCTTTGGCATTAAACTATTAAATTATTATAAATTATTCCATTCTTTATGTAAAATTGCCTGTATGGATTGTATTAGAGGTTTTCCAATGTCAGGGAAAATAAAGGAAGAAATTAATTTGCTCTCTAGGTTTTGTATTTGAGAAAATAGCTAGAGCCAGTAGCAGCTCCCCTGGATTTTACAAAAATGGTATTACCCTGGCTTTCACTGAGACATTGCTGGTTACCTTCTGTCAGTGAGCAACTGTCTCACTGCAAAGCAGAAGCACAATCTCTTTTCTTTTGTGTCTCTGTTCAAGGCAGTTACTACTTAGAGAGTGGGATTTCTTCACAATGACTATGTACAAGAGCAAACGCAGAAACCAAAGATGTAAGTAAAACCCAAACTCTTTCTTTTTAAATCTGACCATTGAGGGAAGAGAAAATAAATCTCCAATTTTATTGAAAGCTACGTATTACTTTTTTCTCACAGTAGTTAAATAACACCAGAACAGCTAGAGTGGTATTTGCTACTCTTTCTGCTACAGTATCTATTTGTTAAGTGCATGAAGGATCTTAGAAATGAAATATTAACTCACTAGTTACTACGGAAACACTCAGTAAGTGACTGCTTCATGAAATCAACAAAGAAATAGAGATTAAATGTAAATTCAGCCTAGCTTCAGCATCCTTTATTCGGGGCACAGTGATTGGATAGTTGTATCCTTTTCCTTGACAGAGCTAGCACATTTTAACCTTCTGAAAATTCTTTATGTAGATTGGCTTGACAAGCTTTGGGAGACTAGAAGTGCTAAAATTTCAATAGCAGTCATTTCTCACAATTACAGTTTTTATAGGTTAAGGGGCTAATGTAATTTAAACATCACCTACAGAAAGGAGGGGGGGGGGCTCCGTGTATAATGCATTTAAAAGTAAAAACATCCTGAATTCTCATCAGCATGATAAAGATGAAATTTTACAGTTAAAAGCCTGTTTGGCTTCTTAAAATATGGCAATAACTAAGGAATTTTACTAATAGTATTAGACACTTTTGCATAATGTTCTGGAGGAGTTGGGCCAAGTCAAAATGGTATGTCATCAGGCAGGCCCTAAAGTATGTACTACTGTAAGTATGAGTAAAGTGAGACCCCCAAAAATAGGTAGGGAGGTGGTTTGGGGGGGGGGAGATATTCCATTTTAAAAGCCTGCACAGAGGGGATTTGGGGAAAGCAACAGCAAAAAATAATGCAGCTACGAAGTCAACACAAGAAGGAGCATTTGTTACTATTGAGCATTTAGAGCTATTACCAGGTTTTCCACTGCCCTCAGTGGGACCAGTTTTTGGCTCTCAGATCTTAAGCTCTGTACAGGTCCTGTGTAGTTTTTTCTTGTATCCGTAACCAAAATGGCATGCTGTGTGTAAAAGAGTTTGAGAGTCACCTGCCTGTGGCTTCTAAAACCTCTAACATAGAGATGTATCTTTCCTTTTTCATGTTCACATGACAAGACCCATGTTAATATAGGCGTGCTGAGGGTGGATTCTATTATATACAGGGTTTACGATTGGGTCCAATGGCTCTCGGAACCTCCATTATAATCCGGTGCCCCTGCACATTAAACTTTGTCCTGGTATCTTCACAAGTAGCAAAATATATAACCCATCTGTGTATAACTGAGTCTGATTTACCGCAATTATAACATAGTTTCCAGTTTTTTTCCTCTCTTGTTTAGTGTGCCAGATACACAGAAATATGTTTATCATAAGGTCAAGAATGCTTTCATAAAAATGCAATGCCTCCAAATATGTCAGACGAGCCTTGTGCTTTTACAAGTCTTCTTCTTTCAGAAAAAAATACAGCATTATTTTTTAACAAAACGAATCTTTTCTTTCATGTGCTTCTCCTGTTGCTTGAACAGGAGTACATTTTATGACAGAAATTTTAAGAAGTAGATGATTATGTTAAAGAAAGCAAGAAGTTGTGGATGAAGGGAACAGATTGATTGTCTTTGACAAAGGTCTTTTCCTTTGACATTGTTTTGTTTTGTTTTTTGTTGTTGGGTTTTGGTTTTTTGTTTTGGTTTTTTTTTTTGCTATGGATGAATGACAATGGCTACAGCTTAATTATTATGTAAAGACTGGTGAAAATTCTAACAGTAACATTTGAGAAGTCCTTCTGTTGCCAAAGTCATTGCCCTGTGTTCCCTTGAGCTCTGGTTCAATTTCAGTATATAACTGGACACTGCCCAGGTGAATAAATCTGTATGAGTGGTTTTCATTTTTCCATGGGAATAGTTAAATGAGGTAGGGAAGGTAGTATGGGGGTGGACAGGAAAATATTGCAAAGTACTCATGGAAACATTGTATGAGATCCAAGTAAGGGGTTTTTTTTTTTTAATGACATGGACTCATCTTTCTTTTTGATGCAGAAAAGTCTGATTTACCAATAGAAGGAAATTATGAATTACAAATGAGAGGAATCAGAAATATAATTACAATAGTCGCTGTTGGAATGATTTTTCAGGATAATGAAAGTAATAGTTGGCTTGTAATTTTAATAAATGTTAGTGCATTGTTGTTGTATCTATAATATAGCATGCACTTTTAATACCTTATATATAATTAAAATCTGCAAAATGTCAATATAAAACCTCAGCAGAGATTGTGTGTGTGTCATTCAGGGAATTTTCTGCTACTCCTCCTAATCTTACAGCTCAACAGCTATTTAAAGGATACAATTCATATAAATGATTGTTATGAAATTTCACAGAGGGTGTCAGTGCTAACTAGGTTACATAGGAGAAGTCAACAATTAAATTTCCTATCAGTTGCTCTTGGAGAACACTTTTAAGCAAACAAAACCCAGATGTTATTTTTGGTAGCAGTAAAAGGACAATAATGAGATATACTCACAATGTACTGTCTAGTACAAACTGGAAAAAAATGGTTCGTGTTTTCTTATGAAAATTTTTGGAACATCTGGCATAAAAGGCAAATGAGCTTTGCGGCTTTCTTATTCATTAAACAGCTTATCCGTGTGCTAAATGCTGCACATAATTTTCAGCATTGCTTTGTCAAAGGCTTCTCAAAGTACAAAGAAAGGGTGCAACCGTACAAAAATTGTTTGATATAATCAGTTTGAAAGCACTCTGATTCAGAAAGGGTGACTTAGAAAAACAAGTAATTTCCCAGGTGTAGCTGTGTCACTTCTGTGGTGCTTGTACATAACTCTTCACTTTTAAGATTATTTATACCTCATTTTGGATGCAGTGTTTGTTTGCTTAATTCTAACCCACACCCCAGTATCAAATTCTGTAGTAGGGTAGTGCTTGTTGTTGAATTTTGTTACATCAAACTTTTGGAAACAACCGTGTAGAGATTCAAATGAAAATCAGAATACATTATCCTAAATCTGGACTTTACGCTAACTGCATATAATGGTATACAGTATGCAATCATAAGAGTGAATGTTTGAGGCCCAACATATCAGAATGAAACAGTTTATATATAATTTTGTAAATTATACATGTTACTCATTTCTTATGCAGATTATACATAAATGCATAAGGTGCGCTATCTGCACCACAGTAAGGATACTGAGTAACTATTGGCCTTGATTCATACTCTTTCTCATTTTTGTTGCCTCCATGATTGAGTATGTTGATGAATCTGACTCATTATACTACAATACATTACAATACAAACACTGAAATTTTGCTAATCATGTCTCCATCTAAGTGCTCTGGGAGACATAGATTAAATCTAAATTTGGCCTCCTCTGAAGCTGCTTTTGATGGAAATGGTCTTTATGGATCGACCTGCATATCGCTTGTGTAAATGCAGGCTTTCTTCATAAAGACACTGTTGCTGGATTGTGCTCATATTTGACCATTGCAGGGGTCAAGACTGGCTTCCTCCTTGAAAACAGTGATATTCATCAGGAGTTAAGCTACATCTTCGCTAAAATCTACTAAAATTTTAAGAATTGTGCAGTTGGAGATCAGATGCTTGTCTGTTGCCCTCATGAACTTTATTTTCTTTTTGACATGTTCTTTCATGTCCATCACTAATGCTAATGTTAACATATGAGTCAATAGCAGGCAAAGTCAAAAAAGTTACCTTAAAATATTAGAAAATGTATCTATTTACTCAGCTCATAATAGCAACCTTTTATACCAGGCATTTCCATGACATTAAGGGCCAAAACTCATTGGCTATGTCTACACTTGGAAATTTAAGTCGACTTTAGTTAAGTCGACTTAGTTAAGTCGACTTAGTGAGTCTACACTTACATTTTAAGTCGACTTTGGGGGGAACTTACAAAGTCGACCTAGAGTGTCCACACTGGACGCCTAGGTCAACTTCTAGGGGCTAGTGGGACCTAGGGCAGGTCCACAGAGGTGGGGGGGGCACTCTTTGCACAGTGCCATGGGGCTCAGCGTTTGCCCCATTGTACATAAGTACAATGGGGCAAAGGGGGACAGGGACCCTGGCAGGGCATGGGGCAGGGTGGGCAGGGCTCTGCCCTGCCCTGCAGGGAGGCATGCCAGGCTCCCCCTGTGTCCCCCCGCCCCCGGCAGGGTGGGCATTGGTGCAGTCCTGGGGTAAATCGACTTAGGGCTACCCCACGTCTACTCTGGCTTAAGTCGACTCTAGGGAGTTGATTTAAGCCTCAAGTTGAACTAAATCTAGGTTTAATAAAGTTGACTTAGTTTTCATTGTCAACTTTATTTTGCTTAAGTCGACTTAAGGAAACTGTAGTGTAGACGCAGGGTAAATTAAGTCGACTTAAGCAAGCTTAAGTCGACTTAACTTACAAGTGTAGAGACAGCCATTGATGTCAGTAAGTCTTCCTATGATTGAAATAGGCTTGGAATTGAACCCCAAATGAATGAATAACTTTTATAATGCATTTGCTGCCAACTCCCCACAAAATATGTAGTTTCCCACCATATATTAGAAGTTGCTTAGTTAAAATAGTAATGGAATATCCATTATAATTAATGTTCAATGTGATATAAATAGTAATTAATACTCATGATTCATGATAATATTAATATCATCCCTGTGTTTGTGTTTCCATGAGGCCTCTGCAAACATCATCTTTCTTAGTGCCTGAAGCTTAGTACAAGAGTCAAGCAATTTCCCAGACTCTCTAGTCTTTGTTCAGGATCCTTGTTCTTTGACAGTTGCAGAGCAAGAAGTCTTCCCTTCCTAAGAATTATCAACATTCTGTATGGACTGTTATCCATAACGATAAAATCAGAATGATCATGATGAGATTACAGTTGAATAGCTGATGAAAGAGGATTGCTGAAAGGCTGACAGGCAGTGCCCATAATACAGATTTGACTTTATTGGGAAACACCCAGTGCCTCTCTTATGCATGTCTCCACATTAAATGAAGGCTTTTCCTTGCAGCCTGATCCTGTAGGAATAACTGAACAAGTGACAGACAAGGCAAAGATTATCTGTCCCACATCTCCTTTGACTTTCAGTGTCATTAGGGCTAATTAGGGCTGATTTTCTGAAAGTTCTAATTTGTTTTATGCTTGCAGACTTTTGTTTGGAATTGAACCTTATGGGGAAAAAAACCATTAGATTTCTCTCTGTTCTGCATTTTATTCTGTCCTCAGGCACATGAATTACCTCTTTCATGACATCTGTCAAATTCATTTTGTCTCACTCTGCCTTTAGGCCCCAGATTCCGTTGTCCAGATGTGGAATTCCATGTGTGCCATTTGCACACTTTTACAGACAGCAGAAACTTTTCTGTGTTAATCAACCTGGTACATACTCTGCCTTATTATACCTTAGTGTGATCAGATCTTAGCTACTTCCATCTCTTCTTAGTCTCTCAGGGTGATTGTAGCACCTAGCTATCAATAGACAGGAAATCACCTCAAAGTAGGGCTCTAATACAGGAGAGGCTAAGGAATTCAAGTGTCTGATGACTAGAAAACTAACTCTGATTGGGGAAAACAACTGTAGTAACTGACCCAGATATATATCAGAAAACCCCATTACATAGAACATCAGAGACCTGAAGAATATGTGAATATATCTTCAGCCAGGCATAGAGATGGCTCTCTTCACATAAAGCTGCCTGAGGTGGAAGATCAACCCATGATATTTCCATTCCCTGACTTTTAAGGAAATGGGGGGCTGTGCAACTAAGTGGATCAGTAACGTGAGGGTAAGCAGGAAGACATCGATCATCCACATGAATACAAAGGCTATTGAATATTTACATCATGTAGATGATGCCTTCATTCAAAGAATATAAATACCACTCAACAGCACAGCAGCTTATTCTTCTGCAAAAGAATGCTCTCTTAGAATAACTTGGAGGGGATGGAAGATAGGAATTCATTTTTTAACCTGAGAAGGCTCAGTGTAAGTATTCCTTTCAAATTATTCCTTCCCCACTGTCACTAACAATAAAACTTGAAAAATAAGCTAACTTTCTTTCTTTCTCACATTTTCATTTCTTGAGCATCTGATATCAGAAAAGAGAAAACCCACTGTGTCTCCAGTGGTGCTTTCGATCTTTTTTAAATCCTATATACAACAGAGGTTAAGAACAAAGCAGTTTGGAAATTGAAGTAAACTAAGTAGTTGCACTATTACAGAGACTGTTCTCCAGGCACAAAGTTACCTATTTATACAGACTGTATGCCCTGGCAATACAACTTCATTTTATATCAGTCATGAAATTTGTAATAGAGTCCATGAACTACTGATTGATTTCGAGGTCTTCTTTGCCTTTACGAGATATTAGGAGTGAGGAGACAAATTGATGGGTATGCTGTATAACAATTAGGACAGAGATGAGTTCTCATGGAGATCAGAGCCATTTTTATGTCCTGTTGGGGGTATACACAGATGCAAAGAGTATGGGGAAAAGGTCTGTATAAAGAATTCATGACTCTTAGTGTATGTGAAAACACAGAAAGTCATGCTTATGCAGATTTAGGTATCCAGGTAGCTTTCTGGTAACAAATACATCTAAATATCTGTAAATACAACTAAAAAGGTTCCCGTTACAAAGCACACAATGTTTATGATTCAAATGTTACAAATTACAGTTGAAGTAGATAGAATCCTAGAACTATTATTGAGCTTGGAAGAGCACTGTAGCAGCCCAATGTCAGTAGAATAAGGAAAGGCTTCAAGAGCATACTATTAAGAATTTGATGACCAATTCCTGCAATCCTTATTCAGGCAATGCTTCTTATCATGTCAATGTGAGTTTTGTTTGAATCTGAAGAGGATGATTTGATCCTTATGGAGTAAATCTGGTTGAGAGGAAATTAGTGAGGAAGACATCTGGAGAGCCCCAGAGGCTACAATTTTTCTAGAAAAGAAGAATGCAAGGAGCAAAAAGCAGCCAGTACAGCTTCAGAAAAGGTGTCTAGAAAGAAAGAAAGAAAGAAAGAAAGAAAGAAAGAAAGAAAGAAAGA
>ML685849.1:3108664-3137392 GCA_007922175.1 Pelusios castaneus | reverse complement strand
AGAAAGAAAGAAAGAAAGAAAGAAAGAAAGAAAGAAAGAAAGAAAGAAAGAAAGAAAGGGAAATCAAACAATACACCGACATGTCAGTTTTACAGAAGAAAAGATCAAGACAACAAAAAACTCTGAACAAACTTGTTTACCAGAAAAGTTAGGAAACTAACAAAGGGGTTTATACAACTATATCAGGAGTATAGAGTACTAGAGAGGCAGTATGTCCATTAATAATTGAGAAGGGAGACAAAGTTGATTATGACTCTAAAATGTCTCAGGTAATAATGAACCCCTCTTTTAGATCTGGTGTCCTCAAGAAAAATATATACATAAGGAGTATTAGAGCATGAGAAAGACCTTATAGAAGTAGAGTAGCTCTTGTCAGAGATCAGAAAAAAGAAATGATGGTAAAATGTGAACATATACAAAGCATCTTGTTTAGATTACATGACTTCTAAAGTGCCAGGAAGATTAGCAAATAAATGTTTGCTACCAATAACAATTGATATTTGAAAGGTCATAGAAAAATGAGAAGGTACTGAAACACAAATATAATGGTTTCTTCCAAATACACTTCTATAAATCTAACTTCTATTCAAAGTGAAATAATAGAACAAGTATTAAGAAAAAAATATATGGTTGAGTTTCTAAATCAGATATCAGCTACTTCTGGTCTTTGGAATATTGAAACTCATTGTTACACACTTCATATAACTGGGTGGGGAGAAGTAAAGAGTTCATGGCGAATGACTCTTGCTCTTAAACTACATTTAAACAACTTGAATGCTAAAGTGTCTTCTATTATGGGCAAGGAAAGGCAGACTGAATGCTCTTCCAAAGTGATGTCAAAGGTGCTTTTGGCAGAAAATCCTTTCACTCACTAAGTATATTCATTTACACTGGAGAGAGTCTAGAAGGGGTGACTCTAAGGTTATTCTTAGACAGGACATTTAATTTTATTCATAGATTCCAAGGTCAGAAGGGTCTATTGTGATCATCTAATCTGATTTCCTGCATAACACATGCAATAGGACTCCCTTAAAATAATAATAATTTAGACAGAACATTTGATTTTTAAGTCCTCTCAACTTAAAAAAGAAAAATTCAGCAGGTGTCTTCCCTGTACACTTGAAGAGTTTCACATCTCTTTCTGAAAGCTTATAGGCAAACAGGTTTCAGTCATGTCAATATACCATGGCAATAGGATTTAATCAAAATCTAACAGTACCTACGTGGGGCAAAATTTTTGATAAGTAGATATCTGATTCTCTTTAATTAAGAAGACAAAAGCCTAAGAAGGTCCAGTCACTGGAAACTAAGATTAGGTAAATTCAGGGTAGAGATAAAGTGCAAATTTTTTAACAGTTTGGCTAATTAACCATTGAAACAAGTTACCTAGGAATGTGGTAGATTCTTCATTGCTTGGAATCTTTAAATGGAGATTCAATATCTTTCTAAAAAATGTGCTCTAGTTCAGTATTTCTCAACAACCAGTCCATGGACCAGCACCAGTCCCTCAGATTTTTATGACACAGTACATAGGAAGCCTGAGATCTCCCTGACACAATACAGGAAGCCAATCCCTGGTATCAAAAAGATTGAAAAACTCTGCTCTAGTTGAATCACCTGATACAGACTTCTTGCAGAAATTGCTGGTTTGAAATTCTATGATGTGTGTTATGCAGCAGGTCTCTCTATGAACTTTTCAAAGGGACTTCCAACCTCCTCCAGAGCTGCTTTACTCTTTTAAGCTCCCCAGATAGCTGGGGAGATAATACAAGGTCCTACCTTTTCCTTTATTTTATCCTCTGTGTACGATGGATTTGTAGTCCCATTCACTACATCTCTCATCAGTAACCAGTTTAGCTTCTAGCATTAGTGAATTTCCTGTAAACACATGTTAAAAACTTTTAGAGTTATGTCATTGCAAGTAAAGGCAGCACTTCTGGATGTTTGGATGTGTTGTCATACTGGTAACTGGGGAAAAAGGAAGGCATTTGTAAACACTTCATGAGTCATAACCCTCAAATTAAAAGCCCATGCTCATGGAGCAGGTCTACATTGCTTCCCCTTTTTGGCGGCAGTCAAGCATGGAGACACAAGTTACCTAAAATAACTTGCATATTTGCATTCAACTTCCCTACTCCCAGCATGTACATTAGGCTGAGTCAAAAGGAGGGGGCCTCCCTTTGACTCAGAGCTACCCAGTTGCTGGGGTGGTGTTCAGGGATCGAACTTCGTGACCAGCTGAGCAGATCTTCACAGACCTGATCAGTCAAACAGGAAATTCAAACTGATGGCGGCAACAACCCATAAGTGTAGAGTAGATGCTATCATTGTTTACTTTTGTAGAAGTCTCAGGGATATCAGTGGGAGTTGCATACTTCCTTATACAGATGACATTTGACCCATACACTTACCATAACCTAATGGTATTTTCTGTTTTTTCTAACACTTTCTGCATCTCACTCTTTATAAACAAATATTCTTTTATTCTCATATCACACAAACCTTTTCTGCCCTTGTCCACAAATATACTCTATAGAAATAGTGCAAAGAACTAAACACAACCATATTTTTTCTTAAAATCCTTAACTTAGAACAGAACCAATCCCGCTCTTGCCACAGTCAAAAAAAATTGGCAGACTTGAATCCTTGCAATCTTCCATAAACTACTCATACAATACTTTCTTCATACATCTCTAAAAGTTGTCATTTGGAAATTAAACATATAAAAAATGCAATATTAAAGATATTGGCTAATAAATCCATAAATATGACATATAGCAAGCCATAACTAAAGAGAGGACTATGAACATTTCTTGCATACTAACAACTTCATAAAAAAAACTCATACAGGGTTCAAAAATACATTCCAAATCTCTCAGATTCTGATCTGAAATCTGACCAACCATTAAAGAAGGATTTGCAGATTTTTCAAGCATCAATCAGGAGCCAAATACTACATAAAATGAGGCCAGCATTCTTCTACTGTAAAGGTATGATTGTGTCTTATTCTTCAAGAACAGACTCTAGAAGTTATTTCTCAGTGATTTCCAAGCAAAATTTCCATTGAGGCACTGAGTAAGAGCACCATCTGACCTTCAGAGAACCTCATCTTTTCTAGAATGCCATGACCACTATAATTACGACACAAACTGTCAACTTTTTGTTCCTAGCTTCAGTCAATAAAATCATTTTCCCTATTTTTGCCTTTTATTTTTTAATATCGTGCTTACATATTTTTGGTCATTTTTTATCTAAACTACTACTTCCCTCTGTTTCATCTCAGTCCCTGGAGTTAGAAGTGTATTAAGCACTCTCATAGACTGTTGTTTATGTTAATTGTGCCTCAAGGTCATGGAATTTTCTGCCCTTGCTTGACACCAAAAAGATGTCTCTTTTTTTCCTCCAAGCTTGAATTGATCTCTGCAAACTGTTCTTTATTTTGTGTTTTTGTTTGTTTTCTAGGTAGTGCCTAGGGCTGCTTACCACATAAAGCTCTTTATAAATACATATTGTATTGTAAGGTTTGTTTTGAACCCTAGTGAGTTAGAAACTGCCTTAGAAAAACACTCGATAAATAAAATACACTTTGTTCTTCAAATTCCGGGTACCTGTCAGATTAATGTGTTCCAAAGGCATTGTATTGCTGATTTTTGGAATCATTTCTGCTTCCATCATGTAGCTAGGTCCGTATGTGGCTTGATGCTTTGATGATATTTTGTGCTTGGATTATATTTGCTTGGTAATCACTTGTGTTCTTGAAGATTTTGCTTACTTATTTATAATGTTTTATTCTTCTGTGCTGTTGCAGGAGAACGTGTTATTTCAGGACAAAATTGTCTGTAGGAAGTCCTCTTACGAACAGCAATCCTGATTGCCTAAAACTCGGTTGTCCAACCCATGGCTAGGAGTCAGAATGTGACCTGCCAAAAGCTGCTATCTGGCCGGCCAAATTTAGCAGTACTAACCTCTCCCCAGGAGCCGAGGATCAGCCCCTCCCCTCCAGCCCCCTGTCAGCCAGGAGCAGCACCTTCCCTCCATTTTAGTCCCATGCATTGTGCTGCACTCCCCTAGCCAGGACTCAGGAGCAGAGATGGGTGTAGGAAATCAGCCACTTCTCAGTTACTGGGAGAGGACGCTGCTGCAACTTGGGAGGCTAACCTTCCTCCTTCCGCCCAAGGCTCCCATCTCCTTCACATGTCAACCAAGCCAGGCAGGAACACAAGCCAGTCCAGCACTCCTAGAGCCTACAACGGCCTCAGCTGGCTAGATGCTGCAATGTGGTAGCTGCCTGTGAGAGCCTCCCCTCTCCATCCAGGCTGGCTTCTAGGGACACAGGCCGTGTGAACCAGAGCACTCAGTTCCCTCCCCGCCCCCAACATTTCCAGAACAGTTCATTTGGGATACCAGTCCCAGAGCTGGCCCAGGGCAGGGAAGGGAAGCCATTTCCCCTAGCCAAGCCTCCGCAGGCAGGAGGGACAAGGGTCCACTCACCCAGCTGCCAAAAAGAATAGCTAAAAGGGCCATGGGGCACAGCAGGAAAAGAACAGAGCCACCTCGTTCCATCCCCGTTAGTGGGTCAGGGTGTGAGGAAAGCGTGGCGATGGGCAAGGGGGAGACACATGAGTCACATGACCAGTGACGTATCTCCCCTGCCCCCCTCCATTGAAAAAGTCAACAGATTTCATTTCAGGCAAATGAAATGTTTTGTTCAACCCAGGCTGGAATCACAAAACTGATTGGAAAAAGCAGTGCTGCTTCCCTGGTAAACTTTAGCTTACTTGATTAGAGCACACAACCAGAATGTGGGAGATCCAAGTTGCGGTCCCCCATATCCAATGATGGTTTAATTATTTATACACAGTGGAACTACTTTAACAGGAGAGAGTGAGAGAAACTGGCCGCCAAATAGGATAGGGCATTCTCCTGAGAAGTAAGAGATCCAGGTTCAAATTACTTTTCCACATCAGACAAAGGGAGGAGTTAACCCTAGGAAAGCATGTTAACCACTGTTATAAAGGTAAATGGTGGCGCAGCTTTTAAGTTCCAGAAAAATAATTTGTGTCAAATTTGTGAACGGTTTGGGGAAACCAAAACCGCATTTTTTTTAGTGAGTCAAATATTTGTCTGAAAAATGTCACCTAGCTCTATGCTACAAATTTCTTCTTACTCTGTATATCCTGGAATTCAAATTGTTTTAAAGCATTAAGAGCATGTTTCTCATAAATTCCAGTCCTTGAATTAGTCCCATCATCATAACATCTAAGTTTCATAGTCCCCATCGTGAGCTCTTTGGAAAGGAGAGATTATTCAGAGATTGAGTCCACAGTAACCTACTCCTTGACATCCAAGTTGTCAGATATATGCTTCATGGTATGTGTTTCTTGACCTTGAGCAGTTAATACAGATAAAACTGTCCATAAAGAAACCTCTCTCCTTTTTTGAAAAAGGACTCACCTTGCATGATGAAGTAAAAAATACACAACAAACAATCTTTTCATAATCACCTTTCATACACAGGCATGCATGTGCAGTGATGTGTATTTATGAAAAAAATCTGCCATGTTAAGCTTTTTTGGGTCATATTCTGAGCTGAAGAGCGCATTGATTACAAAAAGAAATACAATATATACTGGAAATATTTCACATTTATTTTTATCTTCATTATCACAGACCAACAGCTGTGAATTTGTGATTTTTATAATGAGCATAGTAAGGTTTTTTCAGAATTAAATTTCAAAGGAGCAGCCCAATTCAGTTATACTTTAACTTCAGACATAAAAAGAATATTTTACCAATAGTCATATACATTTTTGCCTATATCTGACCTACAAATTTCCTCCTGATATGCAGAGGTGAGGATGTGGAGTTAAAACTGGGACAAGAAAATTAGCTGTCTTCATACTGTATTGGCATTTTCTGTAAGATGTTACAAATTAAACACTGTTGAGTTTAATTACAACTTCCTTCCTCAACATTAACACTAGGGTAATAATGTAATTAAGATTCTACAAATATTCATTAGATTAAAGACTACTTGCACATCCCAACAACATTCACAATCTTATATTTATTTTCTGAGAATATTTATACAAGTGATCTTAAGTTGTGAGTAATTTTTTGTCTTGTTTGAGGGTATTGAGGATTATTTTAAGAATCAGGAAGGAGCATCATCTCATGAACACTGGTGTGACACTATGCTTATAAATACTACAAACACTACATATGTCCATCTCAAAATCCTTGAATTCTCTCCTTTCGTGTATTAAAGTTTGTCATGTGGGAAGGGAACAAAATAGATAAAATAACTGACTTGCATGACTAGTCACTAATAGTTGAAGACACAAGATTAATAAACAGTCAAAATGAAGAGGCTACAAAGTGTTTATTGACCAATTTGAAACAACAAACAAATTCATATAAACTCAGCCTGTTTTAAATCATGGTGAAGATGGAAAAAAAGAAGAGGGGGGGTAACAGCCCTTAAAAGAGTTAATTTGCTGTGAATAGTTCCTCTAATTCCACTCATAATACATTCACATTCTTGTCCAAACTCAGAAATGTATGTAGTATTTGGTAATAAAAACATTTGTACAGCAAAAATGTCATTATTACAGTTGCAGCACAAAGTGGCATCAGCATTTGAAGCATATTCCAGTAGGCTGTACAGTAAGTATGTAAGCAAATAAAGGGATCCAACAAAGATTCAGCCATATGGCCAACTACTGTCCACAAAATATGGTAGCTCGATTTGAAAATTGGTTGCTAGCTTCTAAACTACATTGCTAGGCACTCTGTGATAGTCAAATGGAGACACAGTTGTGCAAAGAGAAACACAATTGGAAGAAAAAAGGAAAAATATCTGTAGTTGACCTTATAGGAGGGCTGAAAGTTCTTTCAGTAATATCACAGTGGTTCCCATTTCCATCATATAATATTCCTCCTGTGAGAAATTTGGACCTTAGGTACATATCCATTTTATTCTGAGTATTTAAAATCCCTGGGAAGTGGTTGATATATAACTTTTCCCATTATCATTTGATTCTTGCTGAACACAAAGCAATGAAACCAATGGATTATTGTGCATATTTAATTATATAAAAGTAATATCCATTTGAGAGCATTCAGTGTCCTGTGCATACTAACCCTAACCCTAACTTTAATTCCAAACTGGCCCCAGAACTAAGAGTTTGTGGCACTGGCTTTGGAAGGGACCTCAATAGAGGACAACTTTTTTGAACTGATGGCTATTAATAAGGCAAGTCTGCATCCCCTCTGCATATTAGAGGAGTATTAAAAAGCAAGAAAAATCTTTTATTCTGTTTCTAATTCTTCCTGATCAGAAAGGAATCATCAGCCAGGCCAATTTAAATGACATTTTGTAAAATAAATGTTTTTTGACTAACCACATATTTGGACTAGCTTCAACTGAATGCAAATTAAGCAGCCAATTTATAATCCCTAGAATAACAGGCTTTGTAAGTGAAGCCATCACCCTTCTTGAATATACTCATACTGCTCAGTGTTGTTTTAATCTTCCAAATTTAAATAATTCAAAACCTCTGGAACATGAATGTAATTTACCACTTCACATGACCCACTTGTGTGAATGTGCTGCTGTACTCTCACAGAAACATAAGGCAGGAATGTTAGTGTTTTCTGATGAGCTTGTCTGTATTGCGGAAGCCCAAAGGATCTGTTACAATCATATAAAGATTTGCGGTTTTTAAATGGAATATTTAGAACCCTTTTATTATTGGGACTCCTGGAGTCAAATTGTGATGATAACTTTTGTTTTCCATTTAATGCTTTCATCACGGAATTCACCATCAATTGTATGATATACTAAAGCATATGGGAAGTATTAATGGAAATTCCAAATGTGGTATGGTTCTCATCAAGTGTTTATTAGCCTGTTAAGGTAAACTGTTTTATGTGCATTCTTGGATTATTAACTTTCACAGTGATTTACCAGATAACCATAATGGGGTACTATGCTGTGGTCTCTGGCTTGGCTCTTTCAACCTTCTTTTTTGTCATTGATGATGATAGCACAAGAATTAATTAAAAATCATCAGAGGAAATCTAGTGCTATGCTACTTTCATTGCATTATTCTCAATTTCTCTGTAATTCCAGTCTGATAAATTTCATAATCTCACAGGCATACTTTCTTTTATAATAATCTATCTCTATTGTATTATTTTAACCACATGTTTCCTATATCACTCACATTTCTTCACAAACTATTGTGCATTATTAAATTCTGCTTGGTCTGTCTTCCCTACCTTACATTTTTTGTTATTTGTTTTACAAGAAATAGGACATAGCCCTAGGTAAAAGGGGAATACAGACAAAAACAATGCATCAGAATGGTGTTATGTTCATTTATAGATGACATTGAAAGTATTTTCGTGTGCTCTCTTGTATTGGATCTACTTTAAAAATACCAAACATTCTTCTCCTTCATTTTGTCAGTGTTTGAATATGCAGAATCAGAATGACCCCACTCATGGTAGGATAAGCAGTAATCATAACTTTATTTTGGAAAGAAGTATCTCAGGCTCAGAGCCATCTAAATTTCACCAGTCTGGTGATTTTGGAACAACTCAGTCATCCCTTGTTTAAAATCTGTAATTGCCCCTGTCCTGTTATTTATATGTAGACCAACAGTTCTGGATTTTTCCAGAATTTATACCAGTGCAACCTGATAGATTATTTAATGAAAGATGCTAAAATAGCAGTACAGGTGGCTCATTCTTTTTTGGCACCATAACATTACCTGAAAGGACCAGAAATTCTATGTCCGAACTGAAATTCAGTTCAAGCAGTTGCAAGCTCACTATGTTACTGTGAGACAAGAAATACAGGAAATAGTCATAGCTCCTCTGTGTATTTCATTAAGTTTAATTAATTACCCCAATGGAACCTTTTCAAATTATTTCAAATAATTCAGGTGACACTAAAGTCCTAGGAATGTTGTATTCTGAAGGCATCCATTAATTATGGAGCATAACTTTGTCAATGCTTCCTGGTATGAAATAAACTTGATGTGTATGAGCCCTTTAATTTTATGGCATGTTAAGTTGCTACACAGTCTTAAATAATGTGTGTCTAATTAATGCTCCCTTATTTCATTGCTGTACATACGCTATTCCTTCTGGTACATTCCTTTCGTTGTCTGTGTGCTGCTGCTCTTTAGGTGTGATGCATCACAGGCATCATTTTCCCTTGCATTTGGCATGCATGGGTTAGCTTTGTTTTGTGATGTATAACTACTGGCAAGGACCTTAAATAAAAAATGAGACTGCAGTCCCATGACAAAAGGCTATCCAAGAATGCATGCCGGTCACACCTGTTTCATTTCCAAAACTGTGCAAATTTGATTTCCAATGATGCCAGTTAATTATTTTGATCAATGAATCTTCTCAGCCTAGCCAGTTCACCAAGGAAAATGGAATGTGTTAAACAAGGATGTTGATAAGTGTGGAATGTGTCTGTGTGAAAGAGTAATTAGTTTGATGCATTTTTAATCAATGCTGTATGTGGCCTTTGCCAGATATTACTTCTTCTCATGCACAAAAGAAATATGCTGCTTCAACAATTTTAATTTCAAACTCCTCTAAGAAGTGTAATTTTGATGCTTACCATAATCCTGATAAGTGTGGCCATTAAATTCTCACTGAAATGTAAGTCTGAGCCCCCTGGATTTGAGAATGCAAGTCACTGTGATGGATCATAAAACTGTCAGACTGGATACGTGACGATCATAATGAATCATGCTGAAGCTGGTGTATTGGATCCATAAACATTAGCTGCGAGGAAAAGCCTAATCTGCTTGATAAACAGCCCACATAAACACTATTTAAGCCTTTGTTGGTTGTAAAAATTATCGTAGGTAACATTCTTAAACTTTAACAACATAAGCTTGACATTGCTGCAGCTCAATGTAAATTGGAAGAGAGTTTTAAGATCTGTATTCGGTGCTTAAAGTAACTAGTTTACACTCAACTATCCTCTTCAAAGAACTGACACCTGGATGAATAAAAACAACAGAGATTAATGTCTAAAACCTCTTAAGGTTGCTGAAGTAATTCTTTGTTCTAACTTCTAAATGATTCCATGCAATTTAAAACTGTCCTAATTTCAAACAATATTTTTAAAACCATCAGACCTGCTTGTTGGGAAATACAAAAGGAAATATCCAGTGCTTTGTTGATTTAGTAAAGTCGACCTAAATCCCTAAGTGTAGACATAGCCTAAGGTACCACAGGACTCTTGTTATTTTTGCAGAAGCTTTTACTGTTGGTTTTAATTCTCTTTTCAAGATCCAACTCTGCCTGGCTTTTGGCCTTTCTCACTTTATTCCAACATGTTCTGACCTCCAAGAGGTGCTTTTCTTGCAGATTCCTCCCACCTTTCACTCCTTGAAGGCTTTCTGCTTTCTCTTAATCACATACTGTAGTTGTGTCATTTTGTCTTTTTAAACTATAGCAATAATTGCCATTTTTGGTCTCTTAAACTTGATCTTTAGTCATGATCATTATTTGTTTCCTGTGCAACTGGAGGACTCAACTCTGTAAGCAACACACCTTATGGGAGAGCTCATTAGTTGATGCCCTTGCATTGAACAGTCCAGAGACTGTCTATTCACTACTTTTCTTGAAAGAAGAAGGTTTCTTCACCTCATCAGATTACCTGCATGAAGTTCCCAAAGAGTTCAAAACCACAGAGACTGAATTTTCTAAGGTCAGAGAGAAAATGAGGTTAAAGAAAACAAAATGTTGTAGATGACATATCTAATCTAAGATTGATAGATCATATTTGTATCATTAGGGAAAAATAATGTCTTACCTTTTTCACAGTGGTTCTCAGCCTATTTACCATTGTTGGTCACATATGCATTGCTCTGTATGTTATGTGGGCTACAGCCACACAATATATATAGTACCTTTATGGCCTGAGGAGGTCACATGGGCCGCAGTTGCGTGCCGATTAGGACACAGCTCCTAATCTCAGATGTTTCAAATCATCTTCCTTTTCAATTTTATTTATGTTTTGCTACTTCAGATCCTAATCCATTTTTCCTTGGTAGTCTGTACCATTGTTGGTGTTAAAAGTATGACAGAATTAATTATCGTATTAGACATGCAGGTCAAGGTAATATCAGCATTTCAGCAATTTAATATTTGAACAGGTGCGTACCACCTGGATAGTCTCTGGCCTCCATATGATGGCTATGGTCTTTTATGTCTACTAACATAAGAAGAGCATCTGGATCTGAAGTTATTTGCCTATTTCCTTGCTCAAAACTGAGCATTTCAAATTCCCTTTGGGTCTTGCCTGCATTTAATGTCTCATTTGCAAATAACCATTCCACCACTCTGATAGGCTTCTGCTTTTTTCTCCTGTGCTAATGACCATGTTTTACCAATTGATTGATTCTAGCTGGAGATCTACTTTAGCCAATATTTTAAAGAGACTGTGGATACATGATTTTCTTGCAGTTCCCTCTTAACTTTATTCTGTTCTATGTTTAAAAATGAATCATTGACAAATGAACAACTGTCTGTGTCACTAGTGCTTAATGGAACATTCACACATACTTAGAACCCTGCAAATCCGTGGATATCCGCATTATATCTGGATATCCGCACCCGCAGATACAATGCGGATATCCGCAGACCATTTCTTGCAGATGCAGATAGGATACAGATCCACATATTTTTATCTATACAAGGCTAGAGCTCTGCAAGTACGCATATATTCACGGATATTCATATTATATCCACATCTGCGGATACAACATGGATATCCACAGACCATTTCTTGCAGATGCAGCTCAGACACAGATCCACATGTTTGTATCCGTGCAGAGTTCTACACATACTACCTACCAACACTGACTCTTGAGAAGATTAACAAACATGTAAAGAAAGTTTCTTCAAGCAAAATTACAAAAATATGCTAACATGAAACGACTGCAGGAAGGAGTTGATTTAAACAGGTCTTAAATATGCCATAATTGTTACAGGTATCATGCAATATGAACTTGTTTTGCATATTTATGCAGTTTATTTTGCTTCTTACTAATGTCAACAGCAGTATATGCAAGAGCGAAGTAATTAATTATCCATTTACAACTAAAATAGTATTGGCCAATATAAAATTGAGTGGCATCTCACTCATGAGGACATAATTCATGTTTATTTTGTGGCTCAATCCCGAATGCTGGTGAAAAAATAGGAAGTAAAAGCACTAGAGTTCAGGACTGATCATTTGCTCAGTACCTGTACAGACAGGATTCTGTGTGGTGAGGAAGAATGTGCATGGAGCAAAACAAGAACAATGGCAAAACAAAAAAGGAGTTCTGTGGCACTTTTAAAAACTAACAAATTTATTTATTTTTTTAAATTAATTCACAAAAAATAAATTTGTCAATAAATTTGTTAGTTTTTAAAACTGCCATAGGACTCCATTTTTGTTTTGCTGAACTAGACTAACATGGCTCCCCCTTTCGAACTTCAGAATAACTGCAGTGGCACAGGATGCAGCAAGCAGGGCCGAGAACAGGGGAGTGTGGTGGGGGAGTTTGGAGGATATTATGTGGGTACTAGATGCTAGATTCTTGTTGGAATGTATCAAAAGAGACAATGCCAGGCTGGGGAGGACTCTAAAGGAAACTGAGGCTCAGGCTTCAGTGGGATTCTGCCTGTCCCTAGAAGAGGACAACAAAGGTGTGAAAAGGTTCTGATGATCAACAGATAGCTCAGGCAGTGGTGCTATAAGGAGGGCTTTGGGATGTATGGTCATTGGGAGGCATTCATGGACAGAGGACTGTTCTCTTGGGATGGACTTCTAGGATTGAGGTTAGTACAGCTGATTAAGAGAGGTTTAAACTAGGGAGATGGTTGGGAAATGTTCAGCTAATATCTATGGCTGATTTTAGCATTGAGAGGGAGGAAAATGAAATAAGAGAGGACACAGAGGAGGGAATGGAATGGAGATTAAGAAGAAGGGTAGTGTAAATACCAGTCTAACAGGCAATGTTGGCAATAGAACAGCTAAATCAGGTAAGAAGTGTAAGTGAAACCAAACAGCAAAAATTAAAATGTTTGTATATCAATAAGAGGAACCTGGGTAACAAAATGGAGGAACTAGAACTACTAGTAAAGGAAATGAAGCCAGATATTATAGGGATAACAGAAACATGGTGGAATATTTGTCATAACTGGTATATGAGTATTGAAGGCCATATGCTGTTTAGGAAAGACAGATATAAAGACAAATGTGGTGGAGTGTCATTATATATAATGATGAGGTAGACTGTAAAGAAATTAGAATTGATGGAATTGATAAGACAGTGTCTGTCTGGGTGAAAATCACGTTGGGGAAAAAATTACTAGAGTTTCTCCTGGGATTGTGCTTGAGATGTGCTACAGACCACCAGGATTTGATTTGGACATGGATAGGGACCTTTAATGAAGTAAATACTACTGGGAACTGTGTGATTTTGAGAGACTTTCACTTTCAAAATATAGACTGGAGAACATGTGCTAGTAGTAATAGTAGGGCCCAGATTTTCCTGGGTGTGATAGCTGATGAATTCCTTCACCAAACAAGAAGGGGAGTAGTGAGGAACTCATAGAAGAACAACCTTGGTTCGAGTGACCATGGGCTAATTCCATTCAAACTAAATGGAAGGGTAAAAAAAAATAAATAAATCTGTGACTAGGGCCTTTGACTTCAAAAGGGCCAACTTTTAAAACAATTAAGGGAATTAGTTAGGGAAATTAATGGGACTGCAGAGCTCTTGGCACTTCAAGTCAAAGTTGCAGGAACTATCTAACATCTGCATCCCAAGGAAGGGTGAAAAAATCTATAGGCAAAAGTTGTAGACCAAGTTGAATGAGTAAGCATCTCACACATGTGATTAAGAGAAAGCAGAAAGCCTACAAGGAGTGGAAGATGGGAGGGATCAGCAAGGAAAACTACCTCTTAGAGGTCAGAACACGTGGAGATCAAGTGAGAAAGGCCAAAGGCCAAGTAGAGTTGGACCTTTCAAGGGAAATTAAAATCAATAGTAAAAGAGTCTCTAACCATATAAATAGGAAGAAAACAAAGAAAGAAGAAGTGGGACTGCTAAACACTGAGGATGGGGTAGAGGGTAAGGATAATTTAGGCATTGGCAGAATATCTAAAAGAATATTTTGCCATTTTTAATGAGGGTAATAATAAGCTCAGGGTTAGTTGTAGGGTGGCTAATGGGAATGAAGATATGGATGGAGAAATTACCACATCCAAGGTAGAAGCCAAACTTGAACTGCTTAATGTGACTAATCGGGATTCAGGATACTCTCTGTACAAGAATATTAAAGGAACTGGCACAGGAAATTGCAAGCCCATTAGCAAGGATTTCTTATTAATCTGTAAACTCAGGGGTTGTACCGTATGACTAGAGAATTGCTAAAATAGTTCCTATTGTCAAGAAAGGGGGAAAAAAGTGATCCAGGTAACTATGAGCTTGTTAGTTTGACCTCAGTAGTATGCAAGGTCTCGGAAAAATTTTTGAAAGAGAAAGTAGTTAAGGATATCGAGATTAGTGGTAATTGGGATAAAATACAACATGGCTTTTGAATCATGTCAGACCAACCTGATCTCCTTATTTGAGACAATAACAGATTTTTTTGGACAAAGGGAATGCAGTGGATCTAATTTATCTATATTTCAGTAAGGAATTTAATACAGTTCCACATAGGGAATTATTAGTTAGATTGGAAAAGATGGGGATTAGTATGAAAATAGGGAGATAAGGCACTGGTTAAACGGGGGGATTATGATGAGTCATACTGGAAAGAAGAAGAATGGAGAAATATTACCTGTTTGTTACACAGCTTCTTGGTGTCTTTTTCTGTGCTCCCCTAAATAACCACCCTGAATTTATCTGTGAAGTTATTACCTTCCTCTTATTCAGGTCTCTCACCATTACCTCCATCTTCCATTTTGTCTGCAACAAATTGGCCAGTAAATAATTCAAAGGTTGAGGGACAATTGAGGGAATATTTTATGTGTATTTAATAGAAGTTGTACATATTTTGTTAATATCTCTTTCTCCCCTCACACTTCATAACTTGCTTGTCATCTTCAGCTGTTTCTTCTTTCTTCCTGTTTGCTAGACAGCACCTAACAAATCATGGAGGCTCCAATGAAACAAATTATAGCCTACTAAGGAGCAGCTTAAGTCGAATTAAGGAAAGCCCAGTGTAGACATAGAGTAAATTAAGTCGACTTAAGCCTCCTTAAGGCAACTTAATTTGTAAGGGTAGACGCACCCTCAGGTACTTCAGTACAATTGCAGTTTTACTTCATTGTTTGCCCATTAATACTTAGTTCTGGGTTCATCTCTTCTGAGGAAAAAGTTAATGTTCAAAAAGTCCTGCTTTCAGGAATAAAAGAATACAAGGCATCCATGGGTATGGCCTATCAACTGCAAAAAGCCTAAGGAATATCCCCCAAAAACACAGATAATTAGGGCATCAGTGTACAGCATCAGGCCCTCCTCGTTTCCCATTCCCTTGCACTTTGCAGCTAGAGATGGGCATGAATCAGAAACTCAAATTTGAGCACCACTTCTTTGTAGGAGTGAGTTGAGAGAAGGATTCAATGTTTTTATATTAAATCTAAAACAAGAAAAGGTTTATTTTTCAGATCCATTTCTGCTGCAATCCACCATGTGACTTCTTGCAAGATCTTGTGACATTTTCATATTTGGTGCAAACATCTTGCAAAAATGGTTCACGAACTTTCAGCACCATCAAATCCAAACCTATGTTGGTGGCTAATATTGACTTCTGGGGATGCTTCTCTTCCCCTTCCCTGCCAAAGGCACTCTGCTCAGCTCTAGGGTTGCGCTGCTTCAAGAGGCTGTGAAGCTACACTGAGCACAGTGTAAGCTTGGGAGGTGGGAATGATTGTTACTGCATTCAGGAACAAAAATCAGTAGAAGAGGGACAGGGTAAATGATCCAGTATGGCCAGTTTTAAGCATTCAATAGTCATTAATTTAGCCCCAAAAGATCTTGAGATTTTTTAAATACATAATAAAAATTAGGTTCTTTTTATTTGCCTCTGCTGTTCTTTGAGTTCAAATTTTCAAGCTTTTTTTTCCAAAACTGTACTGATTTTTTTTTAATGAAAGCTGAAATTCTCATTTACACACACAACTCCAGGAGCAGAGGCTTGAATCAAAAAGCTTCCACATATTGTGAAATTCTCAATAAAATCAAAAGAGTCGGCTACACTAATTTCCTTGCCCTCTTCTGCTCTCTGAGGCAGGTTTTTTTTTCCTCAGCCAATTGAGCAACCTTCCAACTGCCCCATCTGAGGGTTATGCCCCTCCAGGTAGGAATCACTGTCAGGGCACAGTGATTCTAGATCCGAGTGTCATGTGTCATTAGAGATAAAGATTAGTGCTGTGGTGTGAAGGCACTAAACTAGATTCTATTCTATCTCTACCACAGATTTCCCGAATTATTTTGGGTGAATTATTTAATCTCTCTGTGCCTCAGTTCTCCATCTGTAAAATAGGGATAAAACTTCCTTTCTCTTACCCTTTGTCTACATTGTTTATTAGTCTCTGCCTTAGGAAAGCACTAAATCAAGTCCATTCCACTTCAGAATATGCTTAAATTCTTAATAGGGTTGGCTTCCTGAAGTCCTTATCACAGGTGAAATAACACACCTAATAAACAATGCCAATAAATAGTATTAAATTGAGAAGGGGGACTTGCTGCAGGAGTGCATAATAAAGGATAATGGGATGAAAATGAGTAAAGAAAGTGTAGCCTGTAAAATGCCTCATGCATATGAAATTTTAAATATTCACCTGTTTGTTAAAGGATTAACTATCCATTGCATACTCCTGTGAATAAACAGCTAGACTTCAATAATCAGATATAAAACACAGAATGTTCTTATGTGTAAACCTGCACTCTGACCCATTTTCCCCATATGTCTCTGCTACTGTGGAACCTTGCAATCCCAAACATTTCATCTTTCTTACAAAGAGAATTTTGCTATAATCTTAAACCATTTTTATTGACTGCACTTTTAATGTACTTAATGTAATCCCTTGCTCTGAAAAGAACAATGTATGACAAGACAAGAAAGATTCTACTTATGCTGAATACTAAGAATTAAAAGGATCGCTTTTCATTGGCATATTTCGCTGTCCATTAAGCAAAATGCATGTAAATTGCAGTTTAAAATTTTGTAAATATGTAACTATACTGTGATTTTTTTGAGTAGTGTTTATCAGAATGGTTGTTATTCTTTATTTATTTTCTTGAGCGTTCACTAGGGTATATGAGGCCCAGCCTCAAGAGTTCTGCTGCTGCCTTTTTTTGCATTGAGTTGCCTATTTTGAATCCTGGATCAGTCTGCTTTTTCCTTAATGCTTAAGACAACTTCATTCTTAGTCAGAGAAGAGGGACAAGGTGGATGAGGTATTAGCTTTTATTGGGCCAACTTGTGCTGGTGAACGAGAGAAGCTTTTTGTGGAGAGTGGAACGTGAAAACTTGTCTCTTTCGCCAGCAGAATTTGGTCCAATAAAAGACAATACTTCACCCACTTTGTCTCTCTCATATCCTGGGACCAACATGGCTAGGACAACGTTGCAAATAATTACAGAATTCTTAGTTATATGTCAATTATGTAGTTCAGTAGTGTCTCCACAAGGTTGTCATGACCCTTGTTTTAAAATGAAGTACTGGTATAATTAAAACAGGAACAAATGCAAATGTCTACATTGGATTAACTAAGGCAGTGGTAGAATCTTCCCAGTGGTAGAATCTCTGTTTTATAAATACTGACACTTTAGTTACAATGGGTAGACATGAAGATTTTCTTCCTTTGCCTTTAAGCCAACTAAATTCCAAAGCCAAATCCAAGCTTCCAAACATAAATGTATTTTCCTCCTTAGTTAACAGAGTACTAATACACAGATTTTTTCAAATTCCCACCTAGAGTTTGACTCCTGTTGTGCTTAGTAAACAGTTTCAAAAGCTACCATCAACCATGCTAGCTACAGTTATCTAGTATTATAAGTAAAGAAAAATACAAATGGCATGCAAAGCAGAGAACATAGTAATCAATAGGGTAAAAATATCTACTATCAGCAACAAAACTGCTTTGACTAGACTTGAGAGCAAGTCATCTAATGCATTTCTAAGCAGATCTATTTTTGGATCTGTCTCGGAGTCCTAACATTGGGAAGGTGACATCTAAATACGAACGGGAGCCTCTCTAAGGTGAGTCTTTGTGAATCCCTTACCTCATGGAGGGTCTCTCACTCAAGACCCGTACTAGAACTATGTGAATAATGGAAGAAATTATTTGCTGAATGTATATCTATTTATACCTTCCATAAAGTTCATCAAATTGATTATCTAATTAATGTTTCTTCAGACATCTCTAATCCAAGCTACCATTGGACTCTCATGCTCTATTGACCTTCTAGACCTTCATTCTTAAACCTAGTCCTGATTCAGCCATAATCCTGAAGAATTTAAGGAGCTATTGTAATCTCTTTTCTTTGAGTGAAGCCACGGTAAAAGGAAGGAAACGCTGGTTACTTATTATCTTTATTTCTGGCCTGACAAGAGAAATCCAGACATCTAAATCTATGTCTGAATGTGGAAAATTAAATTCATCAGTAAAAATCAAGGGAAATATATTTCAATCTACTTTTTCCATATAAAAATTAGAACTTCACACTGTTTTTATAATTATTACTGGGACTCTAACAATAGAGTGATGGACATCAATATAGAGGATGTATATAGGGGAAAGATTTAATAATAGAACTCTATAATAACTAATTATAACACCAGCAAGTGCACTTGCATTTTTATACTCAGTAAGAAGTTGTCTTTGATTGTTTTCATTTCATTTGGTTTATTGTGCCAGAACTAGTTGTGCAAGCATAATTCTGCTCCACTTGTAAACACAGTGAAGGAGGACCGCTAGTGTGAAACCAAAGTCTTTTCAACTGCCTATTAGTGACTCCTATACTTCTATTTACTTTCCATCACTCAAAATTATTCTAGCATGAGGAAAGATTATGGTTATGCATCATTGATTTTAGTTTTTATTTTTAGTATTCAAATTTCTGCAGTTGTCTCTTGTCATGGTTTATTATTCCTCCTTCACATCAAGCTATAAAATGGTAGTAAGCGATAGGTGTTCCTTTAACAGAACTGGTTAGGCTAGAGATTAGCATATTTTTATTAAACACAATTGAAAGTTGTTTTTGATTGCTCTGTGAATGAAGCCAAAATCATTGTCTTCATTTAGAAAATGTGCACCAGCAAAATTATATTTATCAAGCAGATTTCTGACAGTCTTGCTGTGGACAGACGGCTATGACATAATCTTTAACTGAAAAAGCCTACAGTTTCATTTCCTATTCTTCTTAGTGTAACTCAGCAGTAGGCTAATTATAATGCAGTTATGGCAACTTCAAATCAGGTTTTGTAACTGAGCTGTAAGAAAGCTACTTTTACTACAGAACTGTGTCATGTGTTCACACTATGCCATTAAGCCAATGCTCAGGTCATGCGGATGAAGCCTATCTCTTAATCTTTCTGAGCTCTTGGATGACAGTGTTCTTCTTCACATGGCTGATGCATGGTATGATATGATGCTCTGATGTAAGTTATAGTGTTGCAGTGAAATGGTAGAATCACAGAGCTAAAGGCTGGAAGAACGACCAGATCATCCAGTCTGACCTCGTGTATATAGCAAGTCACCAGCACTACCTAGCACCAGCACTCTAACACCAACAACCAAAACAAGACCAAAGTATTCCAACCTTTTATGTCCCACAGGCAGAGAGTAGGATGGACCGAGGGTCACCAGTGCCAGAAGCCACCACAGTGGCAGGAAAATGATTAAGACAGTTATATCCAGATAATCCTGGCAAGTGACCTATATTCACACATTATAGAGGAAGGCAAAAAAACCTGAGGAACACTGTCAATCTGACCTTGAGGAGAATATCTTCCAGATCTCACATAGGGCAATCACTTAGACCCTGAGTATCTGAGCAAGAAATAGCCATTTAGTTACCTAAGAGAGAGAATGTTCCATGCCACCTTAGAGCCCTGGCCCTCCTCACCTAATATCCCATCTCCTGCCATGGTCATCCCTTATGTTCCAGAGACAAACAAAGAAAAACTTTAAAAAACAAACAAACGAAACAGAATACTTTTTTTGAGTAGGGAGGGGAGGAATTCCTCCCTGACCTCTGCAGTCAGCCAGTTGAAACCCTGAAGCATGAAATTTTAGAAACAGAAAGCATAAATATTCTGCTGAACACATTCATTTCCCTTAATTTATTGAGGTTTGGTCTTGGCAATTGTCCATTTTTGTCCACTTTAAATCAAGAAAATGTTTGTGTGTTGCAGTTTATGATCTCTTTTTATTAATCTCAGACTTTGGAGCACTTTATATTGCTAAGCCAAAGCTTCCAGGGAGCAACAAAAAAGAGAGGCAGAGATAACGGCACTGGAAAAATGAAAAATTTAATTGCTATTGGTGATCCTGTAGTAGTTACGCAGGTTGCTCCCTACATGGAATAAGAAGACAAAAGTGAATGAATATGTTTACTAAGATCTATTGTTTGGTGTAACTATAGTCTTATTTTTATTCCTTCATAGAATCACTGTATACAGTGTCAATGGGACGTTTCTTACAATAAATATAGTATGTGAAACAATGTAGTCCAATGAGTAAGGCATTGGTCTTACAGTCAGGAAATCTAGGATAATACCCAGCTCAGACACCACACCCAGGGCCGTCCCTGGCGGCAGGGGGGCGAACGGGGCAATCGTGCCAGGGCCAGCCCTTACTGGCGGGCTGCCCTTGGCTAGATCCGGCTCCCAGCGGCAGCCTTGGGTCCCCGGCTGGGGCACCAGCCGCAGGATCCTGGGGTCCTGGCTGCGGCCAGCTCCCCCCACTGGCGGCCCCACTTTCCGGGGCTGGAGCCGGCAGCCTCAGCCTCCCCGCCCAGGCTGGCTCCCTGAGGGGATGGAGCAGCCCGACTCCCCTTCAGCATGGGGGGGCGGGGCCCCACCTAGGCCAGTTGACCCTGGGCCCCGCTCCCCCCACGGGACAGCGCTGACCACACCCAGACACTGCACCCTAAAATAAAAAGCATGTCCTATGAACATGCACAGCTGAGAATATGCCAACTCAGCTGTAATTTCTCCTTATCATTTGGATCACCTTTGCAGGGGCTTATATGTATCAGCATTATAATAGGTCATTATAATAGGCAATGGCAGCAATTTATCCAGGAACAAAAATACTCATGGCTTGTGGGTTCATTTGCATCCATTGTTTATTCCTTTTTCTTAAAGAAAGCTGGCATGCTCATGTTGACAGTGACCATGAAGTGATGAGTGAAGTAGGCAGAAGTACACAAGGCTGCACCTATTTTAGCTACTTATCACATATTCCCAAATTTCATCTCATCCCTTACTGAAAAAGCTAATGCCTTGTTCTAAAGCCTCTTATTCATGTGATTTAAACCAGCTAGAATTGACCAGACTCTGTGATCTACACCTACAGGGTGGGACTTTCTAAAGAACTTTAGCACTGACTTAAATCTGCTGTCACTGAAGTCAGCTTTGCCATTAATGTCAGTGGCTGCGTCTACACTGGTAAATTAAGTCGATTTATGCTTGGCTTAAATCGACTTAATTTGCCTTGTGTCTACACTACACTTTGCTTAAGTCGACTTAAGCAGCTTGCTTAAGTCGACTTACGGAAAATAAAGTCGACTTAAGGAAAATTAAGTTGACTTTATTAAACCACCTTTCTACTCGACCTAAGGCTTAATTCGACTTTTTAAAGTTGAATTAAGCCAGTGTAGTCCTGGGGTAGCCCTAAGTCGACTTAGGGCTACCCCAGGACTACACCAATGCCCTCCCTGCTGGGGGGGGCACAGGGGGAGCCTGACATGCCCCCCAAAGGGCAGGGCATGTGGGCAGGGTGTGACACTGTCTGGATTTAGGGAAGCATTTATGATATTATTTTCTATGGATATTTCATAAATGCTATAATCCATAGGAACTATGTCATGTTTGGTATCAATAGAAAGGTAGTAATTTGCTGGGAATGATTATATAGTTTATGTCTAGGAATTCTATTTCGATTAGAAGTTAGGAATTTGATGTTATATCCATACTTTAACTTGTGTCATTCTGTAGGAATGCCTTAGACGGAAGGGTGTGAACAATCATTGTCTCCTTAATGTTAAGGAATTTCCAGGTGATATGGTCCCAGGGAGTAAACTGATGAGCCATTAAGGACACAATGGTTGTATTCTTTCTGTCCTTAATGGCTCATCAAGATACTCCCTGGGACCATTCTACCTGGAAAATTCCTAAACATTAAGGAGACAATGATTGCCCATTGATACCTTTCTGTTGATACCAAACATGACATAGTTCCTATAGATTATAGCATTTATGAGATATCCATTGAAAATATCATAAATGCTTCCCTAAATCCAGACAGCATCACACACAGGGCTCTGCCCTGCCAGGGACCCTGTCCCCCTTTGCCCCATTGCACACAGGGGGTGCCCCCCCACCACCATGGACCTGCCCAAGGTCCCCCTAGTCCCACAAAGTCGACCTAGAGCATCTAGTGTGGACGCTCTAGGTCGACTTTGTAAGTTCCCCTTTAAGTCGACTTTAATTTTAAGTGTAGACACACTAAATCAACTTAAAAGTGCACGTGTAGACATAGCCAGTGAGAGCAGAGTTACACAAACATTGAGCACTTCGGAAGATGTCACTCTTAGAATTCCTCCTCAGAAAATAACACCTATTACTTTTACCTCTTAAGAACAATTTCTAATTAATAGCAAGAATACGTCTATCCACAGGATTATAAATATAGAGTTTAGTAGAGCAGCAGTATGGGCTATTAAAGAAAAGGCTTATAATTTTATGTCACAACATAATGTATGTATGGGTATTGAGCTTCTAGGATTCAAGCATTAGGACTATGGCAATCAGTCCAGAGTCAATAGAGAGAGAATTTGGCAGCATCCAGGAACACAAGTACAAAACATTTTGTGACATTATAATGTTGCTGAATGGGCTCTGCCCGTTAGCACTCAAGACATTAGGAGTTTACATACTATTCGGACGTTATCAGAGTCTATCTACTTATATTTAATAGGACCACTCAGCCCTAAAACTTAAAACTGCCTGTAAAAAATAAGTAAATTATAAAACCAAACTATCTCCTTTTTTACTAAAATCATGCAGAACTTGAAGGCTTAAAACCATTTTTTCCTCTTAAAATGACAGACATGAGATTAGCATTTGATTCTATGTATGTCCAGAAGATTAGTGCTTCCAGATGAGCTCAGGGAACTGCTTCATTTGGCTAGCCACTAGGAGTTTTTCATTGCATGGCAGAAAATCTGACCATTTTGAAAGCTGCAGGTAGAAGTTCCAGATAGCATTTATGTCACCACTGATCTCTTTAAAAATTATGATAAATAGCAGTTTTCAGAAAGAAAATTTCCATGATTTATTAATGTTTTATTTGCTGTGTATTCAAGCAATTCATTCCTATATCAATTTCAATAATACTAATTTAACTCTGGGTTTGTATGTAGGACATCTCTAATTCAAGTTTTCTCAATGTTTGCATTATAAATCTGTATTTTCAAAGGATTAGGAGTCAGTATTAACAATTCATTCTAGGATTTTGCCAAGTTTGTGATTACACACATACACATATGTAGTGTGTGTTTTTGTATCTGTACTATGTATATGTTTTGTATATATTACATATAGAAAAGTGTGTGTGTGTGTGCATGTATGGAAAAATAAATAAAATATTCAATTTAAAAAGTCCATTTTTGCCAAGTCCTGGAATTAATTTTACCTCTGACTCCTAATCCTCTGAAAATACAGAATTATAATACAGTCACTGAGAAATCTTGAATTAATGATGTCCTACATACCAACATGCTAAGCCTGAAGTTAAGTGAATTAAAAAATTCACTCCCTATATATGTTTTTTCAAAAATATATAGTACTTTTACTTTAAATTACACAGCAACTATATAGGAAGTATTTGTGGGGTTAATAATCTTTTACATTTATTTCTTAAAACAGCTTTTATTTATTTTAAATTAAGTTTGACAAACTATTTATATGGTGTCCGTTTTTCTATTTGGTTTTTCAACTGAGTTTAAATCACCTTTAAAACAGTTTGTTTATTTTATAGACTGATTTTTGCATAACATTTGCTATTGTAGATTCAATATATATGCAAAATACTGCTAGAAATACCAAATACACTTCAAGCTGCTAGTCACAGGGCATGGTTACTTTCTTGCCTTCTTCCTGCAAAAGCTGCACAGAGTTCTGTGCTTATGCCTTCACCATGTCTTTTTATCTTGTGTTCCCTCCAACAATTTCATAACAATCCCATGCAACAGAACTTTTACAATATCCAGCTAGCTTCTGAACCTCTCACAGGGGCCTGAGAATAACAGGAGATGCCCTGTTCTGAGCCTCCTTGTTGCTAGGCTCAACTAGTCCTATTCCTCCTCCTCTCTTTCCTTTCCCTGGCACTTCCTTCTTGTGCCCATTTCATATCAGCCTAGGACCGTTGGAATGATTAGCTCAGTTGAGCAATCTGACTAATTACTAGGGAATTAATTGCTATTAGAGTGATCATAGTGCAGGTGCTCTTTTTGAGCCCTGTAGGCCATGTTCACTGGCTCCCTAGACACCTTTGCGGAGAAGTGGGTGCTGTCTGGGGTTCTCTGCCCAGTATCCCCTTCTAGATCCCTGATTTGAATCTGATTTTTAATCTCACTCCCATTTCTATTTTTTCATTACTTGCTTGAGTCCTGGGTTCAGTAGCTCCTCCCGTTAGGCTGGGGAAGAAGCCTTCAGCTGAGAGTGGAGGATCTCAGTAGGTGTTTGCGCCCTGCACTCTGTCATCCTGCTCACCAGAGAACTTGTGAAAAATAGTTCATAAAGCTCATAGGAGCCGATCTCTGCACACAAGACCAAACCTGAATCTTCTGAAGTCAATATCAAAACTTCACTTGATTTCAATGGGAGTAGGATGAGAAGGAAAGTAAGATTCATAGGGAGATCAGTTGTTTATATGGATAATGACACTACCTAAAGTTATGTGAGTTAATTAAAAAAAAAGATTATTGAAAGAAAGATAAAACCTCATGCTTTGGGGCTTAATGCAGTCATTAACTATTAAGGATTAGGATGAGACTTTGATTGGGGCTATTATGCCACGTCGATCTACTATATGAGTCTTGCATCTTTCTCTGAAGTATCTCATGCTGGCCACTGGTAGAATCTGATCCAGCCTATGGCTATATTTACACTTGTTAATTTAAGTCGATTTAGCATGTCCACACTTAAATTAAAAGTCGACTTAGGGGGGAACTTACAAAGTCGACCTAGAGCGTCCACACTGGACACCTAGATCGACTTCTAGGAGCTAGGGGGACCTTGGGCAGGTCCACGGTGGCAGGGGGGCACCCCTTGCCCAGTGGCAGGGGAGTCAGCCTTTGCCCCATTGAACCTGGGTAATTTACAAGTGTAGATGCACCCTATGTGCCTACCATCATCTATCTACACTGTCCTCTGGGGTAACACACATAATAGTTGTTTCTAAACAGCACAGACCCACTGTGTTTCATTTATTCTGAAGCCTGCTTTTACTTTCAGATTACTGTAGATCCTCTTTGCAGCAAGCTGCATATTATGCTTTAGGCATCAATGTGAATTGAATCCACTCAGGGAAGCATGTGCATTGGAAGTGACAGAGAATTAGCAACTGGCAATGAACATAAGTGTTAATTGTCCTGAAATTTGGCATGTTGTTTATTTGTAAATCACATCCTGAATAATGCTCTCTCCCTTGTGTCAGTCTTTGGTGGGATTATACCTCCCTGTGCTGTCATTTTGTTCCACCTTGAATTGTTCAAGAAAATGGCAGACATTAGGTCACTGAATGCCAAGGATATTCTCCTCTGAAATACTTACATATGCTAGCTAAAATGGGTATTTTAAAATTTTATGTAAAAATATGGGCCCCCCTAATACTATGACAGTAGTTCATAAATATTTCATAGCAATCACATTACAGACAAAATTTGCCAACGGCTACCGCATAGTATCTGGAACAGTTCAATATTTCTATATAATTGAAATAGGAAATAATAGTTGGATCTCATATAACACTGTATGGCAAATAATATTATATACTTTAATATTATGCTCTTACTGTCCATTGTATGTGCTTGATTTATATATACATATACAGATAAAATCTAAAATTGATAAATCTGTGATATTATGATAACAAGAAAAGGGAAGTAAAAACCAGGATGATAATTCCTATATCTCTGTTGGTGGTCTGTTTAAGCAGGAAACTCCTTGAGGTAGAGATTCTCTTCCTTGATGTTAGTATGCCATCAAGAACAATTGGACCTCAATTTCATATAGCATCTATAAGTTCTCTGAAATTCAAATCATTGGTTGAAAATCAGGAAAACAGTGTTATGGGGGAAAAAATGAAATTGTTTCTGTTGAGCTGGATTCAAAATAGACTTTTATGTTTGTCTGTTTTTGTTTTATGAAATAATCTGTCACTTTTTTAACCAAAAATCTAGTTTTCAAGTAAGAGTCCAGTAAATAAAAATGTCAATAGTGTTGGAAATTTTGATTAAAATTTTGATTAAAATATCCATTTAAAATGTCAGAGAAAAAGTTTGCAAACAAAAATGGATCTCAACAGTTTTGTGCAACTTATTTTGTGAAGAACTTTTTGCATGAATAATGTTGGCTCTCTCCAAAAAGAAATGCCAGGCTAGTTGTGTGAGGCAGTGTTGAGACAAGGAAACCTTAAGACTCCATAGAGCCCCTTATACAAAGTTTCACACTTGAGCTTGGCAAAGAGAACCAAGCCCAATGGAACAGAGAGTTAAAGGACATAATGTGCAGTAGGCAAGGTATGTAGATCAGTGCTGAAAGAGAGGAAGAAAATTGGAGGGATGGAAAAAAATGGCTGAAGTACACAGCCATATTGGTTCAAATCTGTCATCTTGACAGGTCAGAAGGACTTAAAATGAGTCTTTTACTGCATCCCTACTGCAATATTGAAAATCGCTGCTTGAGGCTAAGTGCATTTCTGAGGGATTTAGACATCTACTCATCATTAAGATTTATCAGAAGTTCATGAAAATAACTATCTTTGGTTACCAAAGAGGAGCACCATATAGTTTGGTAGCTGTTACTCTGTAGCAATTGTTCTTGATCTAAAAGACAGGCACTCTCTTTTTTTTTTTTTTTTTTTTTTTTTGTAAATAGCATCTTTACTGCTGTCAAGAGAAAGTGAAGGAACAAAGGTGTTCATTCAGCTCCTCACTATATGAAAAAGCTGCAAACCTGGCTTGCTCCTTCTGTGAGGTAAAAGATAATGCCCACTGCTATTCTACGAATGCTATTCTAGCCCAATAGCAGATTCCTGTCTGATGGATCCATATATGAGGTTATCTATCAGCCCTAGCCTTCCTATGGCTTTACCTCTTCTGTCCTTGAGCAGTACTGTGCAGAGAACTTTGCTGGGTTCACACCATGATGCAAAGGACAATCCCTGTGCATCCAGCCCACACAACACATCGTCAGGTGAAAAAGAGCCCATTAGAGAGGAAGCGATGATATTGTAGTTTGGCCACTGAGATGCAGCCATTGGTAAACAGAAGTTCTGCATTCTGAACCAAATCTTGTGCAAGGGTAAGAGTCTCAAAGGCAGTGACCCAGTGCTCTTCCCTTTTGGGGTAAGAGGAAGGAAGTGTCCTCTGCACACTGCAAACAACCTCTGCACAACGGGTGTCTTAGCCCAACTACATAGTGTTTCAGGAGGACCATGTAAGGTATTGCCAGGGAATGTACCTCTGCACGGGTAAAGGGACCAAAGGGGTTATGAAAGCTACAGAAGGATCAAGATTGCAGTATCTGCCATGAATCTGTTTTGCTCTTGCTCTGCAACATACCGAGAGAATTCCATTTCTTCCCTGTATTCCGAGAGAGCCAATTCTGTAAAGGTCTGTTTTCTAAGTGTGTTTATAAGGGTCAGGATTTTCCCCTTTACCTGTAGAACTGAATAAGGTTTATTGGTGTGTGGAGTGGGGAAAGGATTTCAAGCAACAGCATTCCTGCCACTTTAGTTAATCAATGGTGTGCAGAAGAGAGCTGAACAAAGCACTTTCCTATACCATTCAAAAAGCAGCTCTTTCTGCTTCGCATTTAAAATAGCGGTCACTTTAGTATTAAAAAAAAAAATCCAATTATTTGCATGCTCAGAGAAAATGCAAATACAGTGAAACCTGGATTATCCGGTCCTCAATTAACCGTAAATTCGGTTAACCGGGATCGGGATCGGGTGGCCGCAGAAGCTCCCTCAGCCCCAGGGCTCGGCTTTCAGCAGGAGCTGCGGCGGCTTAACGCCGCAGCTCCTGATGAGAGCTGGGGGATCGGGTGACCACAGGAGCTCTCTCGGAGCTCCTGTGGCCACCCGAACCCCTGGACTGTGCTGGGGGACTGGCTCCCGTTGGAGCCGACCCCCCCAGCTCAGCCCCGGGGCTCCGCTCTCACCAGGAGCTG
>ML685849.1:3072731-3108264 GCA_007922175.1 Pelusios castaneus | reverse complement strand
CCATTGGCCTTTTTGGCAACAAGGGCACACTGTTGGCTCATATTCATCTTCCCGTCCACCATAACCCCCAGGTCCTTTTCTACATTGCTGCTACTTAGCCAATTGGTCCCCAGCCTGTAGCAGTGCATGGGATTTTTTCGTCCTAAGTGCAGGACTTTGCACTTTTTCTTGCTTACTGAAGTCACAAAAATAGATTACTCACTGCTAAGGGGAAACAAACGACCAATGTACTGTCTAAAGCAGAGACACTTTTGGAAGGTGGATAACTACTAAGCATTTTGTGACGTGCTTATAATTCCCTTTGGATAAAGTATAGGCATTCTTTGTAGTTTTCCACATTTTGAGCATTCCAGTTTTGATGATGCAACCTTGATTTCAATCTCTGTAAATATTATTTTGAAGTGAATATGCTGTGCAGTATTGAGGAGTTGTGCACCTGTTGTCTTTCAATGAATTACCTATCAAATTTTCTTAGTTTATGTGTAATTTGCTAGTCCTGCAACCTCTGGAATCTGGACATTATTAGCAATAAAGTTTTTATATTCAAAATTAATGAGAGTCCCATGGCACCTTAAAGACTAACAAATTTCTTTGGGCATAAGCTTTCTAGGGCTGCAACCCACTTTGTCAGATGTGTTAGTGGGTTGCAGCCCATGAAAGCTTATTCCTGAAGAAATGTGTTAGTCTTTAAGGTGCCCCAGGACTCTCATTGTTTTTGCTGTATACAGACTAATATGGCTACCCCTCTGGAACATATTCAAAATTAGTTATCAATTTTGATGATGGTGCATAACACAGAAAATAATGTAGGGCCTTGTCTTATACCTTTATTGGTTACATGGTTCTAAGATTAGAAAGTAGTAAACAAATATTTTATTCAGAAAAGTAATCAAATATGACTGAATATGCAGATATCTTGTTGAGTAATGTTGTGCTTTTTTGCATAGTCACTTTTATAAATATAGTAGAACCTCAATACTATTGTGATGATAATGTTAAATATTAGTACTAAAACTATATATTATATGATGAAGTATAACAATGCATGAGCCTATGGGCTTTCCTCCAGAAAAGCAAACTTTTATGCAAGTGCATCACATAACTTTATTGTGTAAGCTGTGTTTATATGAATTCCTGAGGATACAATCTTTGACAGTAGGTACATCTTCACATTGTTGCCAACAACTTTATCTGATATAAATGTTATGATCTAATTAATGCAAATGGCTACTATGAAACTGATGATGGATGAACCATGTTATCTCACCAGATTTTCAGTTGGTCTAGAAACAGCATGAAATTGTCTTTCCTGAGAAATGTTAACAAATTCACTTCCAATCTTAAGCAGAACAGGAAGTCAAAGCAAACAACTTGAAGTTAATGGGATGTGAAAAAGCTACATGAACTTGCTCAGACCTCTTCCCAATCTCTGTTCTCAACCCATAGTAAGAAACTTAGGGTACTGCACAGATTTCAATTAGAATACATTTAAAGATACATAAAACTTCTTAAAAGACAGTTTGTAAGCTTATTGGGTAGAGGCTATATTTTCCTCTGTGTGGACACTGCCTGACCTACTATGGATCCTAACAGTAATCAAGTGGTTTACAGTCGGCTTAAACTTATCCTTTGAAAAAGTGGGCACATATTTTTAAAAACAAGGATGTTTCATTTTATGTCCACTGGGATTTGATTTGCATTGATCTGTATTCCACATAGGGAATTATTGGTTAAATTGGAAAAGATGGGGATTAATATGAAAATAGAAAGGTAGATAAGGAACTGGTTAAAGGGGAGACTACAGTGAGTCATACTCAAAGGTGAACTGGAGAGAGGTTACTAGTGGAGTCCCTCAGGGATCAGTCTTGGGACCTATCTTATTTAAACTTTTTATTACTGACCTTGGCACAAAAAGCGGGAATGTGCTAATTAAGTTTGTAGATGACAGCAAGTCGGGAGGTATTGCCAATACATGGAAGGATCAGGATATCATACAGGAAGATCTGGATGACCTTGATCTGGATGACCTTGTAAACTGGAGTATGAGGAGTAAGATGAAATTTAATAATGGAAAGTGCAAAGTCATGGATTTAGGGACTAATAACAAGAATTTTTCCTATTAGTTGGGGACTTATCAGTTGGAAGTCATAGAGGAGGAGAAGGACTTGGGCATATTGGTTGATCACAGGATGACTATGAGCCTCAAATGCAATGTGGCCATTGAGAAAAGCTAATGTGGTCCTATAATGCATCAGAAGAGGTATTTCCAGTAGAGATAGGGAGGTATTGATACCATTATACAAGGTGCTGGTGAAACCATATCTGGAATATTGTGTGCAGTTCTCGTCCCCCATGTTTAAGAAAAATGAATTCAAACTGGAAGAGGTGCAGGGAGAACCTGCCTTATGAGAGGAGACTTAGAGAGCTTGGCTTGATTAGCCTAATCCAAAGAAGGTTGAGGGGAGATATGATTACTTTCTATAAATATATCAAAGGGACAAATACCAGGGAGGAATAATTTGAATACAGTCCCAATATGGAGACAAGAACAAATGGATACAAACTGTCCATCAGGAAACTTAGACTTGAAATTAGTTGCAGGTTTCTAATCATCAGAGGAGTAAAGTCCTAGAATAGCCTTCCAACGGGAGCTTTGGGGGCGAAAAACATAACTACCTTCAAAACTGAGCTTGATAAATGTATGGAGAGGATGGTATGATGGGACAGCCGAGTCTGGCAATTGACCGATTTTTGACTACTGGTGGTGGATATGCCATTGATCTGAGAAGGGATGCTGATCAGAATGGTGGGTTCTGAGTTATTACAGAGAATTCTTTCTTGTGTGTCTAGCTGGTGAGTTTTGCTCACATGCTCAGGATTTTACTGATTGCCGTGTTTGGGGTTGGGAAAGAATTTTCCCCCAGGGCAGATTGGCAAGGACTCTGGGGGGTTTTCGCCTGCCTTTCTAGCATGGGGCATGTCTCACTTGCTAGTGGATTCTCTGTCCTTTAAAGCAGTGTTTCTCAACCAGGGAACACATAAAGGTGTGAATAACTACGCAAAATACCTCATGAAAACTTTCTTGAAAAAGCCTGTATATATTGGCTGTAATGTTCATAATATCTGTGTAATATGCATTCCTGCAAAAAACAATTCAGGAAACCAAATTAAATACAATTTCATGAATATAACATGCATTTATTTCTGAAATATAGATACATAAAGATTATGCACACAACTTAAAACTGAAAATGATATTACTCAAGTTTTAATGGAAATTGTGGGCCTGCATGAAAAAAGCTCATCTGTTCTTGTTCCAGAGGGGTAGCCATGTTTATTCTTGGTGTAAGGTTCATCAAAGGAAGTCTTACCATGGAATTTACATCCAAGCAATTTCAATGCCAGCGGTAACAGCGGCAGGAAATTTAAAATGCCCCATCCTCAGCAAAGGAGGAAGGTGGTGGTGGTGGATGCTAACACGCACATGTAAGCTTTGCTGTAGCTACAGCATTTTAAATTACCGAGGCACACATTTGCTCTCCACGTTGCTCCTTCCTCCCTCCCCACTCAGCCCCTCCCCAACAGGGAGAGGTCAGGGTTGGTTGCAGAATACCTTCATTATGTCCACGGAGCACTGGTGTTCCACAGAACACTAGATGAGAAACACTGCTTTAAAGTCTTTAAATCACGATTTGAAGAGTTTAATAATTCAGTCACAGGTTAGAGGTTTATTACAGGAGTGGATGGATGAGATTTTGTGGCCTGTATTGTGCAGGAGTCATACTAGATGATCATATTGGTCCCTTCTGACCTTAAAGTCTATGGCTATTTCTACACTAGAAAAGTTAAGTAGCCTTTTGTTAAGTCGACTTTAATAAGGTCGACTTTAAATCGACCTTATTAAAGTCAACTTAACAAATGTCAACAATTTAAGTCAACTTAGTCCACTTTGTTAAGTCTATCTAACTGCCCTTAGGTCGACTTAACAAAGTGGACTTATGCATCCACACTGGGCTTAGGTCGACCTAAGGAAGGGTTAGGGGGTCCTAAGGAGGCTTAAGTCGACCTAATGAGTGGTAGTTATTAAGTTGACTTAAGCTTTCATTAAGTCTACTTAAGGAATTTCTTAAGTTGACTTAATGAAAGCCTAGTGTGGACATGGCTTAATTTAAGTTGACTTAAGTCTCCTTAAGCATCTACAGTGGAAGCTAAGTTAAATGTTAAGTGTGGAGTTTTCCAGCCTGTCAGGCATGTAATTTTACATCAGTTAACCAGATGTATTTCACATAGCAATAGTTAACTATTGCCAGGCTTTCTATTTGGCACAATTCCCTTCTTTAGTGAAAAGAGCAAGTCAGGAGAGCACAGGATCATGTTTATTCCTCATGGTTACTCACTTCTAACTCCCCTCCTGGTCTGTTAGTTGTTCTAAGGTTTCAGGAAATTACTTCCTTTTAGCTGCTTTCAGCAATAAGCATAACAATTGATATTCCAGCTGCAGGACAGTGGTCTAGTGATGTCAATGGGCTCTTGTCTACCAAAAATCTTCCCTTTCTACATCCTTCCCTACTAAATAGAGGACTTACATTTTCCTTTTTCTTTCTCTTGTTACTAATGTATTTTAAGAATGTCTTTATTGTCTTTTATGTCCTTGGCTAGGTGCAACTCGTTTTGTGCCTTAGTGTTTCATTTGTTCCTACATACTTGTATGACTCTTTTGTGCTCTTCCTTAGTAATTTGTCCACATTCCATTTTTTGTAGGATCCCTTTTTGATATTCAGACCATTAAAGAGCTCCTGATGGAGCCATAATGCTATTTACTCAAGTTCCTATCTTATCGTCACATCAGGAAAGTTTGCTGTTGTGCCATTAATATTGTATTCTTGAGAGTCTATTGACTCTCCAGATCTCCTTTTTCCCTTTCTTTTTCTTCCCATGGCACCTTACCTACCAGTTCTGAGTCTGTTAAAGTCTTCATTTTGAAGTTCATTGTCCATACTCTGTTACTTAAACTCCTTCCTTTCCTTAGAATCATGAAATCTATCATTTTCCCTTTAGCCCAAATTGTCTTTGACCTTCATATTCTCTACCAATTCCATCCTGTTGGTCAAAATCTAATCTAAAATAGCTGTCCCCCTCATTATTTCCTTTGCTTTCTAAAACAAAAACTTGCGCTGATATGTATTGGATTATTAAAATTCCCTATTACTACCAAACCTTGTGTTTTGGATATTTGTTCTAGAAATGCCTCTTTTACCTCCTTTCCCTGATTTGGTGATCCATAATGGATCCTGACCATGACATCACCTCTATTTTTTATCTCTTTTATCTTAACTGAGAGACTTTCTAGTCTGCCTTTCACATCCTTTTGGATTTCAGAACAAGCCTGTCTATTCTCAATATATAATGCAACACCACTTCCCTTTTTATCCTGCCTATCCTTCTGCACAAGTAAATGTTGGTCTATACCAATATTCCAGTCATGAGATTTATCCTACCAAGTCTCTGTGACTCCAGTTAAATTATAATTTAGCATATGTACCTATACTTCCCATTCCTCCTTTTATTCCCTTGCCTTTGTGTATAGCTACGTAAGACATTGAGCAGAGCCTCCACCAATTTCCATCCTGTTGGTCCTATGATCCTATTGTAATTTCACATTTCCCTTTGCCCCACACTCCCCAACATCTAGCCCTTTCTTAAGGTCACCTCTTTTAGGTTTACCTGTGGGGTTTTGTCACTTGTCCCTTTTGATCCTAGTTTAAATGCCTCCTCATTAGGTTGATGATTCAGTGCTTGAAGATGCTCTTCCTGCTCTTGGTCAGGTGGACTCCATCTCTTCCCAGAACAGCACTCCATGGTCAAGGAAGCTAATCCCTTCCCATCAATGCTATCTGTGCATCAATGCATTGATCCCCAGGATGTGTGTCATACTGCCTAGGCCATTGCCCTTAACCCAGAGGATGGACAAGAACACAGGCTATGCCTCTTACTTCTCCTTTCCTGCTCTCAGAGCCCTGTAATCACTGCTGATCTGCTGATAGTCGTATCTCGTGGTCTCATTGGTGCCCACATGGATATGCAGAATGGGGTAGTGGTCAGAGGGATAAATGCACCCCAGCAAGCTTTCTGTTATGTCTCAGATGCAGGCTTCAAGCAGGCAGCACACTGTTATGTGGGATGGTGAATGGTATTTCATATATTGTACTCCATCCCGCTATAGTTTTATTAGCAGCAGTGATATTATTAACTGTGCTTATAATTGTATTATTTTGCCGAATCTGAAGATTATATAGCAAACTTCAGGCAGTTATGGTTCAAGCCCAAACTATAGCGCAAGCTCTTTCTTAAAACAATGCTCCACTCCTGAAGGGAATAGAACAGCATCAAGAGGGGGCATGTCCTTTGGGACCTAAAAGGGTATACCTGGAAGGTTAAACCTGGAGCCGGGTTACCCAAGTGAATCTATATGCTGCCTATGCTAGGAGCTAAGGCCTGCGCTAACAGCTGCTTTTAAGTATGATAAGGAAATTTCCACGTATAAGGGGACTTTTACTAGAGCATAGGTTAAACAGTCCCTTTCTCCTCTTATTTCTTGGTAAACAAGTTTTGCAATTAATAAGTTGTGCAAGTTGTATCCTCGAGAGGACAGAGGGTGGGCTTCTGAAAAATAAGAGCCCCCCACCCCTTCTTGATATGGTATGACTAAAATATAGTAATTTTTAGAAATGTGCACATGGAGAGTGAATGTCATTGGCGAAAGAGAGCCTGGATTGGAGAATGGTTAATTAAATGATCAGGGCACAAGGCTGGTTACAGGAAGTCCAAAGATGCCAGACCAGAAAAGGAGAAGTGTCCGGTTGAAACAACTCTGAATGTGGATGAAGGGGAATATTTACTGGGACTCCCCACCCTTGGTCGATTCATCAACAAAAGGAGACTCAACTTGGTAACTGGGGAGGAATGCTAACATCAACACTACTGGGGTCAGTGCGCACCCGAGCTTCCTCACCCCTCCAAGCCTGGGCACCTGGGCGGATTGTGGCCAGCCAGTCTCAGTTTGCTCTGCATCTTGTAAGCAGGAATGTAAGGAGTGAGTGGTTGTGTGGATGGAAAAGTCCTATGTGCTATTTCTTGTGTCTCATCTTCTATTGTATTGCTTAGATCAGCTAATAGAATTACATGAATTGGTACCTATTTGCGTTACCTTATTGTTATACTTATTCGGATCCAGTAGCCCACAAAGATGAATATGAGTTCCTAATCTTTAGATTAAACTTTGTGGCCTACTGTATCCTGTGTGTTGCCTTACTTAATTGTTTGCTGTATACTCTCACTGAATTGCTGCTAAACCTCTCCGAAATTGTTTTATCAATATTCTTCTAATAATAGTTACCTAAAGAGTGTATAACACTAAAGATGTGTCCAGCACCTCTCTCTCCCCCTTTTTAGATCCTGCATAACAACATTTCCCAGGTGTCATGCGAGGTCAGCAGTGTTTTCAGTTGCAATCTTGTAAACGCCAATCAGCCAATCATGCATGAGATAATATATTCATATTTCATCAAATCCAAGATGTTTATCAGATTTTTCTGTCCCTTGTATGTGGCCTGCCCTTACAAATTTCAATAAAAACTTTTTTTTAAAAAAAGACTGAGATTAACTCAGACTAGTAATACAGATGTACATTTGTGTATCTATGATTTGCTTAGAGTATAAACTCTGTGGAGCAAAGAGCATTGTTTTGTTCTGTGTTTTTACAACAGCTAAGACAGTAACGTCCTGCCCAATGGCTCAGACATTTAGGCACTAACTCAATAAAAATAAGAATACATGACAGGAATTAGTGAATTTTGAATGTCAATTTTCTATTGAAACATCATGTGAGTGAGGTGATATCTTTTATTGGACAATCTCTGGTGAGAGAGACAAGCTTTTGAGCTTATAATGAGCCCTTCTGCATGTCAAAGGAATGTACTCAATGTTACAGATAAATAAAAGCTGGAACAGATTGTTTAGCATATGGAGTTAATACACATCTGAAGGTGGCCAGCTAAACTGATTGATTCAAAAGAAGACTTTTAACTTAAATAACAAATGGGAAAGCCCCATGGATGTGCCTTTTCTATGTATTAAAGAGCAATTCTCACTCTTGCTGTTGATACAATAATCCAGTTTGGTTTTTCCAGGTAGTGCCTTTAGAGACTTATTTGGAGCTTGTGGTGGTACACTTTTTCTGCTCTTTTCTTAGAATATTACTTTTCTGGTAGTATTTGGTTAAAATGAAAACATTTATCTGCATTGGATAAATTTGTTCTGAATGTAGGTCTACATTTAAGCCACAAAGATAACACTGCTCTGAACCCAAAGGATGCGGGAAAAGTCTGAGAATCATTTAATGTTCAAAAGTCTAAGAACATTGATTTTGGTCAAAATTCTGGAAAAATTAATGCATAAAAAAATGAAAGTGCATGATAGATGGGAGAAATTATGAAGATTAATTCTACAACCTTAGATGTTTTTCCACTGCAGACTAAAATTATTTCATTTTTTCCCCCCAAAGTCTGAGTTTTAGGAGGAGATGGTAAAAGTCAGCAACATAAAGGACCTTAAAGCTGTCTTGGTAAAATAACATGGAAAGGTTTAATTATAGTAAAGGTCACTGGATGAAATTTCCATTCCAATAATAGGTTTCCAGGAGGTAAATGGAAGCACAGCCAGGTATCAGTGGTTCTCAATCACTTCCAGCAAATGTTTGAAGTTGAAATTGATAGGCCAGTGTCAGTAGAAATTATATGGACTTCTAAAAATATGTATATTTCAAAGAATATCTGATTAATTTAAAAAAACAAAATTGCTTTAAAATTATATGTAGCAAAGCAATTAGTAGGACAAATGAAAACTGGCTCCAATATTCATACAAATTTCAGATAGCAGCAAAAATTTAATGTCACTTATCAGAAAATGATGATTTTAATGTAATGCAAAGTCCAACACAATAACATTGATTGAAACTAGATCTGGTTGAAATTTTTTATGTGGAATTTTTTTCCAGCCAAACTGATTTTTTTCTTTATGGAAAACTAACTGTTCCAGACAAAAAAGGTCAGTTTTCCTATTGCAGACTTTGAAATGAAAATTTTCATTTTAAATCACAATTTTAAAAATGAAATAATTTTTAAAGTGAAAATGAAATAATATTCTTTTGACCAGAAATGATTGAAATGTTCTGCAACTTCCAGTGGAAACAACGAGAGTCCTTTGGAACCTTAAAGACTAACAAATTTCTTCAGCCATAAGCAAAAGAACAAATGGACACAAATCAGACATCAAAAATGGTAACATCCATAAACCCAGTAGGAGAGCACTTCAGTCTCCCTGGACACTCAGCAGCAGACTTGGAAGTTGCCAAACTTCAACAAAAAAAAACTTCAAAAACAGACTTCAGCATTCCAAAGGGGTAGCCGTGTTAGTCTATTGTAGAAAGACAACAGAGTCCTGTGGCACTTTTAAAGACTAACAGATTTATTTATCGCATGGGTTTTCGTGGGAGAAAATCCCACTTTGTTCAAAGCGTCTGACGAAGTGGGATTTTCTCCCACGAAAACTCATGTGATAAATAAATCTGTTAGTCTTTAAAAGTGCCACAGGACTCTGTTGTCAGACTTCAGCATGAAACTGCAGAGCTGGAACTCATATGCACATTCATTGGCACAATCAGACTGGGTCTGAACAGGGACTTGGAATGGCTATGTCATTACAAAAAGTAATTGTCCCTCTTCACACATTCTCACCTTCCAATCAATTATTGTTAATAGGCCTCATCTACCCTAACTGAATTGACTGTGTTAGCACTTGCCCTCCTGTAATATTTCTCACCCATCCTTGCATGTGTATATAATGTAGTTTCCACTTCATGAATCTGACTAATTGCGTTGGAGCCCATGAAAGTTTATGCCCGAAGAAATTTGTTGATCTTTAAGGTGACACAGGACTCTCATTGTTTTTGCTGTATACACACTGACATGGCTACCCTTCTGGAATGTCCAGTGGGAAATTCAACATTTTTCAAGTAAAAAATTTCAAATAAAGATTTTACATTCACAGTTTCTTTTTTTAAGAATCAGTTTTCTGACCACCTTCCTCTGAAACAAAACAAATCTCTCTGGGGAACATTGTCAAAGATATAAAGAGTTTTATTTTAACTTTTGAATTTACCAAGGAGAATTTGATGACTAACATTTTCTGGGCTATGAGCCAGAGACTAACTCTGCTCACTGTTCAGGTGGTTTTCCCATACTACTGCTTTCCACTTTGCTTCAGATTAAATAGACAGCAAGATGCTTACCAGGACAAAGTGAGTCCTTGAAAGATTTGTCACTGCAGAGTAAAACTGCAATAACTCCACTGACTTCATTGGCATTATTCCTATTTATATTGGTGTAAATACCAGGAGAATTAATCACAGTGGCTATAAAAGTGTCACAAAATTATTTTTGCTGAGGTGAAAGGGTTACGTCTCCACATGGCTTCCACATTGTAGACACTATAACATCCAATTTCCTGCTAAAATACCTTATTTATATAAAACAGCCCAAACTGCTTTCTGTTTAAAGCAGAGTTAGAGACTCTGCATGAAATTGCAGTAGCCCTCTATTTCCAAAGCTATTTTGTAAGTACGGGTATAACCATTTGAGTCAAGGCATTCTCAACAGAATAGACTGTAATTTTTCTTCGTCAGTAACTGTCACTAGAGCTAAAATGGATTTATGAGCATTTTCTGTTGGGCCCTCATCAGATTAGCTCTGTCCTTGTGCGCAGCTCCAGAGAAGGGTAAAGAGAGTACAGTAAACAGCTCCATGGCTAATGAATATTCACATGTCAGATGTTAATGTATTTTCGTGACCAACATATATTCTTAGGATAAGGCAATGGAGTTACATATGACGTATACAAGACTACTAACATGTCAGTAAATTGTACAGAGGATGTCTGAGAAAGTAACTGCTTAGGGTAAAATTATATATGGAATTTGCAACATATTTCCTCCTGTGTTGATTACAAATATTTTAAACAATAAAATACATATATATGAAGATAACTCATCCTCAGAGCTTTGTCTACTTCCCCCAAAGGGTTGTTTGGGAAAAATAGTTATACATCTCATTTCAATTTATGTTTTGAGGAAGGCAGAGGTGAATGCAATCTGTCATCCAGATTGTTGCATAAGGGCTAGTCAGAATCGCACACCTTGTGCTCATGGCGTAAGATCAAGCTAGCACCAGAAATGCATTGTTCTACCCTAAAAGACACACCAGGAGTGGGTGAACCTTGATCCATTATCTGTTTGGGCACTGCCATGTTTAAATGCGGAGAGTTGTGGTGGCCTGTATATAGCGGGAGCTGCTGATGCTGCACTCCTTCAAACATGACTTTGATCTCAAAGAGGAATTCTGGCTGAGTCACTGTGGGTTTTCACAACAGCATGTGACAGCCACTTCTCTGAAATCACTATCTGCGTCTTTGCCTAAGTCTCTGATCAAATCATTTCTAGAATAGAGATCTATTATTAGCCCAAACTTAACAATATCTCCATGAATCACAACATTACATTATAAAAAATATGAATTATGCAAGTAGCAAGACTTTTTTTAAAGGGATACTTTTATAGCATCAACTTAAAAGTAGTTAAAATGTGATCAGAATGTTAGTTATACTTTCCCATTCTACCTTTTATGATTTATTTTCACAGAATATTGCATGTGTGCAGACACACTCTTAGTTGCTAAGCTCTGGCTTACGTGTACCAAATGTTTGCTTTCAGATATCAACATGGCAGGAGAACCAAAACCGTATAGACCAAAACCTGGAAACAAGAGGCCACTTTCAGCCCTTTATAGGTAGGTTGGTGTTTATTACAATACGTGGGAACTAGCTGCATTTTTATTGGGAAAATTATACTAGCTTGAAGGCCTCGTACCCATTTTAAGAATATTTCCAACTAATGGCAATATATAGTTCATATGAGTTAAATGAAGTCAATATTTCTCCCTGTGTCACTAGAGTTCTTGTTGTTACATTAAACAAAGAGGATGTTGAATGGCAGAAATGTAAAGTGTTCTGGGAACCAAAAATTTTACAACATGAGAAAAGAATGAGAACTGTCCCGTTAGATTTTATACTTGTCAAGAGCTTCACTCCAGAAGAAATGTCTTTGACTTCACAAGTTAAGACTATCGATCTAGTGTCTTTAGTTTGCACTTAATTGACAAAAACATAAGAAGTAGACGAAGAAAGGAGAATTCCTGACTTACATGCACTGGCAAAAACATACAGATGATAACTCTGATTTGATATGAAAACAAAAACCTACTGGTAGGACTTTCCCCTCTGATAATGGCTTCAAATGGCTTCTCACATCAGTGATGGTCGTGCAGACAGTCAGAAAAATAAAATCCACACATTGAGTGAAATTCTGGCCCCACTGATGTCAGTGGGAAAGCTACCATTGACTTCATTGCCTCTTCTAATATTCACAGCACATATCCTTCGGTATGCCAACCGGAACAGGGAAAATAGCTGCAGAGAAAATAAAATTATCGTCAAATGTGTAAGAGGACATTACATGCACAGAGAGTGTTCAGATGGTAACAAGCTATTTAAAAAGCCATGTGTTAGCGTCAAACCTGCCCTGACTGCTGAGTCATGTATTGGGCATGCTGTGTCCTAGGCATAGCATCTGTGCTAGCTCCAGTTACACGGCTCTTTTTAGCATGCTTACTGGAGGAGAGCTAGCCTGTCTCTCTCTACGGCTGCGCCTACACTGGTAAATTAAGTCGACATAAGCTTGACTTAAGTCGACTTAATTTGCCCTGCATCAACACTACACTTTGCTTAAGTCGACTTAAGCAGCTTCCTTAAGTCAACTTAAGGAAAATAAAGTCAACTTAATGAAAATTAAGTCGACTTTATTAAACCACCTTTTCATTAGATTTCAGACTTAATTCGACTTTTAAAGTCGAATTAAGCCAGTGTAGCCCTGGGATAGCCCTAAGTCGACTTAGGGCTACCCCAGGACTACACCAATGCCCTCCCTACCGGGGGGGGCACAAGGGGAGCCTGGCATGCCCCCCAAAGGGCAGGGCATGTGGGCAGGGTGTGACACTGTCTGGATTTAGGGAAGCATTTATTATATTATTTTCAATGGGTATCTCATAAATGCTATAATCCATAGAAACTATGTCATGTTTGGTATCAATAGAAAGGTAGTAATTTGCTGGGAATGATTATATTGTTTATGTCTAGGAATTCTATTTCAATTAGAAGTTAGGAATATGGTGTTCTATCTAGACTTTAACTTATGTTATTTTATGGAAATGTCTGTGCAAAACCATTGTGTGCTTAATGTTTGGGAATGTGCCAGGACAATGGTCCCAGGGAGTAACCTGATGAGCCATTAAGGACATAAGGAATACAACCATTGTGTCCTTAATGGCTCATCAGGTAACTCCCTGGGACCATTGTTCTGACACATTCCTAAACATTAAGGACACAATGGTTTTGCACAGACGCCTCTGTCAGACATTTCCATAAAATAACATAAGTTAAAGTCTAGATAGAACACCATATTCCTAACTTCTAATTGAAATAGAATTCCTAGACATAAACAATATAATCATTCCCAGCAAATTACTACCTTTCTATTGATACCAAACATGACATAGTTTCTATGGATTATAGCATTTATGAGGTACCCATTGAAAATAATATAATAAATGCTTCCCTAAATCCAGACAGCATCACACACAGGGCTCTGCCCTGCCAGGGTCCCTGTCCCCCTTTGCCCCATTGCACACAAGGGATGCCCCCCTCCTGCCACTGTGGACCTGGCCAAGGTCCCCCTAGCCCCACAAAGTCGACCTAGAGCATCCAATGTGGACACTCTAGGTCGACTTTGTAAGTTCCCCTTTAAGTCGACTTTAATTTTAAGTGTAGACGCAGTAAGTTGACTTACAATTGCAAGTGTAGAGATACCCTACCTGAGTTGCTAAGCATATTCCCAACTGCAGTATAGATGTGGCCATGGCCACTCAGATCCATGGTCTAGAATTTGTCCTCTCCCTCTAGATTGCTTTACTTTTAATACCTTTAAAACAGGTCCTTACATTTGATTTATTTGTTTGGTAGTATTTTGTATTCTGCTGTGTGGTATTTTTTCTTGTGGTTTGTTTTTTAGGGGTATTTTTGGTGATACTAGCAGTAATGGTAATGGCAGTGCATGACGGGAAATCAATTTAAACGTTTTAAAATACGTTATTTAACAGAATTGTGTGAATGCACGCATGTGTGCAAGATAAAATTATGTATTGATAATTTAATAAACATTCTGGCCAACATGTTCAAAAGAGACTTTTGATTTTGGATGCCTCTGTTTCAGGATGCTTAATTTGGAGATGCCTTGAAGGGGTCTGCCCATCCGAAAATGCAGGGCCCTTCCCTCCAAAAACCAGGCTGCTTTAATTTGTCTCAAGTTGGACACCCAAAAATTGAGGCAATCCAAATTAGTAGTTATTTTTAAAAGTTTGACTGCTGCATTTATTTCAAATCTTGATGCTCCATTGTATGAATATGCTCTGAATTATTGTGACTGCTAGTGTTAGGGCCTTGTGAACATTAAAAAAAAAATCACACAGTTTAAGTGCTAAGCATTATAAATTCTCCTTTAGATCAAGTGATAGAGGATTCTAATTTTGGAGCAAAAGATACTGAGTTCTTAGTCACTACTGACAACTGAATTCTTATGCAATGGTTGTTCGTGTAGTGCTGTTCAGTCATGGATTGTTACATCTCTGTGTTATTGTTTCAAAAAGAAGCTAACGTGAAGAAACTGTGTACCTAAATGCAACAAGGCATTCTGGCTTTTAGCATTTTACTTTGAAGGGTAAGACCTTTAGGTTGGAATGTCTGACTGTTGTGTTTAAAAGGTTAAAATGAACTTTTTGCTGAGATGACTAGTATTTTCAATGATTTAAGAAACATGTAATGGTGGTCATCATTTTATTACACTATTATGATAATATATTATGTATACAAACAATGGAATCTCATTGGCTTTATTTTTTTTCACTCAAAAAGGATTCATATGCAAAATTCAAAAATGATGTCAGAAACCATGTCTTTCTATATGAAAAGCAAAATGTATGTAGATGTTTCTGTAATCACATTGTATGTATTCTTGTCTTCCTTTTTTTCCTAACAAATAGATATTCACTTTCAGACATATTTTCCACTTAGTTTGGTTTAGGTAAGATACAGATGATGATAACCAGCAACCATAGTAGTAATCATAAAGACTTCTCAGTCACAGAAATAACTAAATGGAAGATTCCTAGACTTTCTCACATACACACATCTGTATTATTATATTTTGCCACACTTCTGCAGCACTGACTCTCCCACCTCATTTTCAAACACCACCTATCTGGCAGTACTGCTTGAGGAGGCCAACGTTAAGAGGCCCTGCACGAAATCCTGGCCCCGCTGAAGTCAATGGGAGTTTTGCCATTGACCTCCATGAGGCCAGAATTTCATCTTCTCTCTCTGAGAATACTTTATTTTCCTTCTCTGTAAGCATGCTTCCTTTCAGGTTGGCTACTGTCTGGTTGGGAAAGGGAAATTAACTGTTCATTCATCTTCAGAAACAGCAATAACTGAGCTCTGATAAGCCAGCAAATATTGTTAAGTAACACAAATCTCTTTTCTTTAGGAGCTGAGATAGAATCTCTTCAATGATTCTAACTACTGGCACCTCACTGTTTAGCACTTTTGAACCTCTAGGTCATTTCCTATTTCTCTCCTCTGCTTCTGTTCCCTGTACCTTATTTACTCTTTATTACCTCTTTTCATTACTCAGTCCTTTCCACATGAGGTTTAATAACTTATCAAAAACTTCCATTTGATGACACTCCTCTATCCAGGTATGCAGCAGCTCTTGCTGGCATTTTGAGAATTGCTCTTTCCATTTGTGCTGAATAAGTTGCAAGCAACACAGAGATTGCCCACCTACCCAAAGTTCGGTAAAAAGGCATTTGTTCCGGTTATCAAGTCACCTTCAAACTCTGGAACTTAGACATCTGAGTCATTTAGACTGTATGCTGCTTGCTTCAAATGTGTCTGATCAAACTTTGCTGACAATTAAAAGCTCACAAGTTGGCTTGGTGAAGGACGAGGCATGAATGCAAATAAAAGAATGAACATATCCTGTGGCTTTTATGAAGAGCACTTTCACAGTGAGTTATGTGTCCTCTCTGCTGCTGTTTCCTTTAGCTCTGCACTGTGGCTCATGATACAAGTCACAATTTATGAATTCACCATATATCTAAAGGACAGAGACAAGATAATAAATACTGCATGTGGCTGTTCAGTGTAGAACACACACAAATAAATAGACTCTAATAAATCTCACCTCCCTCCACTATCTTGGCCCTGGTCCTGCACCCATTGGACTTAGTGGGACTTTGCCATGTACTTTAAAGAAAGTAGGAATTAGCCTTTAATTTCTAAGGGCCAGATCCTCTGCCTGGTCCTTATGGCTATGTCTACACTTACAAAAGTTAGTTCGAATTAGTTAATTCGAACTAACTAATTTGAACTAATTTTAGTTAGTTTGAATTAACTTAATGTAGCTTAATGCAACTGACCAATGGCACTTGCTTAGTTCGAGCTAGCATTCTAGTGGGACCATGCTAGTTCGAATTAAGTTCGAACTAACCAAGTGCCATTAGTCAGTTGCATTAGCTCAATGGGCCGGTTAGTTCAAACTAAGCAGTTAGTTCGAACTAACATGGCCATATTGACAAGAGTTAGTTCGAAAGGTATAATCGAATTTATTAGTTTGAATTAAGGGAGGCCTTAATTCAAACTAATGAAAGCCTAGTGTGCCAAGGCTTAAGTTAGTTCAAATTAAGCTTCCTTAATTCGAACTAATTTGCCAGTGTAGACATAGCCTATGTGTATACTCAATGACATGGAGGATTGAGTTACCCCACACTGTTTGCATCCATAAAAACCAGGCAGAACTGCAGCATCTGCATTCATCTCTTTTCCACGGGGCACACAGCACTCTAAAGAGATCTGGTCATGACTGCACGCCAGAGCTGCACTTCACTTCACTTTACCAAGGAGCATAGGGCTGGGCCTGCTGACTTAGCTCTAGCAGGCATTCGACTGTCCTGAATGTCTGTGTGGGTTTTGCCTGCATGCGGAAGCTACACATCTCTGCCTAGTATGGGCTGTGTTTAGTTCTAGATTTAATTTAGGGTCTAATCCCATGAGGTGTTGAGCATTTTCTATACCCACTTATAACCGTAGGGACTTAGGGTGCTCACCACAGCTCAGGGTCAGATCCTGAATAGTAGAAGACAAGTGGAAACCATTGATATGAAAATGTATTTTGTAACATGCCACATAAATGCTTTTTTACCAACTGTGAAAAAGTGATATTTAACTCTTAAAAGTCCCAAATCTACATTAGTGACTAATCACTAATTACCTTTTTCCAAATTCAGTACCTATCATAGCAATGCACTGCATGTGTGGAACTCCTTGTTGATAGACTGTCCTGGTGTTGCCTGGGCCCTAAAGTCGTTGTGAGGACATTAAAGGACTTAGCTCTTGATTCAGGAAGGTATTAAACAGATACCTAATTTTATACACGTAAGTAATCCCATATACTAGAAGCACTCTCATGCTTAATACTAGGCACGTTGTGCTTAAGAATGTCAGTGACTTGACTTTCGTGCCTGATGTAACTTCTGGAGCCAATGGAGTTGATTGACATAGGTGTTCAGTGAGTGAGAAGAAAAAACCCTAGAGCGTCCAAAACAGGTATAAACATACCTATTTTAGTACAGAATGCCTACCAAAACCAAATTTAGATAAATCTATTTTTAAATATCTTTTTACCTGGCTCCAGCCTCAAGCAAATCTTTACTTTAATGGCTGATGTTCAGATCCTTGAACTACAAGGTACTGACACAACAATACAAAAGCAACTTTTGGGAGCACTGTCTTGGCAAAATAGTTTCAATCTACCAGTATTTCAATAAAACAGAGTCCTGTGGCACTTTTAAAGACTAACAGACAAGTGCCACAGGACTCTGTTTTTCTGCAATAGACTAACACGGCTACCCCTTTGGAACAGTATTTCAATGTCTATCTCATTAAATCAACTGCTCAGATGCATGTGAAAGTGCATTTGTGAATTTCTTTAGTATCAGTAACATGCACTGGCATAAGAAAATAGAATCAACCCCAAAGAATTCTGATGTGATAGCAATCTGTTTTCTTTTGATGATAAAATTTTCCTTAACTTGCTAAACTAGGCAGTGAAATTAAGAACTAAAGGGTTCCCATTAACTGTTGATCTGTTAGGGGTTTTTTGATTTGTCTTGTTTTTTGTTTGGTTGGTTTTGTGTTTTTTTTAAAGACCAAATAAGGCCAGTAGTTCAGCAAAACAAAAAAAGGAGTCCTCTGGCACTTTTAAAGATTAACAAATTTAAAGCTCATGCAAAAAATAAATTTGTTAGTACAAATAAGGCCAGGTTCTCTTATGGTATTATTTTTTAATTCTGCAAGTTGCTTGTTGCTTTGCTGTATACACATTACTATTAGTTGGCCTTCAAAGTAAGTGTCTCAAACAAGGATTTAATGAGAGATATAGTACACATGACATGTTCTTCCTCTACATATATTTTTCTTCATCCCTGGCAGAACCCAGAGTAGCTCACCATTTTACACTGTAGTTACCTTTAAAGCTCCTCTTGATGCCAAGTTAGGTAGAATGGCTGCACTTCATAGTCACTGCTTAATTGCTTAATGCTGAGTTATGCAGCTCATACTTCTCCTATTCTTTCCACCCAGTGGCTCGCATGATGAGAGCATATTATATGATACCTGTGTCGTGCTGAAAATGAGAGACTGGGATTTAGAGTTTGACAACTAACCAACCCAGATTAAGAGGAAAAGTGGTCTTCAGCTACTCACTAAAGCTATGTCTACACTAGGAAAAGTTAGGTCGACTTTGTTAAGTGGACTTAATAAGGTCGACTTTAAGTCGACTTTTCAACCTTATTAAGTCGACTTAACAAAGTGGTTACCCTTAACTGGAACTTATTAATTCAACCTAACTTCCCTTAGGTTGACCTAAGAAAGTGGGCTTATGCACCCACACTGGCCTTAGATCAACTTAAAGAAGGGTATGCAGGGTTACTTTGAATATCCTGCGGTTCTTATTAAGTCAACCTAAGCTTTCATTAGGTCATAAGGATTTTCTTAAGTCGACCTAATGAAAGCCTAGTGTAGACAGGGCTTAAGTTAGGTTGACTTAAGCCTCCTTAAGTCGACCTAAGCCTCCTTAAGTCGACCTAAGTTGCCAGTGTAGACATAGCCTAAGATTTACCAGCATGAGGCTATTAGCTTACTTTAAATCCTTAGCTAGTGTGTCTGTCACACTAAACTGTTGTGGCACCTACAGCAAAGCCTGTCTGGTGTTATAAAACACTGCAGTCATTCCAAAGCTGCTTCTCAGACTCAAACTAACCCTTTTCCCATGCTCCAAGACAATATTTTAAAATCTGAAAATCTACATATTGGTGCTATTTGACTATCATGAGATTCCTTAGCAATTCCCCATCAAATTCCTAAATCTACAATAACTTTTCTTAGTAATCCAGTCAATATGTGTTTTGAGACATATTTAGAATACTTGATTTATCATGTATAATTATCTACACTAAACAGCAAATACATTACAGTGTGTTAAAACTTGAAATTGTTAAACAAATAGTCACAAGAGCAAGATGAAATCAGTTGATTTCAAAAGCCCACACTTAGCTATGTTACTGGTTGGGTGTCCTTTATTATGCATGGTGCTCAGATTCTTCACTCACGTGGTTATATTTTTATATTGAAGATTTATTTATTTTTCTTTGACAAAACACTTCACTGATCTCAATATCTTTTATTTTTATAATCTTCGTTCCAGGGTTGATTGGATAGTGTTTCCTGTCACGTTTCCTTTTGGCTCTATAGATTTGTACTACAGAGCAGGCTTAAACCACTTCTCTACTTGCTGTCTCCTCCTGAGATTTATTTTAAGAGATCTATTACAGAGTTTGTTTTGCTGTGTTTTGCCTTCCAATTCTCAGAGCCATCCATTATTTTTGAATTGTTGTTCTGAAAAGTCTGGGGATTCTTGTTCATCGCAGGAAAGAGCATGGAAAGTATTGTGATCACTTTTACTGTAAAAAAGTTCTTAAGGTCACTCAATGGTGTAAAAAGGATAGTGCATGCTCAGCCAGTTCAGCTCAAAACTAGTACTTTTATTCCATTTCAAAGTTGCAGCATTCTGGATAATTCCTTCTGGAGTGTCTCACTGACTGTACATTAACAGTATGTTATTACCCTGCCTGCTGGCCTTTAGTGAAAATAATTTCAGGCCAGGTCGGATCCTGTAGCAGCAGGGCTGGATTAACCAGCCCAAGGCCTCTGGGCTGCCCCCCACTGCAGCCCCCCCGCACATGGAGGCTGGGTCCCCTCCCCCCCATTGCTGGGGGGAGGGTGTGGGGCCAGAGGGTGCTCCCACCCCAGCCCGCTCTGGCCAGTCTGCCCAGAAGGGTGTGGGGAGGGCCAGCTGGTGCGTGGTGTGGCAGTCCCTGCTGCAGCCCCCTAGGGCCACAGGCCCTGGAAAGCCGCACCAGAATGGAGGCCGTGCCAGTCAGCCCCACCCCATGGGCCGAGCAAACAGGTGCTGGTCTGCCCCGCCCCTGGGGGTGTACCAGCTGGCCCAGGGGTGGGGTGGGTGTAAGCACAGAACCCGGCCTCTGGATCCCGGGTCCCGCCCTACCCAGCACCACCTCTAAAGATAATCCTGCCATATGATGAGCTTTCTTACCACACCACTAACCATTCCTCTGTGGGTCAGAGCTCTTTCTTCACTAATTATGGCTTCCATCCCCATTTCTATCCTGCATTATCAGCAGCCTCCTCAAACCCTGCTGCCACTGACTGAATCCAACAGAGCCATCTTATTCAGGAAGAACCGAAGAACCATCTCTAAGCGGAGAAGAAGGCCTACAAGAAGCATGAGAACTGTTGCTGACAAGAAGTTCCACTATTTACCATAGAACAGAAGGTCTGGCCTACCACCAACACCTCCAGACCAGGCAACCCTCCCACAAATTGGACCACCAGTTCCTGGGACCCTTCCCAATATTCCAAATTCTCCAATCTCTCAAATTACACCCAGTTTTCCATGCTTCCATTCTGAAGCCCTATAATGAGAACCCCTTCCCTGACTGAACCACAATGTGACCTCAACCAGTCAAAATATAGGGTCATGTGGACTAGGAAGTGCATGGCATACTCAATTCCCAATGGAAATGTGGCTGCCCGCACTATCTAGTAGACAAGGAAGGCTGCAGCCCTGAAAAACGCACAGGAGAGCTTACCTCACATATCCACACCCTTAATCCGGTGAAAGAATTTCACAAGGCTCTCCCAAACAAGCCTTAGGCTGGGAATCCCCAACCCTGATTTGTCTTCAACTTTGCTATTCAATTGCTTTCTGGATTCCTCACCAATCAGAGACAAGATAACAATGTACCATAATTAATTACCTCCTGGAAATATTATGAATCCATGTAAAGAGATTTGGCAGTAAACGGATAATTTCATTATTTTAAAATGTAACTAGGGATAGACAGAGGTTTATTTTTTTTAAAAAAATCAATAAATCAAAAAAATCTTCACAACTAAAATGTGCCAGGTTGGCACTGAACTTTATTTAATATACTGAATCAATTATGATATTTTTTTAGACAGGAAAAGTCTAAAAAATGATTCAAGTGCCTAAAAAGTTCATTGCCTACAAAGTGGAACAGGGCAGATGACTTTTTCAAAAAAAAAATTATAGTGAAAAAGTGGCAGAACCTAAGACAACTTCTTATTTCCATGTAAAATGAAGCATCTGCCATCTTATGTTATGTAAAGTGCAATAACATATGCAACTTCAAGTTCAGAGTTCCTCATATTACTCCTGTTCTATCCACCCCTATCCTTTTTTGTAACATAGTTGTTGTATTCCATAGTTAATAATAAATAAAATAAGGGGGCGGAGTTCCCACTACACTGGAGATGTTAGGAAAGAACTGCTCTTTCCGGCCCAAGAGAGAAGAAAGAGTTGCACTTCCCCTCCATGCCCTCTTTCTTTACTTATAGATTTCAAGGCCAGAAAGGACCACTATGATCATCTCATCTGACCTCCTGTATAACATTGGCCATAGAATGACCCCAGTAATTTCTGCATTGAGCCCATAACTTTGGTTTGAGTTATTATATATCTTAGAAAGACATACAGTCTTAAATTAAAGACCTCAAGTGATGGAGAATCCGTCACACCCTGTGGTGCATTATCCTCACTTAAAAATGTGCCCTTCTAACTCTTGGTTGTACTGTTGAGTGCAAGACTGCAGTATATGACACTCAACGTAGCACCCTGAAACCCCCATATTCACCACTGCTATATAATTATATGTTTGTACAAAGTACACTTGTGAGGTAAGGTATCATTTTAAAAGTTTTAGTCTGCTGAACATTAATATCCTGTTGGATTCTATGCACTATTATTATATGTGAAGTTATGAAGTATTGCTATATGTGTACTGAAATTTGTTGTGAGGTTAGGAACACACAACCAGCATTTCAGTTATAAAAAAGAAGTAGTCATCTGTAGTGGGACTCTGGCTACAACCAATAGCTCAGGCCCTCAGGTCCTTTGGATTCAGTAGACACAGCACCAAGGAGGCAATGTAAAGAGTAAAAGCAAAATACTTTTCTTAGGGTACAAACAAGCGGGGGGGGGGGGGGAGAATAGGAAAGAAATCAATGCTTATGCCCCTTCTGCAGACGGGAACCCTGAGCAAAGTGACTGCAGGCGAAAAAGCTTAGAGAGAGATGTCCCGAGGTGATTAGCACAGCAACTGTCCCATCGGTGAAGTTCCAAAGAGGAGGGGTTTAAAGATCAGCTTATATACACTTTTTTCCACACTAGCATACACAACTAACTTTTTTCCCACCTACTTACTACATTAGTGCCCCCGAAGTCATTAAAATTATTACCTTGTTATTTTGCAAGAATGAATAATGGCCTTGGTTCTCACCAATGAGGGAGGAAAGACATTCCAATCCCCATTGATAAGGGGGGAAGACACATTTCAAGGCTGATAGTACCAGCCTTACGTCAATTAGGCAGTATCTGGGAATTGTTATACACGTGCAGGGTTGTTTAGGGGTCAGGGCTAAGATACGGCTACACCATCTAACTAGCTAAAAACCATCACAAGATCTTCCATTATCACAACATCATCAATAGTCAGACTGAAGGTTAATGGCACCCCAAAGCCCAATCCACTATCCCAGTGATTTTTTGGAGAAGGCATGTACGAATGGGGACTGCTTGAACCCCAAAGCAAACAGCAAAGTTCTGTTCCATAGGCTGAAAAGGTATCCTAGTCTGTGTACTGCGGAACTGTAACTTGCTAATACCATTCACCTGTCAGCGTGCGAAAAGCTGTTTGATTCAGCCCTTGTATAGAATAAAAGTTTAGGATTTTAAATGCATGTTTACTTCTTATTTTGAGGTAACTCTCTCTGACCTTTATGCCTATCATTTAAAATCTAATTTTCTGTAGTTAATAAATCTCTTTTATATTTTACCTAAAAGAGTGTGGTTTTGGTTCAAGTGCTCAGATAATCTCAGCTCAATTTACAAAGGCTACTGTGTGTCCATTCCACACTAAGGGAGTCATAAACTACTTAATGAACTTACACCATTCAGAGGGGCCTTGAGCAATATAAGACAATACAGTGCTGATGGTAGAGCTGGAGCTGGCAGAACTGGTTGGAACCTCTTTATTGATGTTTCATGAGTGGCTAAGAGATTATGCATGTAACAGTTCAGGGGGTCCCTGCCTGAGGATGTCTGTGTAAATGCAGTGCCTATCAGAGGTTTGTAACTTGACATCAGCATCACAGTGTGAGAGCGAAACAAAAGAGGAGTCTTGTGGCACTTTGCAGACTAACACATTTATTTTTCACATGAGTTTTTGTGGGCAAAGTCCCACTTCGTCAGATGCCAGAGTGGAAAAAACTTACATTGAAAAGAAAAACTTACAGTATGAGAGTGAAAGATAAATTCTATGATTACATTTCACTGCATCAGGTCAGATTACTTCAGCAAATCAAACAAGTTGTATAGACTAGAGAACTTGTTTGATTTGCTGAAGTAATCTGACTTGATACAGTGAAATGTAATCATAGGATTTATCTTTCACTCTCATACTGTAATTTTTTTCCAATGTAAGTTTTCTTCATTCTGGCATCTGATGAAGTGGGACTTTGCCCTTGAAAGCTCATGTGAAAAAAGAAAATGTGTTAGTCTTTAAAGTGTCACAAGACTCCTCTTTTGTTTTGCTGAACTAGACTAAAACGGCTACCGCTTTTGAACTTGTCAACAGTATGAGAGGAAGCCCAGGCTGGTGTATTTGAAAAGCTCAGTGATTCCACAGCTCAGGTTGCTACTTAAAATCTACCTTATTATGTCGACTTAGAGGGTCCACACTGAAAACTCCAGTCAACTGCCAGCATCCACACGTCAGGTGCTAGGTCGACGGAGGAGTGGTGCATTGTGAGTAGCTGTCCCACATTGCACCGGGGTCTGGAGGCCAATTAGGGCACTCCCCGTCGACACTGGCTTAAGTCAACTTAATAAGGTTGACTTAAGCGTTAAGCTTACCTTCATAGGTGGTGTTATTAAGTCGACTTAAGGAAGTGCTGAAGTTGACTAAATAAGCATCCAACGTGGACGGGGCGGTCTGTAGGTTGACTTAATCGTCCTTAAGTCGACTTAAGGCTCCAGTGTGGATGTACCCGTGCTGTGGCACTGGTCATTAGAAGAATACCCACTTCTTTTAGACAACAGAGTCTTGCGGCACTTTTAAAGACTAACAGATTTATTAATCGCATGAGCTTTCGTGGGAGAAAATCCCACTTCGTCAGACGCTTTGAAGATAGGAAAGTTACAGAGTGGGAGGAAATTAAATGCAGGGGAGTGTATGACATAGCATCAGGTCAGGCTGTAACAGCAAATCAAAGTAGGTGTTAGGATTCAAAACACTGGGGAACAGCACATAGAGGAGGGGGGAGGTCAATTCACTTGATGTAATGCGAGAAAAATCCATAGTCCCTGTTCAACCCCAAGGCAACTGAGTCAAATTTGCATATAAGTTCGAGCTCTGCAGACTCTCTTTGAAGCTGTGATTTGTTATTCATCTGTGTCAACACAGCTATTAACAAGTCGTTAAGGGAGTGAGCAGGGAGGTTGAAGTGTTCCCCTACAGGTTTTTCAGTATTGCAGTTTCTGATGTCAGATTTGTGTCCATTGATTCTTTGGCGCAGAGACTGTCCTGTCTGTCCAATATATAAGGCAGAGGGGCATTTCCGGCACATGATGGCATAAATCACATTGGTGGATGAGCAGGTGAACGAACCCTTGATGGAGTAGGTGGCATGATTAGGCCCTGTGATGGTGTCATCAGTGTAGATATGAGGGCAAAGTTGGCAGCGTGGTCTGCTGCAGGGCTGTGTTCCTGCTTTAGTGTTTCTGCTCTGTGATCTGTAGTTGCTGGTAAGTATCCTTTTAAGATTAGGGGGCTGTCTGAAAGCAAGGAGAGGTCTGTCTCCCAAGGCTTGAGAGAGTGAGGGATCATCTTGTAAAATAGGCTGTAGATTTTTGATGATGTGTTGAAGAGGTCTGGCTTGGGGGTTGTAGGTGACGACCAGTGGCGTTCTGTTGTTGTTTTTCATGGGCTTCTCCTGCAGTAGTTGACTTCTGGGTACCCGTCTGGCTCTGTCAATTTGTTTCTTCACTTCTGTGGGTTTGTACTGTAGTTTTAAGAATGCCTGGTAGAGATCCTGAAGGTGTCTGTCTCTGTCTAAAGGGTCAGAGCAAATGCGGTTATATCTTAGGGCTTGACTGTACACAATGGATCGTGTGGTGTGTCGAGGATGGAAGCTCGAGGGATGTAGGTAACTATACCGATCAGTAGGTTTGCGGTATAGGGAGGTCTTTATGTGCCCATCGCTAATTTGCACTGTAGTGTCCAGAAAGTGGATCTCTTGTGTGGAGTGTTCCAGGCTAAGTTTGATTGTGTTGTGGAAATTGTTGAAATCTCTATGGAAATCTTCAAGGGCATCTTTACCATGGGTCCAGATGATGAAGATGTCATCAATATAGCGTAGGTAAAGTAGGGGTGCTTTGGGATGAGACGTGAGGAAACGTTGTTCTAAATCGGCCATAAAGATGTTGGCATATTGTGGGGCCATGCGGGTACCCATGGCAGTGCCACTGACTTGAAGGTATAGATCATCTTCAAATCTGAAATGGTTGTGGGTGAGTACAAAGTCACAGAGGTCAGCCACAAGTTTAGCTGTGTCATCATCCTGGATGGTTCTTCTAATAGCTTGTAATCCATCCTTGTGGGGAATGTTAGTGTAAAGAGCCTCTACATCCATAGTGGCTAGGATGGTATTTTCTGGAAGACCATCAATGGATTGGATTTTTCTCAGGAAATCTGTAGTGTCTCTCAGATAGCTAGGTGTGTTGACATCAGAAACTGCAATACTGAAAAACCTGTAGGGGAACACTTCAACCTCCCTGCTCACTCCCTTAACGACTTGTTAATAGCTGTGTTGACACAGATGAATAACAAATCACAGCTTCAAAGAGAGTCTGCAGAGCTCGAACTTATATGCAAATTTGACTCAGTTGCCTTGGGGTTGAACAGGGACTATGGATTTTTCTCGCATTACATCAAGTGAATTGACCTCCCCCCTCCTCTATGTGCTGTTCCCCAGTGTTTTGAATCCTAACACCTACTTTGATTTGCTGTTACAGCCTGACCTGATGCTATGTCATACACTCCCCTGCATTTAATTTCCTCCCACTCTGTAACTTTCCTATCTTCAAAGCGTCTGACGAAGTGGGATTTTCTCCCACGAAAGCTCATGCGATTAATAAATCTGTTAGTCTTTAAAAGTGCCGCAAGACTCTGTTGTCTTTCTACAATAGACTAACACGGCTACCCCTTTGGAATTTCACTTCTTTTATGTGACAGTTCACCACTAGTCTATGAGCCAAATGCTTCCATTATGTAATTCCTCTGGCATCAATAAGAACTAAACTTTCAATAAAATTAGCCCTATGTATACAAAAATATATACCATGTGTGTTTGCCTTTCCTGAACTTATGTAGGCTTGCAAGGTTTAAATTACTAATTAGTAAATGTTTTCTTTCCAATTTTAGGGAAGCTGTTGGGTTTACTTTAGTTTTCATAAGCATTTGTATTTTCAATATAGGGCAGAGATACCTTAATCTCTAGAAAGGTGCTTTGTTATGTTTGATTTCTGTACAGACAAATATAATATTTATTCTAATCTGCTAATGGGAAAAAAGAATACTCTACTACATTTCTCTGTTGTTTTAAAACAACTGTCAACACGTTAAATTTCACCCTAGTGACACAGCAGAGAGAAAAATGAAGAGAAGTGAAATGCTGCACTCATTGAATTCTTCAAGAATTTTACCCATAACACTAAGGGAAAGATTTTAAAATTAGTTTAAATGTTAATAAAAAAATTTGTGACTTTCAAACAGTCCACATATCCCTTTCATATTCCTAGTGAAAGACTTTGCAATACTAGATCAAAGCTTTAATGCAGCTAGCTCCATATTCTGCTTTTGGTACAAACTAGTAGTTAATGTTTTGAGGAATATAAAAATGCTCTATATTACTTATTGCCAATGTTCTAAAGTTCTTTATGGGAACCAAAGGGAAGATGTAAAACCTTCTAGACTATGACTGGTCAGGAATTTATCAATTAAGGTTTTGGTTAGAAAATGCAGATTTGTCAAAAATAATACTTTTTGAAGAAAATATCAAGTTTAATAAAAACTTTCATTGGGAAGATTTCCTCAATTGCAGGACCCAGGGGTGGGAGAGATCTCAGATCCAGGGTGCAATTCAAATTAGTAACCATGAATGGCACACTAATTCAAAGTTTATCCTGAGTGGTCATTTGACTGGTAACTACAGCTGGCCAAAATTTCCATGTTGCAGGAAATTTTGACTTTTCGAAATTTTGTTTTTGCTCCAAATAGAAATAAGGGGAAAGGAGGAAAACAATTTTCAGAATGCCGTATGAAATAAAATATCTGAAAAAGCTCCATATGAGAAGATTTTCATTCTAGAAAATTAGAAAATTTCATAATTTCAGTTTAGAATTTGTTTTTCAGTTTCAAATTTAATTCCATTTTTTAAAAACATCTTTCTATATTATTTTTATTATTTCACATTGTCGTGTTACTAGTAGTGCAATATCTACCTGAAATAATGTAAAATAATAAAAATTGTCTGACAATTATAACCCCCAAATAAAGTAAAATGTGAATTGAAATTTCAGACTTTTTCAACATGAAAATTTTTCAAAACCAAAATCTTTTTGCTTCAAAAATCCTTATGCCTTGTAATTTTTTTTATCAAAGACAATGTGTTTTTCTAAGTGTGCTGATTTTGACAAAAATTGAATTTTTTCATTAAAAAAATGTTTAGATTAAAACTTATAGGCTATGTCTACACTTGTTAGAATAAGTCGACTTTCCTAAGTCAACTTAGCAAACCTGACTTTAAGTCGATCTTGTTAAGTTGACTTAGCATGTCCGCATTGTAAATTTAGGTAGACTTAAAGTCGACCTTGCTGAATCAACTTAGAGCGTCTATGGTGGACCTGGGAGTGGTGCATGGTGGGAAGGTGGTACCTAAGAGGTGCCCCCTTCCCCGGGGACCCCTTTAAAAGTGCCAGGGAGCTCAGCGTCTTCCCCATTGTACCTGGGTACATGGGGGCTGAGCAGGACAGGGGCAGGGTACAGGAGCGGGGTGGGCAGGGTTATGTCCTGCCTGTGGGTGGGCACGCCAGGCTCTGGCTGTGCCAGGCACCTGGGAGGGAGGGAGGTCAGTGGGGGAGCCCTGGGGACCCTGTAAGTCAATTTAGGGCTATGCTGCATCTACACTGGCTTAAGTCAACTTAATAAAGTTGACTTAAGCAGTAAGTTGACTTCAAACGAGATCTTATTAAGTCGACTTAATTTTTCCTTAAGTCGACTTAAGAAAACTGTACTGTAGACGTAGAGTAAATTAAGTCAACTTAAGCCTGCTTAAGTCGACTTAATTTACTAGTGTAGACTCTAAGGTCAGAAGGGACCAGTATTATCATCTAGTCTGACCTCCTGCGCAATGCAGGCCACAAAACCTTATCCACCTACTTCTTCAAAACAGTTTCCAACCTGCGTTTGTGGTATCTTGTCCTTGGCCATCAACTTAAAGGGTCATTTGATGAGCAAACAATGGTAATTGCAAAGCTTAATCTTCTGTGATTTAACATGTATTTTTGTTAAATCTCTGCTTCTAAAAAAGACAGGATGCACAAGGACTGCTGTTTGACAGATAAATAAGTCAACCAAATCAGTTATAAGAAATATGCCATAAAACTACAGAGCCAATCTATCAAGTGACTGAACTTCAAAATACTTTTCAGCTACCAAAGCTTTCTTACATTACTAGAATATAAATCTAAATTGTTAGATTCCTATCAGAGGAATTAACTGTTCAAATCCTCCAGAACACAGTACTGTTGCAGTTTCCCTAAAGGAAGTGAGAGGAAGAGGAAGAACTAAGTTCAAATCCCATACTGCTTATCACACAGATAAGAGCATACTAGGCTGGGTTTGCACATCAATAGTGTGTGACATATATTTTTAGCCCTCTCTTGTTAGGTTTGCATATTATTATTTGCAAAGTCTGGGTCCCAGCTGAAACATAACGTAAGAGTAAGTATGTTCCACTGATTGATATCGTTTGGAGTATCTTTCATGGTTTTGAAAGAAACTCTTGTACACTTTTATATTTTCCTTGAGTGCTATATCACTTCCATTATTGCCAGGCATTCCATAGAAGTAGCATGAAAAGTCTTTCAGAAGCCTTTTGGCCACCTCAAGGACATAACAGACTCTACTAAAGCAGTAGAAAGCTACGCATGCCAACTGCAATGTTGCTGCTGGCGAGCACAATGGAATCAGTATTTTAAGGCTGTAAATCCAGAGAAGCTGACATCAATGACAGAGTCAAACTATTTCATGAGTCAGTACACCCTGAAGAGGCCTTATTTTTAGAAAGTGATGAGTTACCTATCCTCTGAAATTTGTTCTCAAGTTTGGCACACACAGTCAGGAATCATTTTTGGAAATCTTTGTTTTAGTTTCTGAACTTTGCTCCAGACTTGTCACACTTGAGGTAGCAGAATAAGGTAGCAAACAGAAATACAACATCAGTATTTTGTCTACTACTTAGCTACATGTTAATGTTGGATCACAATGCTAGCATATATTGATTCCAAATATTACTTTTTAGGACCACTTAGCTGAATTCTATTTGCCTATCTTCAATAATAATTTATCCAAATTTCCTGTAAATAGATTCTTGGGAAGGAGAGATGGGATGGCTTAGCCTGAAATGAAATTGATTTATGTATGTTGGGTTGTGTTCCAGATATAAAGAGTCATCTGCTTGTAATCTTAACTAGAACAATTATGCAAGAAAGTTAAACGTTTAGAATATACCTCAGGCTTTTCCAGTCCCCTATAAATGAGTTATTGAGAGATTGCAGAGATAGTTGTAGAATCTTTTGGCTTATACTGCATTATTCTAATTTTCATGTTATAATGTGTATGATTATTTAATTTTTTTTAGAAACTTTCAATATTTAGTACATATACTACATGACAAAGTTAGTGGATCACACAAAATCAATTTAGTTGGGCTATTTTAAATATTTAATTTAATTTTATTTATTTATTTGTTTATTTATTTATTTATTGCAGCTCTAATATTCCCACATTCGTTTAGATTTTGATTTTTTTTCCTTCTTAATGGGAGCACAAGGATCATAGGCTATGTCTACACTTGTTAATTTAAGTCGTCTTAGCTAAGTCAACTTAACAAAGTCGACTTTAAGTCGAGTTTGTTAAGTCGACTTAGCATGTCCACACTTACATTTTAAGTCGACCTAGGGGGAACCCTACAAAGTCAACCTAGAGCATCCACACTGGACGCCTAGGTCGACTTGTCATGGTGGCGGGGGGGGCACCCCTTGCCAAGTGCCAGGGGGCTCAGACTTTGCCCCATTGTACCTGGTTACAATGGTGGCTGAGCCTGACAGGAACCCTGGCAGGGAGGCAGTGGGGGAGTCCTGGAGAGCCCTAAGTCGACTTAGAGTTGACTTAGGGCTACTCCAGGTCTACAATGGCTTAAGTCGACTTTCTAAAGTCGACTTAAGCCAAAAGTCGACTTAAAAGGAGGTTTTACAAAGTCGACTTAATTTTCCTTAAGTCGACTTAAGCAGCTTGCTTAAGTCGACTTAAGGAAAGTGTAGTGTAGACGCAGAGTAAATTAAGTCGACTAAAGCAAGCTTAAATCGACTTAATTTACAAGTGTAGACGCACCCATAGAGAGTGTTTTTAAAAAAAGTGTGTATTGAGATTACATGCCATAAAACCTTTTCTCCCATGAGCACTGCAGATTATAGATGATAAAAACACTGAAAATCAGAAAGGTTCTAGCACAGAGATTTTAGACATAGCAACATATCATAGATGATTTGATTACCTGTAATTATTTATTATAAAATGCATCATTTCAGTGTTTCATTACTATTACTGCATTATTTTTAATTGTTTTTTTCCTTCCTAAGAGCAAACATTCCTCTTCTAATTGTTTTTTCTGCTAGAGGAATATCCGAACTTTTTCTGCAGCCAACCAAGATAGTGTCATTCTTAGCTATATAAAATGCTTTAAAACTCTGGGGAATTTTGGGTACTGACTGGCTGGGAATGAGGTAATAGTTTATAACCAAGATAGATAAATACTGCCATTATAGGAAATTCACTATATTCTTTTACATTGAGTTGCAGTTTTAGATCCTTTATATTAACTTGGTATGCACTGAATTATCAGTTTAAATAAAAGGCCAATGGATAACTATATTCCTTTATTACCTGAACTCTTGAAACAATTTAAAATAATGCTTCATATTATCTAAAAGCATTCAGTCAAAAGTGTAGAGGGAGGGTCAAACTTAGGTCATCATCATTTAAAGCAAATTGACTTCCATTTTGAGAATGAATTTCACATAGATTTTTTAATTGCTGTAACAGGATGTTACATCACACATTTCCTTTGTGTATTATACCTACCAGATTATATCTGTCATCAGAATGCTGAGGTCCCAAAGCTCTCCTCACTACAAAATTGTTACTATAAGACTGTACAAAAACACCAACATGTTTTCAGTTCTTCCTCATCTTCATTGTTATGAAGAAAATATCGGAGTCCAAATCTTGAGATTCTTATCAGGGCTAGATCATCCCTTCAAGCCACAAAGCTGACTGGAGAGATCGTAAGGGAAAAGGAAACTCTGTGAGAATTCTCACAGAGTTAGTATCTGTTTTATTCATAATGGTAGCAGGTCTTGTACCTCACAGATGGAGCCACAGGATCCATCCACAGGATCCATCCCCAAAATACAGATCCTGGGGGGTAGAAGGAAAGGCCATCTATATGGAAGCTCCTGGTAACTATCCTGCTTCCTGTCAGCTTGGTATAGAAATTCACTATTAGTGACTGTTCAGGGCATTCTGCCATAAAGGTAATGCAGCTTTAGGCTGTACTACTTTTCCTGGAGTATGATGTATATCAGGTCACAAACACAAGGACACAGGGCCACCCACTTTCTTCTTCCTCCCTCTACATGGATCCCATCCTCACAGGGAATTGAAAGGGTAGAGGGTGCCATGGAAACATATGACACTATCCTTATGTGCTGGAGAGGAGAGAGAAATATGCAGGTTGTGGAGGTTTTCTGGCATTTACTCAACTCAACCAAGACAAATAGATAAAAATTGCATAAAAATCTCAGGTTTCAGTCCCAGGAAACTAAATTTCAAGTATATTGCATCTGACTGTCAAGAGCAAGACAGGCATTTAAACGTTCCCACTAGTAATCTCAGAAACCTCTTCCTGTGAATTAAATGCTTTGCAAAAGTCGATAAGCATTATTAAAAGTGAACCTGTAATACCTGAGGTTGTCTGTCTTTAGAATGTGGTAAGACAAATGCATCTTGGAAAACAAGCTTCTGGCTAGATTATTATAAATGTTTGTATTAAACTTAATTTTGTTCTGAATAAATCTTTACTGTACATAATAAAATTGTGGGATGGAGAGAGTAAATTTTGAAAAATATATTTTTGTGGTATTTTTGTTAAGTGTGGTTGAATATTTTATGTGGTTTTGTAGTAGTTAAGGTGTTCTTTTCAAGAAACATGCCACCATTTCTCTTTAGCTATCATTGTTATTAAAAAAGATCCTGACAAATGTTTTAGCAGACTTGGTTTTGTTTTTTACCTTCTATTATTTGTAATTTTCTCTTATAAGTGAAATTCTTCCATGTACAGAGGGACCTTCATGTAGTCTATGTACCACTTACATTCCATCTAAGCTATCAGAATAGGTCTGTAGTGTTTTTCTTTTAACCTTTCTACACAGGAGCCTTCACTTGTGTTCTAATGATCCTCACACCCCATTAATGTCATGGACACTAAAACTATCATGACACATCTACTAGAAGGACCTGAGCAAAAAGGGTGATGACATTCCACAAATGAATGATACGTCGCATAACAGGAAAGCCAGGGATATAGTAAGCAAGGTCTCTATTGAGGAGGATGTAGGGGTAATTTAAAGCTTAAAATTTGGAACATTGAAGCCTTAGGAAGCCTTGGAACTAATTTCAGTGCATGTTGGATCAGGTTCTTAATGCTCTGCTATTGCTGCCAAATTGTACTTTATCACCAGTAAACCCCCCCTGAAGACTTCTAATTTAAATTATATAAAATATAGTGTATGTGTGTGTGTATTAAAATATCTGTTATTTACTTAACAGACTTGATTCAAAGGAGCCATTCCTGTCTGTTGGGTGAGTATGTTTGTTTATATATATATATTCAAATCATTGTACAATATTGTTGATCCCATCAGTCCCACAGAACATCAAAGTTCTGTTGAAATGATGTTGTCTCATCTAAAATAGTCATTCATTACTATACCTAAGCTTGGAAAGCATAGATTTTAATGAGCAATCACTGAGTTCTTCTTTAACCCAAACATGACAAAAATGTTTTGTTTTTGTTGATTAACTAAAATGAACAGGGGAAAATTTAAATATATGTTATATGTTTCACTTGTACACAACTGTTATGTTTTTTGTTTTGATTTTGTTCTTCCCATCAGTTAATGTGAATTTCATATCAAATATTCTCTTTATTAATTTAGTATGAATTTTGATGGTATTTTGAATAGAATTAGCATGATGCTTTTAAAGTGTCACTACTGGTGCAAAAATTAAGTTGATAAAAACATTCTAAATATTGTTATTTTGCATTCAAATTTGTAAAATATAACATCAGACCTTTTCAGATATGAACCATGTCTATATTGGTATGGTTATTTTTTTTTAAAGTTATAAATCTTGTAACCTCACATGCATTGACACCAATTTTCATACTTTATAAATTCAAGCAATTAATTCATTTGTTTAAAACATTACTTTTAAATATGTTGTATTCTGGAAAGCAATACTCATGGTAAATGCATCCATATTTGTCTATCAGAAAGGTAAGTATTTGTATTGTATTTCTGAGTCACAGCTGCACCTTCTGAGTCTGTCTTCCCTGTATTAGTATCACTTTTCTCTAAATCTACTCTAACTCACTGTTTTCTCTCTATCTTCATTCTCCTTGTTTGTTTCTATCCAATCCTGTCGTCTTGGTCTCTTCTCGTTCCCTCATGGTTTCTCCTTGTTCCTCAGTCCTCAAAACTGTAGTATTGTATACTGCTAAGAATACATACCACAGGCAGAGTTCCGATGCAAAGTAGTCAGGTAAGAACTAATCTGAGCACATAAATGATCTCCATAATTTCCAAACCATAGTATAAAGCCAAGGATTGAAGAAATGCTCCATAACCTGAACTGTATATATAAAATAAAAGCTAACAAGAGAAACGTGTCAGTTATGGAGTAAAAAATGTAGTGAAAAAAAGGACCAGATTCCACAAATAACTGAACTCCTGCGAGTTGTCTCAATAATGAAAATGGGACTACTGTGTGAATAAAATTATATGCATCGGTATACAACAGATTTTGCCTAATCTTTCTTCATTTTTGAAGTATAAGGTAACTAAGATTCGTTTGGTCATTTCTTTCTTTCTTTCTTTCTTTCTTTCTTTCTTTCTTTCTTTCTTTCTTTC
>ML685849.1:3019132-3072721 GCA_007922175.1 Pelusios castaneus | reverse complement strand
TTCTTTCTTTCTTTCTTTCTTTCTTTCTTTCTTTCTTTCTTTCTTTCAATATATAATTAATTACATTTGATGTTTTTTCCCCAGGAGCTCAAAAATGTCGAAAGTGAATAAAATGCTCGATTAACTTTGTTGTTGCTTTTGCATTGGTATAAAAGGAAATGACCAAATGAATTATTTCACCAATTTGTGTTGCTAATTCTCACAATTTAATTGCAATGTTCATGATATTTGGAGTTTTTCCTCAGAGTTCCAGCTCCTGAAGTCAGGTGATTAAATGAAAATCTGTTTCCATTTTGAAAAAAAAATGTTTATATCCCCTGTAGTTGTAAAATATATTCAAAACTTGGCACAAATACACCATAGAGGCTCAAAAACCAGAAAGTAGCTAAAGAAAAATATCCCGAAATTAATTATTTTTAAATATCTTGATTTTGGGGGCCGATTTGATGATTTTTGAATGTTTGGGGTTGACAATACTGTATTTGTTCTTAGCTACTGCTAAGTAGCATAAGTTTACCCTAACACAACGTAACAACTCTGGCTATGTCTACACTTGCTAAAATTAGTTCAAATTAGTTAGTTCGAACTAACTAATTCGAACTAATTTTAGTTAGTTCGAATTAGCTTAATTTGAACAAGAAAAAGTTAGTTCGAACTAAGCAAGTCCCATTCATTTCAATGGCCGGTTAGTTCGAACTAAGAAATTAGTTCGAATTAACATGGCCACATTGGCTAATTCGAACTAGTTAGTTCGTATTAAAGCCTTACTTCTGAAGCCCTATTCAACTTATTAGTTTGAATTAAGGAAGCCTTTAATTCGAACTAATTAAAGCCTAGTGTAGCCATGGCTTTAGTTAGTTCGAATTAAGCCTCCTTAATTCAAACTAACTTGCCAGTGTAGACATAGAATCTGTGATTTTGCTTCCCAAACTAGGCTCTTCCCAGGAAGGGTTATCTGAGCAGTGAAAGCCATGCTCTATGCAGAAGTTTATCGACGACACACCCATTTATAAGGCATTGTTTTCCCTAGTTATAATTATCATATGTCAAAATGCAAAAACTTCTCTCATTAATAACTTCCTTGCCTATATGCTTGCATTTTGCCATATCCCATTTAGCCATGAGGAAGAAACAGATTTGCTGAGTCATAGACCTGAGCAAACAGATCTCGTTTTTAGTGCTGAGTTGGGGATTTACTTCATGTAATTGCAAACTGATTTTTGTTTTAATATGTTGAGACTTCACTCCCATGCTGAGACATTGGATTGCAAGTTTCAGTTCAGAATGGAAGTTGAAGCTATAAAGCCCTGTACCTACATTAAGTGCTTGTACCAGAACTGCTGACTCAACCTTAATTAGAAGACCACATGTATACCACAATAATGTCCCTTACTTTTAGCATAGGCCAAAGCAGCTATCTAAATTAATTTTGGTTGCCTACAGATTATTTGGTTCTTTGGACAAATTTTTTTGGACATTATTGGAAATTATTTGGACAAATTTCATTTGTCTCCTCACTGCAATGGAAACTTACATACACCTTCTCATTTTACTGCTAGCAAATTATAATTATATATTTTTAATTATTATTAATTATTATTATTGTTTATTATTATTGCATAATTTAGGCTAATGACCAATAGATTTCTTCTTGACTGGTTGTGCATGTACGTATGTGTAGGCATATGCAATGCAATGTTAAGTGTAACAATCTAAATGCCAATGGCTATTTGTGGTTCTTTTTCTGAGGTGAGTGTAGAGATGATGAGGAGCTGCACTGCCCTAGTGGGAGCTCCAGCGAGCACAGGGAGAGACTTAAGGAGAGAATTATGTACACAGGAACACTCAGAAATTAATCTGAATTTACTTAAGGTGTATATTTAAAGAGAATTAGTTAAACCATATTAAGCCCCTCTGTAGGCACTCTTATGGGTTTGTCTACATATAAAAAGCTGCAGGTGTGTTGTGGTAGTGTTTCAGTGAAGACATTTCCTATGCTGACGGGAGGTTTTCCCTGTCAGCATAGGTAATCCACCTCCCCAAGAGGAGTCAACAGGAGAATTCTCCCATCAACCTAGAGCTGTCTACATAGGTGGTGAATTTTTCACACCCTTGAGCGACATAAAATATAAGTATATAAAAATGGCCTTACTGGGTCAGAACAATGGGCTATCTAGCTCAGTGTCCTGTGTTCCGACAGTGACCAATGCCAGTTGCTTCAGAGGGTATAAAGAGAAGAGGTAATCATTGAGTGATCCATCCCATCACCCATTCCCAGCTTCTCACCACATTTGTTGGGGGAATTATCATCCCAGGAGTGGCCATAGTTCCGACATCTCCTGGACAAAGGAGCTGTGATTATCCCCAGCCTAAAGAGACCACTGTGATCATCTAGTCCAGTGGTTTCCAACCTTTTAGACTCCAGGGCCACAGATATCATTTTTACAACCCAAAAGGGCCACCAATCTCCACCAGCAGGACCGCCACCCCACCCCATTTCAACCAGCCAGAAGAAATTCAGCGATGAAGCAGCCTCCTTGCTGATCTCCCTGGCTGCAGCAGAGAAGCCACATGCATCCTATAGCCCTGTGCACTCCTCCTGGGTCCCTAGGAGTAGCTCCCTTTTGAAGCCAGGAGGACAGAAGATCAGTGCTCCCTTCCCGCTGGCTCCAGCAGGGACCTCAGCACCTAAGGATGCAGATAGAGAACTTTGCTCTCTGCTGGAGCTGAGGGAGGAGAGCACTGATCTCCCATCCTCTTGGCTGCAGCAAAGAGCCTGCATTGGGGTCTTTTAGACCTGTAGAAACACAATTACTCTGGGTCCTTAGGCAGCAGCTCCCCTCTGCAGCTTGCAGGAGAAGAGCCGGGGGCCACTCTGAAAGCCCCCATGGGCCACTTTTGGCACCCAGGCCACAGGTTGGGAACCACTGATCTAGCCTGACCTCCTTTATAACATAGACCATAGAACTTCTCTGAATTAATTCCTGCTTGAACTAGAGCATGTATTTTTAGAAAAACATCCAATCTTGATTTAAAGGTTTCCAGTGTTGGAGAATCCATCACACAATCCTGGTTAAATTATCAAAACGATTAATTACCCTCACTGCAAAAAATTTGTGCCTTATTTGCTGCCATTTAATATGTCACATTGGGTTCCATTCAGAAGAAGAATGAAAATAAGATTGAGAAATACAGCTGATTTTTTTATGGCTTTCAGCTAGTCAAAATTTAGGATTCAACCCCTGCCAGCTGCACTGAATAGGTTTAATGCTTGATAAGCAGGCAGTATCTTTTCACTGTGATTGACTTTGAAAAACCATTTGCTTTAAAAATCTCATTGTCAGCTGAGATTCAAGCTATTTCTTCTCCTTTTCTGTAGATGTTTAAAAAAAACCAAATCCAAACTGTTGAGTTTTCAGATCTTTTTTCAAGCTTAATCATTTACAATAAATGTTACGAATTTAGAAGAGGGATCCTCTGGGGATGGGGAAAGAGGGTTGGGGGTAGGATGGAGTAGGATGTGAAATGAGTTGGTGATCAGAGTCTCTTAGATCTTGGCTACACCTAAAAGTTAATTTGGATTAAGATATGTGTCTGAGGCTTAGTCTGCACTTGCAGCACTTTTCAGCAGCAGTCAGAGGTACATAAAATACCTTGCATATCTCCCTTTGACTAAGGCTTCATCTATACTGAAAATACTGCGTCGATCCTTGCAGATTGACACAGCAGAATCAATTGAGCGGCCAGTGTAGACCTGCTCCATCGATCCCAGAAGTGCTCACTGGTTGACTCAGTAACTCCACCCCTCCAAGTGGAGTAACTCTGCATTGACAGGAGAGCCCTTTAAGTCAACGAAGTTGAGTGACAACAGTGCGGTAAGAGTAACTAAATCAACAGGAGATATGCATTCTCCCATCAATTTAGCCCCGCAGCGTAGTCCAGGCCTCAGTAACTCCCACTTACCTCCCTGTCCGCACTGAGCTAAGTTGAATGGAAATGCCATCCATTTCACTTAGCGCTACTCTTCTTATGGAGCTGGAGTTACTGAGTTGAACTCCAGATCGATTGACTGACTGCTCAGTTGAACCCGGAACAGCGAAATGACTGGTGAATTTGCCGCCGTCAGTGTAGACTAGACCTGAGTTTAATGCACAATAATTGTTCCTGAATAGCTCCATGTGTGGACAATCATTGTTTGGAAAAAGAGGGCCTTGTTCTGTTTTAGAATAGTCCCCTTCAAAAGTTATTCTGGAACAACTCCATGTGCAGATGAGACCTTATACAGTGAACAATTGTCCTCTTATGAAAAATCACAAAGTTGGCACTAATTGACACATCTTTTTTAGATTTTCAGCAGAGAGGCTGTCATCTAAACAAGCTCCCCTATGCTCAGTATGTTCCCAATTCAGGAAAGCATGCGGTTAGATGCTGTCCTGAAAAAGAGGTACTTTCTTGAATGAAGGGTAGGGGCAGCCCATCTGAAACCAAGTGGAAGAACTTTGATTGTATGGGCTGATGAAACTTACAGTGCTGCGTACTATGGATTGAAAAGTATGTGACCTACATTTTGGAAAAATTCATGGTACAAAAATTGAAATAATTTTCAGATTATTTAAGCAAACGATAAAGATTCCTGCTGTAAACTTGCTCGCTTACATATCTCTATTTTCCTATAGTACAGTTTAACTAGATAAAATCCTTATTCTTGCTACTGACAATCTATTTCTCTAAGTTTCATTTGATGCTTGCTTAATATAAAGTCTTTCAACATAATTTGTAATTCAAACTTCTGGATTAAACACATCAAATCCATATGTTGTATAATTTGAAACCAAAATCTTTGTAATTTTGTAACCTCCCTAACTAACCTTCATTTTGATTTTGAATTCCCCTCTCTAGTGACTTTTGCAAATATCCCTTATGACTGCCAATCAAAAAAAAACAACAACTAATAGGGAATGTTTCACTAGTGTTTCAGTGCAGACCTGCTCCTGTCTTCGTGGTGCAGGGATTTGAGGATTTGGTTTTCTCTCCTGCACCATTCAGTCCTATCCAAGAGCCCATGATGGAAGCTCTGGGGATGCATCTACACTGGAACCTTAGGTCAACGTAAGGATGCTTAAGTCAACCTAAAGACCACCACGTCCACACTGGGCACTTATTAAGTTGACTGAAGCACGTCCTTAAGTTGACTTAATAACACCATCTCTGAAGGTTGACTTAAAGCTTAAGTCGACCTTATTAAGTTGACTTAAGCCAGTGTGGATGCCCTAAGTCGACGTAATTGGCCTCCAGGCCAGGGGATCGGCTGGGGAGAAAGACAGTCGCAGTGGGGGGATCGGGCTGGGGAGAAGGGAGAGCCATGGCTGAGGGAGATGGGGCTCAGAGAAAGGGAGAGCCATGGCTGGGGAAATGGGGCTTTGGGGAAGGGAGCTGCGGCTGGGGAGATGGGACTCAGGGGAAGGGAGCTGTGGCTGGGGGAAATGGGGCTTTGGGGAAGGGAGCTGTGGCTGGGGAGATGGGGCTCAGGGGAAGGGAGCCCCCTTCCTCCAAGCCCCATCTCCCCAGCTGCGGCTCTCCCTTCCCTGAAGCCCCATCTCCCCCAGCCCAGCTCTCCCTTTTCCCCAGCTCCATCTTTCCCAGCCACGGCTCTCCCCAGCCTGATCTTTCCCAGCTGTGGCTCTCCTCCCTCGACCTAGCACCTGCCAGTGTGGATGCAGGCAGTCGACTGGAGTGTTCAGTGTGGACGCTCTAAGTCGACTTAACAAGGTCGACTTAAAGTTGACCTTGTTAAGTCAACTTAACAGGGTCAACTTAACAAGTGTAGACATATCCTGGGAGTCCAGGGAACTATATGTGAGAAGGAAACAGGAAAAGAGAAGGCTGCAGGATATGTGCATTATCCTCAACTTCTCAGACCTGCCCCCCATCCCCATTTGAGTCCCATTGGGAAGTCAGAGAAGAATTAATGCAGCTTGAGCCTGAGTCTACATTAACTTTCTGCTCCTTGCCTCTATGCAATGGAACACTGGTAGAGGAAGCCCTGGCTGCACTGCAGCCCAAATGGAAACATTTTATATAAGTGTTAAAAAAGGAGGGTCCCAAAGCCAGTTCTGAGGTAGATTGTCTAGGAGCCACATGGATTTTTGAGTTCTTGGGTGGAAAAAACTTTCTGTTGATTTCACGGTTGGAGTACAATGCACATGTCACCCCTCAGAACTATTTGGCAAAAAAAACCAAACCCTCTTCTAGAGGTAACGCTGCAGATTTTAATTCCCATCTGAATGAGCAATAAGCCCCTATATGAATTAACAGTTTTCTTTGATTAATACTCCAACCAGATCTTTCTATGTTCTAAGGTACTCAGTAGAGATTCTTCCATTCAAGTTCATTAACTCTTTAAACAAGCTTTATTACACACACAGCACAAATCAGAAGAAGAATGCCATGGCAGCATAGCAAGATTATTTCAATAACAATATCACGAAGGCCTAACCACTGACTGCCTCAGAGGGTCTGCAAAGTGCTGATAGGAAGGGAGAGTCCACTGTCTCTAATGCTCACTTAAGCTTTTAAAGAATTGTGAGTGGGGAAGATATTTTCCTTGAGGAGAAGAAAGGGTAACAAGAGTGAAGAAGAGGACAACTCTAAAAATGAATTGCAAATGTACAAATTCTGCAGCTCTTCCTCACATTCCCACACGTGGGCCAGCAGCTCAGTGGTAGTGGTATTCTCAGAACTGGTTGTGGAAAGAGGGGAGGGAACACACATTTGAATATAATAATTCTAACTTAATAGCACTCCCTGTTTGCAAGGTAACAACCATATCTTTGGCTGAAAAACACCTCAGGCTCTGGGCGTGGAGTTTTTTCTGCCCAGGAGACAACAGTTACTTTAAATATAGGGTGTATCCAGAAAAGATGGGATTGAGTTTTGTATAGCAGGAACCTGGGAGGTGGGGGGCACATTCAGAGGGTCACAACAGTCCTACATGGGAGGGTGGTGTAGCTATCTCCTATTAGCTGGTCAGGGAATGATAGTTGGAGGGCTAATACAGAAGGAGGGTCTTCATATGGAAAAGTTTGCAAAACTCTGTGCTATATTTTTAAGAACTTTACTCGATGCGCATCTTTCCCAGTAGCTTTCCACAAGATTTAAGATTTAATATCCTATTATTCCTATCAGGCTAATTAAGGTTCTTAAATAATCCCCTCGCCCATCCACAGCACTAGCGAGCATCCTGGCTTTTTGCTCAAAGATCATCCTGAAAAATTGAGACTCCTAAGAGTCAGATGGAAAGAGTGCAGTTCCATTTCCAGTAGCTGCCTCTCGACCTCCTAGCATTCACTTGTCTTGTCTCTCTCTGCGAAGAGGCTCTAGTTTATTTACTGTTAAAATGAGCTGCTGTCTAAATAGCTGTAGTATTACCCCAATGTTCCCTCATTGCATTCTCTTTAAAAAATTCTTTTGGAAAGGAAAGCTTTTTCTAATTCCATTTACTTTTGTTAGCAACAAACTCATCAAATATACACCCTAACGAATTCCTCTTCAACTCTCTGACCTTAAAATCATTAGTTATGTTAAACTGCCTAATTGAGAGAGGCAATGGAGCATGAGATCACTTTTCCTTCTCCTGGTTAGTCCATTTGCCCTTCTCTTTTCCTCTGTCCCCTTCAGTTCTGTTACTCAAGACTGCCTTTCCATTACTGTTTCTTTGGAAGCAATATGTAGGTAACATTTTATGCTCTGGGTTAATATTGAATTGGTAGCAGATTATCCCTCTGCCCACATGGATCCTGGTCCAATCTATGCAAGAGGAATGTTTGTTCCAGCTATGTTCCTCACTGGCCTTGATAAAAATTGTATTTTGTTGTGGTCATCAGAAAACATGTTCAGTTTGTCCTGCTACCAAGCAGGCTTTTTGGGCTTATGAAGTTAAGTTTCTTCAGGGTTCTAACATGTTTTAGAGCTCCCAATCCACATCCTCCCTGACTACAGTAACAGACAATGCTAAAGAGAAGAGCTGTTCCCTCTAGCAGAAACTGGATGGCAAAGTAGAGCAGATGGTATCTTGCAAATACAGGACTTACTCGATTCAAGACACTAAAAGGTTGTAGCCTGGGACCTAGAGCATGGAGAAGGAGGCATTGTTTTCTTCAGAGTTCTCTGCTGTTCTAGAAGCAGGTCTTTTTTCAACACCTGTGATACAGGATTGGCAAATACTCCCTTACACAAGGGTCACCAGATATACAAATAGACAGATACCATAAACGCATTAGCTGAGGGAACACAGTTGCACAGGACACAGAGACCCTATTGGTAGTGTCTGATACTAGCCCCTAAACATATACCACAAGATGAATGCCAGTGGTGGGTCAGGGGAGCTGAGGCAGGGGAAGGACTTTGAGGATGGAAAATGGCAATGTGTGAGGAGTTCCTGCAGGAAAACACAGGGGACAAGAGAACTCAAGACCACCGTGGTAGCCTCAGCCATACTTACACTGTGTATCTTTGGCAAGTTCTTCCTAGCTCCCCAAACCAACTGGCATTGCAACCTGGCAGGTGAGGACACAGCACCATTCACTGAAGATGGGTCAGCAACCCCTCTGTCACATTAGCAGGACTTCCAGACCAAACCTGAGTGGTGCGGTGATCCCAAGATTAAATTAGACATTGTTATCATTGTTTTGGTTTTTTAATTGTTTGTTTGGCACTACCCCCCCCCCCCCCCCAGAAAAGTGTACATGTAGATGCCATGCTAAGTTATATTGAGAGTGGTTCAGTTATGCATACCATAAATGGTTGGAGATGCCTCTGCTCAGGAGGAGGAAATGAAAGGAAACATCCAGGAAGGTGAGGATAGAAAAGAAGACCTTGCGAGGTGGGAACTGAGGCTGCCTTGAATTTGTTATTGTTGTTATTGTTTTTATTTTTATAAACTCTGAAATTGTCACCTTGTAATTAATGAATCCTTTATGTACTGTGCTGTTTTGTTGCATTCATTGTTCTTCAGGGTACTTCTCTTGAGAGTACATAAAGTTTCCAGAGCTCTATTTTTGTAATCTAAAGTTATTATTCTTTCAGGTCTGATGCTGCAACCCTACTTTTAATTTATCAATCTGCCATTCAGTGAAATGCAGTAAAAAGACTTGAAAAGCTTAAACCCATCACTTATCCTTATACCTGTCAATATCACTCTTCTGCACTTGACAAACCAAGTTAAATGGCACTCCTGCGACATGTACAGTATTACCAATAAATTGGATAATCAATCATATGGGTGTAGCGTTTGACAGGAGTGACTTGAATATGTTGGATTCAGAACAGATTTTTTAAGAGACAGGAGCTCATTACTCTTGAGCTAAAAAAAAATACAATAGAGGCATCAAGGCTGGCCTTACTTACACTATACCATGATAGGACACCTTGAGAAGTGGTGAGTCAACTTGCCAGTGCAAAAAATGTTTAATTCCTTAATCTAATGTTCTCTTGGGGAAAATGTAAGAAATTGGTGAGTACATTAGATGACAGAAAAATAGTTAGACGGAAGGATGCAGGGACAAAGACGTGGAAACATTAAGTAGATTTATTTAGGCTTCTTGAACTAGGAAAGTAATGATGCAGCAATTGATATAAGCACTGAGCCAGCCACAGTTGCATGCATTGTGTGCACAACCAAAACAGGCATTTCTGAGCAAGAGTAATACTAAGCACTTGTACAGAATGTGACATTCTCCTGGCTACATTTCCATTTCAGATCCAATCTTTCACACTACTCATTCCCCCCAATGCCGCTCTGATAGCGGGGCCAATTGTTGCTCAGAATCAGAGAGCCTGGTGTCATTAGTATCCCCTCTTGCCTTGAGAGGAGCTTCTCTGCTGAGGAGAATCTGTCCCTCAGTATGCTTTACAAGTTTAGACTGATCCTCCCAAATCCCAGGGAAGTGCCTATCCTCACATGCTCAGCTTTGAAAAATGGGGCCTAAACAGTTTGCCCAATAGTCAGGTGGTCATGAGGCTCAGGATTTCCCCCAATCATGTGTTAAACTGCTTTCATCTTGTAAATATGTATTTGAATATGGATACAAATGTTTCCTAATGGTACATACAACCAAAGGATTCAAATCAGCTCCCATGTAGTTAATGGGATATTTTTTTCCCACTTTCTTAGGTGCAGAAATAGGGCCCTTATTAAATTTATATGTGGATTGCTATGGCAGCTGCTTGTCTGAAAGGTAGTTCCTTCCAGAAATCCATTTGATTTCCCCACAGAAATCACAAATATTTTTGTGGAAATGACTCTCAAGGAAGTCTGTTCCTTTGTGATCTCTAAACAAACCAAGCCAATCTTGTCAATTTCCCTTGTAAGAATTTGCCTTCCAGTCCTTCTAGTTATCTCCTTTATTCTTTTCCTAATCCAGACTCACAGAGAAATCTTAGAAGCATTGAAGTAATGACATGGGTCTTTTCAACCTTAATTTTATATGCATAGATCAGTACTCACATATTGGACCCTCTGATTTGTCTAAATGTGCACAAACACAATTAAAATTGTCCAATCATCCTATTTTAATTACCCAACAGAAAAGTTCCCCAACTTTAAATTTTTGACTCTGCATTTTTTGATATTTAGATGTCAGTTTAACTAAAGCTCAATCCCTTTTTTATTGAAAAGAATACGTTTTTGCATTCATTCTACATGAGAGGAGAAATGATTTTACAAATGACTGAATTACAAGTTTAAATCATTATGTTGACAAGTGCCTCCTAAAAAGAGTTGGATTGAAAGAATATTGCTTTTGTATTGAATATTTTTATCCAACGTTGACAACGAAGGAGCAAATGATGGTGTGAGTAGCGATAGTGCTGTCAAATGAATTAAGATGCATTGTGCCTGATTTACAAATAAATCTCTCTACCGAAGAAAGCAAGGAGATATTAGCTTCAAGGTAAATCACAGGCAAAACTGAATCTCCTATTGCAATAAAAATACTGAAAACAATTTCAGCTCTCCTTTACTCTAGTGAAGTCAATTGAGTTATCTAGGTTTTAAAGTAAATGCGAGCAAAATTTGATCCTTAGTTTATAAAATAATTTGTAAGATGTTTTGCTGCCACAGAACATTGATTGCAAAAAAGAACAATGTCCTAACATAAATAAGAGCTTAATAATTAATATAGCTAATATTATTTCAAAGGTACAAGTAAAGACACAATTTTGCATATGCCCAATTGACATACATAGAGCTACTGATGCTCAACTTTTAATGCCTATGTTCAAAATTATACCTCTGAAAATCTGGCCCTGAGGGAATCTTATTCTGAAGGATTATAGAATTTAATGTAGGCTTAATATTTAGTGAAATGTGGTTAAGCAGATACAGCATCTCCAGCAGGGACCATCCAGCTCCAACAGGAATTTTTTTAGTGGTGTTGAGCTTAACAGGAATTCATCTTACTTTTTCATTGATGAGTTTTCTTTGGGCTCGGAGTGAGCATTATGAGGCGTTTTACTGTTTCTTTCCTTTTATTAATATTATCATGTACATGGTGCTGTTGTTAATGGTGCAGAGATATCATATATTTGTGGGTAGGTAATAGCCTGTTTTCAATTCCATTATGAAACTGCTGATTCCACCAGTCCACGGGATTGTCTTTCTGCTTCCAGCTTATGTATATTTGATAACTAGACAGTACAAGTAGATACCTGCAGCATCTGTAACACAGCTCGGTAGGTTGTTAAGGAAGAATTCTCAAGACGTTAAGAGCCCTGCAGTCACCTTGAAGTTTGTTGGGACCAATGATCATCTACTAAGTCACAGCATCAGGTTCTATTGCGTAGCAGTGATTAAATAATTGAATATGGCATGGAAAAGTGTGAGCAATTGAGGCTGTAGCTGTAGAGAATATCTTGATCTTTTGCAGTTTTATCTCATCATTACAGTTAAACACTGAAATATCATTAATCAGCCTCCTTCCCGAGAAAACGTGATTGTTTTGCAAATCATGAGGTTGTTTTAAATAACACATTTTGTATTCTTTTTTATTTGCCCTTGAGCCCTTCAGATTCACATGGTTCATGTTTTCAGACTCTTCTCCACAACCATGAGGGCTAGAAATTTACTGTGATGAGCTGGGGCTATAGTGGCACAGCTTATGAATTCTGATTGATAGTGTGAAGTAGTATTATGAAAAACTTTTGTATAACATGTGCCTCTATGTATGTGGATTCACCAACACTAATAGATGTTGTAGCGTATCTGGGGTATCTTGGGCTCAGCATTGGTCTTGGGGCTGAGAGGAGCCCCATTTCTGACATGGAGTAGCAGACTAAGAGTCTGTTCCCAGGAAAGAACAGAGGATGATGATAGCATATAGATATTACTCCTAAACTGTCATAAACATTTTTGGGTAACTGTATTGCTACTGTATATTTGTAATATATGGGAGAGGAACATAAAAGTCATAATACGGCATTTATACCTCCCTGAACAAAACCTGAGTTAAACGAGCTTTCTCCTGGAAACTAATCACAGGTCAAGGGGGAAAACATAATTCATTTCCTCCTCCTGGGAATAGCCTAAAGAGCTGCCTTATAGCCTCTCCAGCTCCACTGTTCCAGCCTCTGGACTGAAATAGCATCTGCAATTGCCTATAGCTAGTATGCCAAAAATCACAGCTACTAAACTGCCAGTTTTTTAGCTCAAATGGCCTCATTTGCTCCATCCCAATGGCACTTCTGCGTTTGTCTGTTGCCAGTGTAGACCAGAGAGCCTCCTTCAGCAGTATGCACAGTGTGCAGAGACCTGCTGCACTTGCGTCCTTCTTCACACACCAGTGCTATGGGATTTAGTTAGCAAGAAGGGCCCTGAATGAGCCTTCTGCTTTAGGGTGAATTTCACTCACAGTATACAAAGAAGATTGAAAGAGCTGGGTTTGTTTAGTCTGGAAGAGAGGAGAGTGAGAGGGGATGTAACAGTTTTCAAGTACCTAAAAGGTTGTCATGAGGAGGAGGAGAAAAATTGTTCTCTTTAACTGCCGATGATAGGACAACAAGCAATGTGCTTAAATTACAGCAAGGGAGGTTTAGGTTGGACATTAGGAAAAAATTCTTAACTGTCAGGGTGATTAACCACTGGAATAAGTTGCCTAGGCAGGGTGTGGAATCTCCATCATTGGAAATTTTTAAAAGCAGGTTAGACAAGAGCCTGTCAAGGATGATTTAAGAGGGTACTTGGTCCTGCCATGAGTTCAGGGGACTAGATTCAGTGACCTCTGATGGGGTCCCTTGCAGTTTCTATGATTCTATAGCAGTCCTTGATATGGAAATAGATGACGCTGGGTAACCTACCTAATGGAATGTACAAGGGACTCAGTCTTGCAAGGGGCAGGGCTTCTTCACCTCACTCTTACTTCAGGAGGAATTGAGGGCCCTCAATCATTTGGAAGAATGCAGAACAGGAACCTCAGCAGGACTGATCCTTAAAAAACTATTGTCAGTAGCAGGTATCTTACCAAATTAGTTTACCTACCCTCATTTTAGAGATCTTTTGGAGAACACATTTACTGCTTATACCAGCTGTTGATGAGGATTAAAACTAGCAAACTGGAGAAGATTAAAAGTAGATTAAAACTGTTGTTTAAGATTAAAACTAGAGAAAAAAATGTATTCCCTCTTTCTGTCTGATTTTACTGCAGTTGTTGAAATTTTGTACCCAATAAACAATGATAACCAACATGGTATTTTGGGCAGTAAGACCACAATGTGGCAGTTTAAAAATCTTTTGAGATAATTAACCAGTTTGTTTTTAAAAAACAGCAAAACTAAGTGCTCAGGCAATAACCAACAAAAATTAGCCGTTTAATTATTTCAATTTATAGTAACTCTTTTGGAATTTCAAAATTATAGTTCTGCAGATTGGGGGCACTGTGTAAAGAATGGAATATTGTTCTCTTTGTTTATAAACTAAGCAACATAGGGATTAAGATTTTATCTCAAACCCAATGGTTATCTAACCAAGGAACAGAACAAAAGAATGGAATTTTCAGATAGCTGATTTGTTGTGGAAGACCAGTATTCACAAAGGCATAGATCTGAATGGTCATCTAGGATTGCTCACTAAATTGAAATAAACCACCCACTGTGATGCCAACATGTAAAGAGTATTTAAAACAATATATGGAATTCTGTCTGGCTGAAATTCACATGTGTGTGGAGTTTAAGGTACCCTCTACACCAATCCAGCAAAGTTCTTAATCCTCTCTTATCTTTAATCATATGAAGTAGCTCATTGAAGTCTTACATGCTTTGTGTGAGAATAGATGTAAAGGTTTTGCTAGATCAGGGTCTCAGTCACCTGATAAGGCTGTGCAGGGGAGTCACTGGCAAAGAGAACATGCAGGTCTCTCCATCCTAGCATGGACGGTGGTGATGGAGAGAACCAGGTAGAGCCTATACCATCTACATCAGGACCTGGAATTCACATTCCAATGGAAATTCTGAAATTTCAAAAAATATTGTTCCACATCAGAATGAAATGTCATGCTTTTGAAATTTCTCATTGAATGGAAGGTGACTACAATTTTCATTAAAAAAAACCCCAACAGAATAGTCTCTTTTCAAAATGAAATTGATGAGGCTCCCATTCCTGTGGCTTCCTGTCTGAGAACTGGGAAGACCTGACAGCCCTGGCTCAAACTGAGGCCCCAGGGCTTTCAGGGACCTAGCTGTTCAGCAGCCCCTGGAGTGAGGAAGCCGGTAGGAAACTGGGCAAGCTCCTTTGCCTGGTTTCCATCAGGAGATTCAATAAAAATCAACATGTTCCAGCAAAATGTTTTGATTTTTACAAACCGGTATTTTCCAATAGCCAAGATGTTCCACTGGAATTTTTTTGACCAGCTTCAAAAATCATCTGTCTTTCTGAGAAGTCAGTTGCCACCCCACCTCATATGAGTAGCATGGATCGACTGCAGCCTCTATTCCATCCTCACAGTCTAGATCAACAAGCACCTCAGGAGAGCAGAGCGCCAAATCCCAGCCTTAGCCTTGGTTTATGGGAGTGGATTTTGCCTCATCAACTCCACTGCATTTCATCCATGTTAAACCTTTATGCAGCTAAAGTAAATTTCACCACAAGTGACAGGTTTTCATGACATGCAAGAGCTAGACAGACCTTTTAAATTTAAATCTAAATAGTTCTCTCTTTCTACCTCTCTCTCTCATGTTAAATTATCTTCTGTCCTCTACATAAAACCACAATACAATTAAATATTAATTTCGGGCTTATTGCAGCTGTTAATCATGTAGCCAAACAAAAATATTAGCATGCTGGGAAAGGCTGTAAATAAAAAAACAGCTTTGCTACCTCTCATCTCCGTGTGTCCTTAATGTGGTAGAATGGCTAGAGACTGAAAGGAAAAAGAAGGTGGTTATGTTTAGAAAAGCTAGGGCAAGACCTTACAGGGTAGCTGGTTTTTATTGCAAAGGAAAGCTTAAACAATGTGATCCATCCCCATAACAAAGTACTTGAAAATCCTATTAAAATGATATGCATTAGCTGTATTGTAAATAATAATCAAGATGTCTGGCTGGCATACAGTAAAAAAACCAGCAGCTGTTGTTTCACCTAAGAATGGCAAAACGTGAAGCCTGTGTCTCAGTACAAAGCATGAATAAATTTGCACAGAAGGCCTTGACAAGGGCAAGGGAGAAAAATCCTACCCTCAACCCATTTACAAATAGATTATGGCCACGGCTACAGCTTGTGGAGCTCCCCTTTTTATGGGGCTTTAGGCAGTCACACAAGTTCTGATCATGAATCCACTGGCTTCACCACATGCCCTCTCTCCCCCACCTAAACTCTCTCACAGTAAGGTTCAGGAGTTGCCAAATGGGTTTCAAGCAGTGGTTTGCTTCAGTCCCATGATGTCACGCCCCACTCCAATCAGAGGCTGCAAGGTCTGGTTCCACAGTCAGCTCTGTGAAGCCTGCTACTTCCAAGTTCTGGTTCAGTGAGGTCAGAAACATCAACATGGCTGTTGATACAAAGTCAGCTTTACATAGGCCCCAGAGTCCTGCGGTGTGAAACCTAGAGCAAAACAAGCCTCCTGTGCAGAAAAGACCTCTTTCTGTGGCAGAATACCTGCTCCTTTTGAGCAGTTTGGGGCTCACTATCCAATCTAAGTCCACAGCCTCTTAGCTCAGGGTGACACATCTTCTCCAGGATGTATTTTTCGTGATTTCTACCCCATTTCATAAATACAATTACATTCACCATGGAATATATTTCCTCAAACCAGCATACAGACAGCCTGCCTCTTCCTCCACCACTCCCAGCAGCATAACATAACATTGGTACAGAACTTTATTCAGGTGACATTATAATTGATCTAAATTACACCCGTCGGAGCTAGCTTTTTCCCCTTTCTCTTACAAGAGAGTTTATTTTCCCTTTAAGTGTTTGAGCTCTGGGCTTTACAAAAAGAAAAAAAGGAAAGAAAGAGGCCAGGCATGAAATGGAAAAGCCAAACGTTTTCAGTTAAATTGCGCACATATTTTAGAAAAATGTAAAGAAGTAAAACATGTTCTTTTCAAAAACTTCAAAATATGCTGCTGAAGGAAAAAAAAAATCTGGTTGGTTGGTTTTTGACTAGCTCTGCGAACAAGGATTGTCCAAAACAAATTCCCCTACTGTGGGGAAAATACCACTCCTCATATGTGCATACTGCTGTGTGCTTCCATTATTGGTTTTTTTCTGCAACCATTTGTTTCCTATTACTTCATCCTTTCTAAATGCCACCCTCTTTCTGTTTTCTTTTTTAGTTTCTTATCTAAATCATTTCATTTTCCTGTGCCATTTTCTCTGTTCTTCCCTTTTACCCTGCTCCCCTTACTTGTTTTGTAATGAGTTCCACCCCCACTTACTAGGCATTTACTTGCAGTAGGCAGCTGAATGCATGTTTTTTTCTTCCCTGACCTCAACCAACTACCTACAGCTCATCTGGTTGTGTGCAGACCTTTTACCAACTCCTGTCTTCTTTTTTCTGGTCACTGTGATAGACTTCTTTACTGGCTCTTACTACAGTGACAAGTAGGACCAGATTAAGGCCTGGGGGGACCCTGGACTTCCTACCCCACTGTCCCCCCCACTATGGCAGCGCCCTGCCTGGGGAGCAGGGCACCTGGCCAGCTGTTGCTGGGGGCTGGATCAGGGACTCTGGCAGGGACTGCTTACGGGGCTGGAAAGGCTTGGGGGAGGGCATGACTGGAGGAGGCCCTGGGGAGGGGGGCCATGGCCAGTGCTGCTTGGGTAGGCTGGCGAGGAGGAGAAGGCAGCAGGGTGGGCCGCAGCTATGGGGGTTGTGGGAGCCCAGGGAGCATGATGTGGAAGGATGGGGGAGTGGGGGGCAGCTCAGGGGGTTGGGGGAGCCCGGGAGCACAGCCTGGGAGCACAGCTCGGGAGGTTGGGAGGGTGGGGGTTGGGAGAGCCCAGGGAGCACGGTTCGGAGTTTTTGGGAGCCCGGTGGAATGGCTTGGAGGGTTGGGGGAGCCAGAGATGGGGGTTGGAGGAGGCTGGAGGGCATGGCTTAGGGGAGCTGGGGGTGTGGCTTGGGGAGTTGGGGGAGGGAATACACCTACCTGCTCTGGGCGGCTCAGCTCCAGAGGCCATATGGAGCATGAGCCAGCCCCTGCCTGCACCCAGCAGGAGCTGAGCCAATAGGGCTAACCCAAGGGTGGGGCGGGAATGCTTCTCTGGCTCAGGAACCCACCCCCTCCACCGGCACCAGCAAGGCAGGGCTCCTTTCAGCGCCCCGGTCCCCCCAGCACTGGGGGCTTAGCAGGGTGGCAGATTTAGCAGGGACCATAGGGGCTGGAGCCTGGGACCCACTTTCAGGCAGGGGCCCGGGGCATAAGCCCCTATAGCCCCTTTGTTAATCCAGCCCTGGGGACAAGAGGTGATTATGTCATTGAGACACTCAGAAATGTCCATTCTAAATTGACTTTGCACTTCCCATCTCAAATATGGTTTTTCTCTAGGCCTTACCAGTTCCCACTTGCATTTATTTTCCTTGATGTCTCCTTTCTAAAAATGCTTCCAGACAGTTTCTTCCCATCTCTCTCAAGGTGGCATGAATTTCCCTTTCAAAACCTAAAGGAACAGCATTGAAACAAACCTCAGGGAGAAGTTAGTGTTCGTAAGATATATCATCTTTCTTCCTAGAATCTCTTCTCTTCTTGTATATGTTTGTTTTTTTCAGTTAGAAGACTGAGGCAACAACATTTCCACTACCTCATATTTCTCATGGGTCAAACATTTTCATCCCCCTGATTCTTGTTCTTAATTTCAGGACTTTTTAACTCTCTCACTTGTTTTCTGACTTTCCCAAGACACTGGCTAACCTAGATGAGTGCAGAAAGAGGGAAGAGAAGGACCACAGATTTAGAGTCCTTACTTCATTTCATCACTGAGAATTATACTGATAGTCATCTAACCACAGAGCTCTTATGCTGCATTAATTTTTTGCTGCATGTGCTCTCAGCTTCTTTCATTGCTGTGTTAGGGGCTATTAATGATAATTCACATTCCCAAATCTACCATAAAATAGCAGTATGGAAAATGGCATCATATCAGATGTAGAAATAACTTTGATAAATCCTTTTCATGCACTATCAAATATAGAAATTCGGGGGCTGAAAAGAGTCTTCAAATGGTTTTGAGTACGAAAATAAATTAGTATTACAATAATACCACAAAGATTTTAGGAAGGAATTTTTATATATGCCTGTTCATTATTGCTTTTTGTGTTCTTTCCACAGAGGTTATGTCTTTGATTATGATTACTACAGAGATGATTTCTACAATCGGTATGTATGGTTTTATTTCTATAGACGCTGCACAATTTTCACTGTTTTTAATGATGTCACTTAATTTACTTAGAGAGGTTTAATTTTACACAATATTCATATTTCATTATCTTTATTGCACACTGGGGAGAAAAATCTCTTTAGGAATAGACTCATGAAATGATTTACAGAAAACCTTTATAACTAAGCCCTTGACACACCTGGGCCCTGAAATTTTAGGGAGAAAGCAAATGAAGTGATAATATGCCCTGTAAAATTGTGTTTAGAAGCATTTTAGAAACAAGGAATTTTCATTCAATAGGCTACTTGCATGGTTCCTTTGGGGCCATTTGTTCAGCATGCCTTTCTAAATGACCCTGAGCGCCTCAGGCAGCACTGAAGATTGTGGACATGGTACTAAGAGTCAGCATCTCATTGTACTCCCTGCTACTAGTATAGTGGCCATGTCCTAAGAAAGGTTCATTTGTGGTGTTTTCACCTGCCCTAATTTCTTGCTCTGAATTTTTTCTTTGGAGTTGCTATGAAGCCACAGCATTGCACTAAGTGCTTCTTTTGATTGATTCAGCCCACGCGTGAAAGTTAAGTGATTTCTGCAACACTACATTCACCTTTAGATTCAGAAATATGGGTGTAAAGCAAGTGAAGAGTTCATATCTCTAAGGTGCTAGAATGTGAGAAATTTGGGTTAAAAATTATTTTGTTATTGCCAACAAAAATTGTTTCAATGGAATTTTTCGGGTGGTGTTCAACTTGTTAAACAACGAAAGCAACTAAAGGTGAAATACACCAGTGACCTAACTGGCAAAGTTCTATGTCTGAATTAGAAACCTTACCAGTGACCATCATGTTGAACAACCAGCAGTGTTAAGGAAAAAATAACTCCCAAATGCATAAAATCTTTGATAGTCAGATGTGCTAATCTGTTGAAATGAAAGCACAGGAAGTTCCTGTCACAGTTTCGAATTAGGTGCTAGTTCAGGGGTAGGCAACCCCCGGCACGCATGCCAACAGTTGCACATGAGCCCATTCGGAGCAGCACTCAGCATCCTCTGTGATGCCACAGAAATTGCCACTCCTGCCACCAAAAGACACTCCAAGTGGCTTCTTTCAGGGGTGGCTGCATTGCAGAAGTCCCTGCCATGTCTATGCCCCAGGCATACCGTGTAAAGAAGCCGCCCAGAGCAGCTCCTTTCTGTGATGTGCCGCTGCCAAAAAGAGTCACTCCAGGCAACTTCTTTCCATGGCGTGCCTGGGGATAGGGCCAGGATAGGGGATTGGTGGCTTCTTTCCACGAGTTGGCCGTCGGCACCAGCTGAGGGTTGAGGAGGAGGGGCCGGCACAGAGGTCGGCAAAGGTTGCCAACCCCTGTGCTAGTTTGACAAAGCTGGGACATGTATTGCTTTTTGGTGTCTCTTTATTTGAAAAACTGGAGAATTGGAGTGTGTAATCAATAGTTTTCTAGGCAATCTAAAGGTTAAAAGGGAAGCAAAATTTCTCTCTTAACTTTGTATATCTGTGCTTTTAACATTTTGGGTGGAGTGGACCTAAATATGGGTCCTCACCCCAGAAATTGTCAGGGTACCTTCAGATTATTGGTTAAGGGGTTCATGCATACAATTGACGTATTTTCCCATGTCACCTTTCCACTTACTTGTTTACGAATTTTGTGGTTTTTGAGGTGTTCTATCAAAATGTCAAATGCCTCGCTTAAAATTGTTATTCAGCTTTCACCTATATTGTATTAGGATCTGATATTGTTTGATCACAGGAAAACAAGATCCATCCTGTTATTTTTAATCTACTTTTGCAAAGCTGTTACATACAGACTCATCTTGGAAATTTTTACGAGGCCTTGCATTTCAGCTACTAATACAAAAGTTATGCTAACTTATCTACTTATGCTAAGTATACTTGTTATAAAAATTAGGATTTCTTAAACTTATAAAGAAAGATATACATGTATGAGATAAGATATATGCATACAAGTCAAGCATAGGTATAAGCAAAGGCTGCATTCACCTCATCTGGATATTATTTTCTCTTGTGGTCACCCTATCTCAAATAGGATATTGCAGTAATGGCGGGGTGGGGGGAGGCAGTCAGAGAAGGAACAAGAATGATTAGAGGTAAGACATAAATTCCATATGAAGATAGATTAAAAAGATTGGCACTGTGAAATTCAAAGATGAAGTGAATGAGAGGGGACGTGAGAGAGGTATACAAAATAGTAACTAGTAGAGAGAGAAAGCATGGTGTAGAATTGGGCACTTCTATTTATTATTATTTGTAATACATGAACAAAGGACAGTCTACAGCAGGGGTTGGCAACCTTTGCCGACCTCTGTGCCGGCCCCTCCTCCTCAACCCTCAGCTGGTGCCGACGGCCAACTCGTGGAAAGAAGCTACCTATCCCCTATCCTGGCCCTATCCCCAGGCACGCCATGGAAAGAAGTTGCCTGGAGTGACTCTTTTTGGCAGCGGCATATCACAGAGAGGAGCTGCTCTGGGCGGCTTCTTTACACGGTATGCCTGGGGCATAGACATGTCAGGGACTTCTGCACTGCAGCCACCCCTGAAAGAAGCCACTTGGAGTGTCTTTTGGTGGCAGGAGTGGCAATTTCTGTGGCATCAGAGAGGATGCCGAGTGCCGCTCTGAATGGGCTCATGTGCCACTGTTGGCACACGTGCCGGGGGTTGCCTACCCCTGGTCTACAGTCTTGTCCATGAGCGCTGAGTGTTAGCTTCCTAAAACAGTCAGGCTATTAGCCACTAAAACACTCTCCTCTGGGCTATTCCAGTCTGGTCATTGCCTTGCAGATAACTACGGATGCACCTGAGTCCCATTCAATTATTCCCCTGGAATATTCAGAGGACAGTGGTTACTCACTGAAATCCCAAATCCTCTGTCCCAAAGAAGCATTATATCCCAATTTAACTTTGAACCTCACCCCTGTATAACACATACCACTTGTAATAGAAGGTTTATTTAAGAAAGAATGGAGAGTTAACTAGAAACAAGAGAAAGTAGTGGAAACAAATGGTTAGGATACAAAACAAACTCATAAAATACAAAGTTGGGTCTACTCTTATTAAAAGTTACCTTTCTTATCCAATAGTAGGTTTTCTGGCCTAAAATTTAATCTGTTGGAGAGCTGATTGGTTTCTCAGGAACCAGGATCCAATTTTTCATGAAAATATCCCTGCTCTCTCAGTGAAAGGATACAGAGTGCATTTCTCCACTGTATGTCATACCAAAAGAATCCTTCTTCAATGGGCCTTAAGCTATATATATGTTCTCTGGTGACTAATTTTTACTTCAAGTCCAGAAAGCATATTTTCAATATAATTGCATTACTCCTTAAATTTTCTTCGTACATACATCTTACAATAATTATGAATCTTGACAAGTTTTCTAGGCAATCTAAAGGTTAAAAGGTTAAATCCATTGACAGTCTTCCAGAAAATACCATCCTGGCCACTATGGCCATAGAGGTTCTTTACACTAACATCCCACACAAGGATGGATTACAAGCTATTAGAAGAACTATCCAAGGTGATGACACAGCTAAACTTGTGGCTGACCTCTGTGACTTTGTACTCACTCACAACCATTTCAGATTTGAAGATAATTTATACCTTCAAGTCAGTGTCACTGCTATGGGTACCCGCATGGCCCCACAATATGCCAACATCTTTATGGCCGATTTAGAACAATGTTTCCTCACGTCTCATCCCAAAGCACCTCTACTTTACCTACGCTGTATTGATGACATCTTCATCATCTGGACTGATGGTAAAGATGCCCTTGAAGATTTCCATAGAGATTTCAACAATTTCCACAACACAATCAAACTTAGCCTGGAACATTCCACACAAGAGATCCACTTTCTGGACACTACAGTGCAAATTAGCGATGGGCACATAAAGACCTCCCTATACCGCAAACCTACTGATCGGTATAGTTACCTACATCCCTCGAGCTTTCATCCTCGACACACCACACGATCCATTGTGTACAGTCAAGCCCTAAGATATAACCACATTTGCTCTGACCCTTTAGACAGAGACAGACACCTTCAGGGTCTCTACCAGGCATTCTTAAAACTAAGGTACCCACCCGCAGAAGTGAAGAAACAAACTGACAGAGCCAGATGGGTACCCAGAAGTCAACTACTGCAGGAGAAGCCCATGAAAAACAACAACAGAACGCCACTGGTCACCACCTACAACCCCCAAGCCAGATCTCTTCAACACATCATCAAAGATCTACAGCTTATTTTACAAGATGATCCCTCACTCTGTCAAGCCTTAGGAGACAGACCTCTCCTTGCTTTCAGACAGCCCCCTAACCTTAAAAGGATACTTACCAGCAACTACAGATCATACAACAGAAACACTAAAGCAGGAACATATCCCTGCAATAGACCACGCTGCCAGCTTTGCCCTCATATCTACACTGATGACACCATCACAGGGCCTAATCAAGCCACCTACTCCATCAAGGGCTCATTCACCTGCTCATCCACCAATGTGATTTATGCCATCATGTGCCGGAAATGCCCCTCTGCCTTATATACTGGACAAACAGGACACTCTGCGCCAAAGAATAAATGGACACAAATCTGACATCAGAAATTGCAACACAACAAAACCAATAGGGGAACACTTCAATCTCCCTGCTCACTCCCTTGACGACTTGTTAATAGCTGTGTTGAAACAGATGAATAACAAATCACAGCTTCAAAGAGAAACTGCAGAACCGAATTTATATGCAAATTTGACTCAGTTGTCTTGGGGTTAAACAGGGACTATGGATTTTTCTCTCATTACAACAAGTGATTTGACCTCACCCTCCTCCATATGCTGTTCCCCAGTGTTTGAATCCTAACACCTATTTTGATTTGCTGTTACAGCCTGACCTGATCCTATGTCACACACTCCCCTGCATTTAATTTCCTCCCATTCTGTAACTTTCCCATCTTCAAAGCGTCTGACAAAGTGGGATTTTCTCCCACGAAAGCTCATGCGATAAATAAATCTGTTAGTTTTTAAAAGTGCCACAGGACTCTGTTGTCTTTCTACAATAGACTAACACGGCTACCCCTTTGGAACAGATCCTCGAGGTCCTTCTCCCTCCCCTAGCCCACAGCTTTTATGTTCTAAATGTGTTTTCTAAGCCTTTCATTACCTTATTATCTCTCTCCCCTTGTATACGGACTTGTGTGCAGGTTAGTGAACTGATATTGTTCCACTATGTTTAGGATTCAAGGAATTTAGTTGTAGAACACTCCATCGTAGAGATTTAGAGAGTATTTTCTTTGACTTTAATGGGAGTTTTTAAAATTCATAATTGTCATAATTCAGAGAACACACACTATGAGCATCCATTAAAGTAGTCCCAGAAGTCTTGGTGGTTCCAAAGTGTTCCATCTTTTATTTAAAAGAATACATGTCACTCAATCTTGGACATGTTCCATTCTTTTAATGCCTTCCTGATCTCCTCTGAAGGATGTACACCTCTGTCAGTGAAATGTCCCTTATGCAATATCATGGGTTGTGAAATCCATCATTTGGCAGAATGACACTGTTACACTACATTTCTTTAACACAATGTTTGGTCTCAGGACTGTTCATCCTCTTTAATGTATGTGCAGCCTGGATTTGGAAAACTAACATCCAAACCACAAATGTAATAAAGGAGCTAAAATGTCATCACAACAAAATGTACAGCAATTATTTGTGTGCAATGTGAACTGCAGAGGATCTGCAGAGAGAAGGAGATAGATCTTCCATGCCACAAATAACAGAGCTTCCTAAAGCATCCCTCATTTAAATTGCACAAAGTCTGAGATATGCACATTGGGCTTTGACTGAAATCCAAATAGGGCACTTAATGTGCAGAGATCCTTGAAATCTAATATGACTAGGATATAAAGTGATTGATTTTTTAAAAAAAATCTCTAATATAATATGAACATTTATTTGAAAGGATTTCCATGACATGAAACCACACCTCAGCATTTGTAACACCCTGTTATTCTTGTTCGCAGTTTGTTTGATTACCACGGTCGTGTCCCACCACCACCTCGCGCAGTGATACCATTGAAGCGCCCTCGTGTGACCATGACAGCAACTCGCAGAGGGAAAGGGGTTTTTTCCATGAAAGGAGGTTCACGATCTACGTCTAGTGGGGTTTCTTCTTCAGGATCCAAATGTGAGTTTCTGATATCAGTTAGTTTATCTAGTTAATCTTTATATACTAGTTTTGATAAGGGAAACTCTTTGTAACTGTTATCAAGATGCCTGGTTAAGATTGCTAACGTTTTCCATTGCAATCCCATTTTAGTCCCTTTATTATTTTGGCTTTGAAAATTAGTTTGGCTTCAAAACTTGCCAAACTTACACTGAAAACCAAGGAAAACCTTTTTTGCAAAGTTTGAAGGAAATCTATTCAATGGCATTTCAGTTACAGGACATTTTAAAATTATCCTGATTTGAAACGTTGACTTTTATCTAATATTGTCTCCCTGTATCTCAAAAGTGGCTTGTTCGGACTTTCAGAGCAGTGAGAGCTCCTTGGCATCTTATAGAATCATAAAAACCTAGGGGCTGGAAAGGACCTCAGGAGGTTACCCTATACTAAGGCAGAATTAAGTTTGCCTAGACCATTCCTGACAGGTGTTTGTCTAACCTGTTGATAAAAACATCCATTGATGGGAAGCTCATGCACCTGTGATACATGGAGGAAATAGGTTGTAATTAAGCAATATTATGAATTATTGTTTTAGATAGTTTGAGGCCCAATCCCTCTTCCACAGTGGGAGTTATGGGCCCAGTCTTGCTCTAAAACATATCAATAGGATTTTGTTTGCTGTTGATTTTGGGGTGGGAGGCGGAAGGGAGTATGATGCAAAAGTGTCTTGCTGGTGTTCAAGAGGGGCACAAAGGAGGGCTGGGCATTCAGATAATATTTAACGTAGCCTATTAGTTGCACTCAGATCAGGGACATAGCTGAGAAAAGACATTATTGATGCATTTCCTGTCTCATCACCACCTCCCACAACATATCCCAGGAAATTTCCATACCTCCCATTGTCTCTTCATTACCCACCAATCTCCCACTAACCCACCTGTGGAGTGATGCATCCCCGGGGAACTTCACAGAAGGAGGAGGAAAGAGGGGATGGGAGTCTGGCTCTAAGCAGCTTGGAGGGGCGTAGAGAAAGATCCTTTGAGCAAATATGGACACCACTTAACAACAGAACATCCACAGGAAAACAAAGCATGAAAAAACATGAATTCAGCAACAGTACACATAACTGGAAAGTAAAACAGGAAAAGGGTTACAAATGTGAGATCGTTATAATGCTATAATGTAGGGAGATTTCCCTGCTTGAACGGCTCCGTCCCAGTGTGGCGGAGTTTGATAAAATACATCCCTGGGTGCTAGACACACAGGTTTAGAAGGAAATACCTGTCTTGCCAACATGGTGTCCTTGTATGTGAAAACATAAATAGGGCAGAGGGGGACACACCAACTGTCTCTCACAGCACAAATTTAGTTCCTTGGGCAGGACAGAACCCCTGGAGGCAGGTAGTAGTAGAAACCAGTCGTGTGAACAGGAAAATGTATGTTCTGGACCTTGTGTAATAAAACCAGAGAGCAGGGCTGGGCAGGAATGAGGTACAGCAACGAGCCACTGGCATTGCCCCAGCCTGAGCGAGGCTTGCAGAGTAATTGGAGTGATTGGCAAGATTATGTATGAGGTGTTGTATAGTATGACCAGGAACTTCTCAAGTTCTGTCCCCAAACTGTTCATCCTGGATTGCTCAAATATCGTGAGACATAAATGCCACCCACTGAGAGACTGCCCTTTTTCTTCCGCTCCTTCCTGGGATTCTCTTCCCCACAGCCACTGCAATGTCCAGAACAACTCCTATATAGAACCAGCACTTTGTTTATTGGGCAGTGTGATTGAGGCTGGACTTCCGGTGATGTCACCTAGTTGTTAGGTCACTAGACCTCCATTTTCCCTCAGTGAGCTCCAGAAGTAGGTAGCAGTCAGGCAGGTTGAGAGTCTCTGGGTAAAAATGGAAAGGGTTGGAAGAGGATATCAAAGAGGCATTTCTAGAACAAATAAGAGAAATATCCAAAACACAAAATCTAGTTTTTTGGGGGACTTTAATTACCGAGAAATCTGTCAGAAAAATAACATGGCAAAACACAAAATTTTCAGTATGTTCTTGGAATGTATTGGGGACAACAGTTTGTTTCAGAAATTTGAGGATGTTGCCAGGTAGACAGGCATTTTACATTTGACTCTAACCAATAAGAAGGAATTGGTAGTGAATCTGAAGGTGGAAGGCAATTGGGGTGAAGGTGATTGTATAATGATAGATTTCATGATTCTGTAGAAAGGAAGGAGTGAGCAGAATAAGCACAATGAACTTCAAAAAACCAGACTTTAACAAATGAAGAGAAATGGTAGCTAAGGTTCTATGGAAGAAAATTTAAGGGAAAAGGGAGTTCAGGAGAGTTGGCAGTTTCTCAAAGACAATATTAAAGGGACAATTGCAAAGTATCCTGATAAAAAGAAAAGATAAGAAGAATAGAAAGACATCAATATGGCTCCATTACGCATTCTTTAATGACCTGAAAATCAAAAAAGAATTCTATAAAAAGTAGAAACATTGACACATTGCTGAGGGGGAATACAAAAATATAGCACAAGTATGTGTCAGGGCCAAAATCAGAAAGACCATGGCACAAAATGAAGTACACCTAGCAAGGCATATAGAGGCAACAAGAAGAGATTCTTTAAATACATCAGAAGCAAGAGAAAGATGAAAGAAAGTGTAGGTCCTCCACTTAGTGGGGAAGGAGAACTAATAACTGATGACATCAAGAAAGCTGAGGTGTTTAATGTCTATTTTGCTTCAATCTTACTTAAAGGTTTAACGGTGACCAGATACTCAAGCTAATAATTATCAATAACAAAGGGAAGGGATTGCAAGCTGAAGTAGGGAAAAAAACAAATTAAAGAACATTTAGATAACTTAAATGTATTCAACTTCGAAAAGCCTGATGAATTTCATCCCAGGGTACTTAAGAAAGAAGCTGAAGCAACCTTGGAACAATTAGGAATTATCTTTAAGAACTCATAAAGGTCAGGTGAAGTCCCAGAAGTATGGAGAGGGGCAAACATAAAACTGATATTTTAAAAGAGAACAAAGAGGGCACAGAGAATTAGAGATCAGCCAGCCTAACTTGGATATCTGGAAAGATACTGGCACAAATTATTAAACAATCAGTTTAAGCATCTGGAGCATAATAGGGTTAAAAGGATGCGACAATATGGAGAACCCTCGTCACGGGTGCCGCCTGGAACTAGGATTCCACTGAGACCTCTGTCTGAGCAGCCTGGGTTCCATCTCACACTGGGATGTGGTAACAAGCTACAAACATCTGGCAGGTGCTAGAGTTACACAGAATCCACAGGCAGGGACCACACCCAGCTTAGTTCAATGAATGCTTTCCCCAGCCACTCATGAACAAACAATAGAGAAACTCTAGGTAGCTCCCTGTTCAAAAGCCTGACTAGTGAAGTTCAGTGTCCCCTTCCCCTAAAGCTGCATGCACCAGCTTTTGCTATTGCGCTGAGTTTGCCTATGCACTTCACTGAAAAACAGCACTGGTTAAATTAAAATATTAAACAAGTTTATTAACTACAGACAAACAGATTTTAAGTGGCAAGGGCAAAGAGAATAGTAGTTACCAAAAGAAATAATAAGATCACAGTCTTAAGTTCTACACACTAACAGGATTTGAATCAGCAATGTCTCACCCTTGTTAACTGGTCCAAGCAATTTCTTAAACCTTCCCTGTCTGGAACTTCCTTCCCTCCTAAGTATCAAAGTCCTTTTATCTTTCAGATGATGCTTCAGGTGTTCAGTTGTAGGGAGTAAAGTCAAGTTGTGATGTCACCCCCTCTTTGAAAGCTCCTTTGCATGTGATGTGGCAGGCTGCCCTCACTGGTCAAACAGTGTATTTGTCACTTCTCCCCCTGCAACCTGGACTGGTGTGTAGCTGTGCCACCCCAATCTCTAACTCCTGGGCCCACACTTACTCTGTATTGCTGTGTTGCCCACCCAACCCTGGGTCAGCCTTTGCCCAGCTTCCTGCAAGTAATCAGCCCCTGGCCCAGTGAAGGAGTCCTTCAGGCCATCTGTTCATGGGATAAACTTCCAACAAACACCCCCAGTCTCAAAAGCAACCCTGGGAACTGCCATTTTTCAAGGTTCAATACTGTACACTGCACTTCAACTCCCCCCGTGGGCAGTTTCTCAATGTCCTTGATGTTGCATTGTAGATAGATTCCAAGGAAGAGCTCTGAGACAAAGATGCCTCTCTCTTTTAACAAGTTTCATCAGTTCCCTGGGGTCAGGTGATTGGCCATGTCCAGCAATGGGCATGATTTCTTCCACTTGATCCAAAGTGCTCAAAGGTACTCAGGCTAGTCCATTGCTCCTGTATGCATGCCTTTGCAAGGTGTGAACCATCAGCTTTGTGTGTGTCTGCATCTACTGAAGCCATGTGAGACAGACATTTGGGGACATGACATATTAGACTCGCATGTCTGTAAATATGTATGAAATTGTAGGAAACTTACTACCATAACAATAATGTTCAGGATGTCATGAGAATTCCCAAAACACCTTACATGACATATTTTGCATGTGACAATACACAGTTACACTATGAGTGACCGTGAATGGTGAACAAATCACACTGTAAGAGTATAAATGGGGTACAGTATGTCACAGTTTTATTGTGTACATGCTTCCTCTGTGAAGTCTTTTGGGATGGCTGTCAGAAGAGTGGCTTCCCTTTAATGGCCGTCAGCAGGTCTGGCTAGACCATTGTTGTCCCTACAAAGCAGATTGTTGTTGTTTCCTACCTCACATCTTTCAGTAGCATTTACAGAAATACTTTATAACTTCACATATAATGACAGCATATACAATACACCTAGATTGTAATCTCTAACAGATTGAGACTTTTAAAATAATACCAAAAAGGGTGTATTTTGTACAGAATTATATTAATTATATTACATTGATGAATACAGCATTTCTGGGGTGTTGTTTTCAGACACCTAGTGTCACAAAGGAATATCCTTTGGCACAATCCCACATGACATTCTCATCAGAAAACTACCAAAATATGGTCTGTTAATGAAGTTACTTTAAGGTAGATGCACAGCTGATTAAAAGACTATGTTGAAAAAGAAGTTATCAATGGTTCACTATCAAACTGAAAGAGTATATCTAGACTGGTCCCACAGAGAACGATTTTGGGGTCAGAACTATTCAATAATTTCATTAGTGCCTTAGATAATGGAGTGGCGAGGGTGCTTATAAAATTTCCAGATGACACCAGGCTGGGAGGATTTGGAAGCACTTTAGAGAACAGGGTAAGAATTCAAAACAATCTTAACAAATTGGAGAACTGGTCTGAATTCAATAAAATGAAATTCAAAAGAGACGAGTGCATAGTACTTCACTTAAGAAGGCAAAAATCACATGCACAACTACAAAATAGGAAATAACTGGCTAAGAGATTGTACTGCTGGAAAGGATTTGGTGTTTATAGTAGATCACAAATTGAATATGAGGCAACAAGTGTTGCAGCTTCAAAAAAAGCTAATATTCTGGGGTGTATTAACATGAATGTTGTGTATAAAATATGGGATGAAATTGTCCCGTTCTCCTCAGCACTGGTGAGGCCTCAGTTAGTGTCGTGGCTGCAGTTCTGAGAGCCATGCTTTAAAAGAGATGTGAACAAGCTGGAGTGAGTCCTGAATAGAGCAACAAAAATGATAAAAGGTTTAGAAAACCTGATATATAAGGAAGGTTGAAAAAACTGGGAATGTTTAGTCTTGAGGAAAGACTGAGGGGGCCTGATACGCTTTTGAATATGTTAAGGGCTGTTATAAAGGGGATGCTGATCAACTGTTCTCCATGAAGATAGTGCAAGAAATAATGGGCTTAAGGTTTCAACCATGGAGATTTATGTTAGCTATTAGGAAACGCTTTCTAAGTCCCATTGATTGGAAGTTTTTAAAAACAGGTTGGACAAACACTGGTCCGGGGTGGTATAGATTTACTTGGTCCTGCTTCTGCACATGATGGCTTTTTCAGATCCCTTCCAGCCCTACATTTCTATGATTCTGTGATTCTATCACAAGCTTAAGTGTTTTTTGACTATTTCTTGTAGGTGTCCCTTTTTGTCTCTGCGTTCCCCTGAGTATGGACACAAACAGGATTGCACTTCTTGGTCACTTGTGTATCCTCTTTTAAATACTCCCCTATTCCCTGAACAGTCTATTTTTATTGCTCAACCCTCTCCTCAATGTACCAAAACTCCTAGTATCATTTTGGAAAAAACAGCCCAAACCCCATACTTTTCTTATTCACATTGGCACTATTTAGAATCTTTACTGAGATTGAACAAAGGAGGGACACTCCCAATTAAGCAGGATTGGGTTTTGTTTGTTTGTTTGTTTTTGTAGTCTCTCTTTTCCAGCTCTTAAATCTATGGATTTTTTGGTAATGAATCAAAGTATAGATAGAGCAGATATCCTCTAGTGTTTCTCCCATTTTTTACTGCTGTAGTGTACATTATGAGAAGTGAAAATAGAAGCATGCAATTCATTACTTGTCTGCCCAGCTGGTCTAATATGAATGGGCTTCTTGGGTATGCTTTGCCTCAAGAGGATAAATTACTTTAGCTGAATTTTTTTTACATGTTGTTTTTTTGCCAGTGTAGGTAGAACAGGAATATCCCAAAACACAATCTTATGGTTGCACTGAAACGCATTGCAGAGAGGTAAGAAGCTTAGCAGTTCCCAGCAGATTGCTGACTGACTAGCTTCCTCAGCTGTACATATGGATTTTCATTCTAATGCATATGGTATCATATGCATCACTAATATCTTGACATTTACCAATCTTAGGGTGCGTCTACACTTGTAAATGAAGTTGACTTAAGCTTGCTTAAATCGACTTAATTTACTCTGCGTCTACACTACACTTTCCTTAAGTCGACTTAAGCAGCTGCTTAAGGCAATTTAAGGAAAAATTAAGTCGACTTTGTTAAACCTACTTTTAAGTTGACTTTCTGCTTAAGTTGACTTTCTAAAGTTGACTTAAGCCAGTGTAGATGTGGAGAAGCCCTAAGTCGACTCTAAGTCGACTTAGGGCTCTCCTGGACTTCCCCACTGCCCTCCCTGCCAGGGTGGCTGGCACAGGGAGAGCCTGGCATGCCTCCTCCACGGGGCAGGGCAGAGCCCTGCCCCTATGCCCTGCCAGGGTCCCTGTCCCCCTTTGCCCCACTGTACCCAGCCCCCTGGCACTAAGAGGGTGTCCTCCCTGCCACCGTGGACCAATCCCAGGTCTACCTAGCCCCTACAAGTTGACCTAGGCATCCAGTGTGGACACTCAGTGTGGACACTCAACTTTGTAGGGTCCCCTGAAAGTCGACTTAATATTTAAGTGTGGACATGCTAAGTCGACTTAAATTAACAAGTGTAGACATAGCCTTAGTAGTTAGTCACCACAATATTGCCATATGCCCCATTACAAGAAATCCCATTCCAGGAAATAGTGCATTGTGGCAAAAATCAAGATTTTAATAGCTCTCAAAGTAGATCTCTGGCACCCAAACTTTGTTCTGTTATGGACCACTTTTCCAATTATTGGCAACTTGCTATGAACCTGTGGGTCATGCTACATATGTATAAAATGAAGGAAGCTGCAGCACCCTTATATTTTTAATACAGAGGTGCTCTTCAACGATCCCAACATGCAGTGATTCACCTTGATTCAAGTATACATATGCAGGGCCAGCCCAACCATATCAGATGAACTAGGCGGTCGCATAGGGCACCAGACTTTAAGGAGTGACAAATTAGATGGAAGTGAATTTTTCTTCTCTATTTAAAAAAAAATATAATAATATGTTTTTTTCTTTTAAATGAAAATATCACCCTCTGACAGGGACGCCAAAGTCATAGTTTGCCTAGGGCACCAGAAACCCTTGGGCCAGTCCTGTATGTATGTACTTATGTGTTAGGGCATGATTAAAATCCAAGAAGAGTCAGTGAAAGGGCTTCCATTATTTTTCATGAGCTTTGCATGGGGCCATTAATCTTGAAGGGAGTGGTAGGCTTTAAGGGAACAGTAGTATTAAAAGACCAACGCCACATTTTTGTAATCCCTGCATTAGATTTTCAAACTCTCTTGCCTTTGCACATTGATTAGAGTTGCAAAATCCCTTTCGCATTCATAAATAAATTACAGAAAAAATATTCTTTTTGCATGCAGCACACATGAAAATAAACAGGAAATAAAAGGTTTCTAAAAAGGAGACAGGTGTACAGTATATAGACATTCATGTGTGATTTCCCCTTAGAATTACTTCCTTTTTTTCAGGTGCAACAAGCACATCATGAAGGTGGAGACATGATTTTGTTGACTTGGACAGGATTGTAATCAGCTTATTATAAGGTGTTTATCAGAAAAATATCCAAGCAGTCCCTGAGGGGCCACAAGTTTGAAAGCAAAGAATGTTAGTTCTATTGCTTTTTTCCCCTACTGTACAGAAAAATTTTGTTAGACTGGCATGTAGGATAAAGCAATTCATTGCTTTATTGCCACTAGTTCTCGTTGTTTAATCCACTCTCCTTGAATTAATTTATTATTTCTAATTGTATTATATATTTTATTGTATTATTATTTGTGGCAAATCTCTCTACTAGTGAATGTAAGACATTGGCAGCATGTGACCCACCTGACGGGCGCCTCCTGGTGATGTTTCAGGAAATTAGTCTCAAGTGGTCCTTGCCAGGTGGTCTGTGCTTTGCCTCTTTCCACACTGAACTTCCTCCTGAGTCCGCTTCTGGGACATCAGCCCTCCAGCTGAGTCCCTTAGAGTCCATCCCTTCTGGGGTATAGTTTCTCTCCCTAGGCCTGGCCACTAATCAAATGGCCTAGGAGTCCTGCACCACTCTTGACACTCTGGGGGAGCAGGGAAGGGCCCAGGCCTGTCCACTTTTCTGGGCCCCAGCCCAGGGACTCTTAATGCCTCAACTGAGGCCTCAGCCTCCCTCCAATCTCCACATCACAGCACAGTTAATTGCCTGGGCTGCTTTCCCTGCAGCCCCCCAATTGCATGCAGCTCCTCACTGCTCTGGCGTCCACTCACTCTCTCTTCCTAAGCCCTCACCTCTGGACTGCTGCTCCAGCCACTGCTGCGTATCTCTGGCCTGATGTCCCAGAGTCTCAGCCGCTGTCCTCTCCAGGCCCCTCGCCTTAGGACCACTGCTCTGGACCTTTGCCCCTTCTAGCGGCCTGCAGGATTCTCAACTGTTGGTCAGCTCCCAGTGGCCGCACTGTGAGCTCTACGGGGGCCTGGCTACCACAGCGGGCCAGAGAGAGAACCGTCTCCCTTGGGCTTCCCAGGCCAACTGCCTGAGCTGCCCTGGCAGCTCCCTCTTATACTGGGCTCCTGGCCCAGCAACCCTCCCTCCTGATTTACTGCTGTTCATCTCAGGGCCAGTTAACCTCTTCTAGGCTGGAGTGGGGCAACAACCACGCTACAGTGAGCAACATCATTTTCCATTTTTTTGCTTGATTTTTTTTTTTTCTAAATTCAAGGCCAAGTCAGGGCTAAGATGCAGAATCAATGATGTTGAAATCATATCAGCTGCTTCTGAGGGTGGAGGGGGGTTCGGTGCAAAATGGCAGAAATTTCAGGAAATCAGCTGCCCTGATAGTCTTTCATCATCTTGGGCAAAAATCTCACAGGAAAACTGTCCCTGCAAGATTTCAGCCCAACTAGAAGTGGAACCAGAAAATAGGCTCTTTCAGGGGCTGGGTTTACTGGTAGAATAACCTGGAAGTTAGGCCGCTGAGTTTCTATTTTCCCCTGTCTCCAGTGCCTCTTGCCAGCAACCACTCCAACACATGATGGACTGCATCGTGGTGGGTGGTGCCTTAGCCTTCCACTGGGTCAGCAGTTCAATATGCCCCTTTATGGGGTAACAAAACTGTCCCACATGCTCACAACAGGGAGGGTCTTAAGTTCATCTTCTGACACCCATATGTGCCTTGTCCTCGCCACAAGGCTTTCAGGGTCTCTACCTTCCTCTTCCTACTAAGGAGAGATTGTGGAAGTTCAATATTAATTTGATGGGGTACATGAAATATATGAGATTCCTATGCAAAGAAATCTAAATCATATTTTGCAGGTGAATCAACCTGTGGTTATGGTAGATAATGTTTTCCAAATATTGGGTAGTTCAACAATAACACTTCCATTTCTAAAAATGTAATTGACATCCAGCTTAAATCTCTCTTTTGAGCTTAGTGCAGGCTGCCATTTATATCTCCACATTTTAATAAGGAAAAATAAATACCAAAAGGCACTTCCCCTAATTGCAGAGGAAAGGAACTGCTTTGAACAAACACAGACTAACATAAAAATCCAGTAAGCTATTCCATTATTTTTCTATCCTAATATTTGAAAACAGATTAATATGCTTGAAAATATGTAATCATAATCACAGTATCTTATGTCTGTAAGAAACTTCATTGCTTGGTTGAGACTTTATTAGGAAAAATTCAGAAAGAAAGGATGTTTTATTGAAGAGTTTAAAAAAAGGGGGTTAGCAATCTATGACAACTGTAACACAAATATTAACTGTTGTGCTTTAATGAATTACATTTTCTTCCACCTCTGAACACTTGGTCTGTTCTTCTCTCACACCAGTTTTGATAACACTATATCTTCATCGGTTCCTACAGAATTACTCCAGGTATACACTAGTGAAACGTAATTGAGAACAGAATTTGGTCATGAAGGTCACACTTGCAAAGACCTATATAAATCCCTGCAAATCAGAAGTCTTTGCAAAGCAAATACCTTTTCCCGCTGCCTCTTCTCCCCCCCTACCCCCGACACGCTCCCAGGAGTGTTTGTATGGCAAATGTTGCTGTATGCTTTCGTTATATTAGCATTTGAAAATGTGGCCCCTTTTCTTTTTCTATTATCTTGCCATTTTTGTTTAGTATTGACCTGGAATGAGTACTGTTGTAAGGGAAAATTTAGATTCAGCTCCATTCCATTCCCCCAGGCAAAGTTTGAGAAAATGAGGCTATGTACACTACTGACTTACCCCGCAATAAAGCTGTTGCGGGACAAACAAGCATTATAACTATAACGCTTTCCTCCGTCCACACAGCACTCCTTGTAACGAAAAGGAGGGATCACGCTCCTTTGAATTTTCGTTACAAGGAGCAATGCATGGTGGGCACCTATCCCACCATGCACTGCCGCAGCCAGCCCTTGGGCTGGCAGCGGGGCTGCTTCCACCCCACCGCCCTTCTCCCACAGGACTGTAGAGCTGCCCGGGCATTCTTTGGGGCTGCCCTGCCCCACTGGGGGGTGTTCCCCAGGGAGCGGGGCTCAAGCCACAGGCGGCAGCGGAGCCCCAGCCCTGGAGAAGGTCTGCAGCAGTGGGGCTTCCCCAGGGCTGGGGCTCCGAAGTCACCAGCGGCTTGAGCCCCGCTCCTGCGGGGCTTCCCTGGGGCCAGGACTACGCTGCCGCCAAGAAGCTGATGCTCTCGGCGGCTGGAGCCCCAGCCCTGGGCAGCGGCAGGTAGCTCGGCTTAAGCTGCCCAGGTTTGGGGCTCCCACTCAGAAGCCCTCAGCCCCAGCGGCAGCCAGCGGGACTAAAGCCGCTCCTGCTTGGGTGCTCCCGCTCAGGAGCCCCAAGCCCGGGCAGCAACCAACTGGCTTGAAGCCGCCCGGGCTTGGGTGCTCCTGTTCAGAAGCCGCCAGCCCGGGTGGCCAGTCTCAGGGAGCCACCAGGGTTCCTGGTGGCTCCAACAGCAATGAAGCTCCTGTGGCAGGAACTCTGCTACTTGTCAAGTTCACTGCTCTGCTAGAGCTGCTCTGCACTGCTAGAGCAGTGAAACTGACAAGTATGATGGCTCCGGTGTCCGAGAGTGGCCTCGACTGGCACTCCGGGACATTTCCGGCAGCTGTCAAAAGCACAAAGAGCGTACACACTGTCTCTACCGTGGAACAGCTGTTCTGTGGTAAGCTGAATCATGCTCATTTAGGTGATTTACCTGTTTTGCGGCAGGAGGGCTGTTGCCGCGCAACAAGCAAGATTGTAGTGTGTACGCTCTCAGCCTTATCGCGTGATAAAGCTCCTTACCGCGCAATAAGACTGTAGTGTGTACAAGCCCTGAATTTGGCACAGGGGAGTCCTATAAAGCTGAAGAGAAGGAATTCTTCCACTCCATGCACCAAGCAGCTGTAGGGCTCCCATAGGCTGCTATTGCAGCTTCAGCATTTCACTGCCTCCCACCCCATCCTTCCTCCCAAACCCTGTCCCCTATGGTAGTACACAGGGAGCCCTTGCAGAGATGAGTTCTGTAGCATAGATTGAGTGGTTACCCTATGTGCACATCCTTTCATCCTGCACCAGCCTTTTCCCAGCACAATGGGAAGGGTGTCTGTGTGTCTTTTAGGTTGGAAAGAAATACCATGGGTTTCTTGTGGTCTCTATTCTGACTTTTTTCAGATTTGTCAAGCCTGCCGCTTAACGATGACGGAGCACTTAAAGCTGTTGCTTGGACACATTAGATCTATCTGCAGGAGGCTTCTAAGCAGGCTGCTGCAGGTGCACAGCATTCCCTGTTGGGAAAATTCACACCGTTTCATCTTGGAATACATAGTGGTTCTTCATCCACTCTCAATAGAAACATGACTCTTCTCCCTCCAGGGAAGCTGTAGCATTCTAAATGCACTTATATAAGTTGTCAGAACCTGAACATTTTGTTGCAACCCTTGGGCACTGAGCAAAGACAAACACAAAACCTACTGATTCCTTGAGAATGTTATAAACCAGGGGCAGGCAACCCCTGGCACATGTGCTGATGGTGGCATGCAAGCCCATTTGGAGTAGGATGCAGCGCTCTTTGCAGCGCCCCTGAAATTGCTGCTCCTGCTACCAAAAGCCACTCCAGGCAGCTTTTTTTTGGGGTGACTGGGGTGCAGGAGGTGGTCCCCAGGCATGCTGTGGAAAGAAGCCGCCCAAAGCAACTCCTCTCCACAGCATGCCACTGCTGAAAGGCGCCACTCCAGGTGGCTTCTTTCTGCGGGATGCCTGGGGACCCCTCACCCCAGCTGCCACCAAAAGAAGCCTCTCCAGGCAGCTTCTTTCCAGGGATCCCTGGGGACCCATACTTAGGCATGCCACTGAAAGAAGCCACACATAGCAGTTTCTTTCCGTGAGTGGCTCCTTTTAGTGACATGCCTGGGAAGACCTCCCCCCACCCCAATCTCCAGCAGCGGCTGCCACTTTTTTGGTGGAGGGGGCCACCAGCACCAGCTGAGGATCAGGGAAGAGGGGCTGGCACGGGGGTTGGCAGAAGTTGCCGACCCCTATTGTAAGCCCTGGCTCCACAACCATAGTGAAAAATGGTGCAGAGTAATAAGGAGAATCACTATTAGGGTAACTGCTGCGTTTTCAGCTGGCTGAACAGCATGGCCTGAAAACCCCTAGATCACAGCAAGGTCAAAGAGGCTGCAGAACTCTCTATCATAATACTAATATGATATATTCTATCCGTTTCATCAGGATTAATTGATTGATGAACCAAGCTCAAAAGGTTCTGAGGCTTAAATCAGATAGGTATCCATATTACTATTACTAGTAATATGGTCTGCTTGTTTTCCCAAGACCTGGCCAGGGAGGAGAGGGTTTGAACAGGAGGAGGGTTCCTCCTCCATGCCAATATCCCCACCCCACTCCGCAGACCCACAATGGGCTCCCCATTGATCCAGAATCTATTTGTGGAGAAGGAGCAGGGTCAGAGAGATGCACATCATCTTCTCTCCAGTCCCATGGAGCTAAGGGTAGAAGGGTAATACAACCCAATGATTATAACTGCTCTGTACTACCATCCATTACTGTTTGGGATAAAAATCCTCTTTTGCCTGCAGAAATCTTAACAGTGTGGCTCCTTTGGAACTATGTGCCAAAGGTGGGCAGAGGTCACCAGAGATCCATTGCTGGCGTGGAAGAATGAGGTCTTTGTAGAGATCCCATACGATTTCTTCCTACAGGAGGGGGCAATTGAACCCATATTTTGGAGCTTCTCCTGAGCCTACAAAACTGGGATGGAAATTCCATGAGAATAGACTTGTTTATGAGCTCTCCAGGGCTTCCTGTTTCTGATCAAGCCAGAATACCTCTGTGAATAGCTCTTCCTATTAGATCAGCACTTCTTCCATGCTGGAAGCAGGGAATGCAAGGGTCTACATAAATGGTAATGTAGTTCAAAGTATACTTCCAAATATCACTACACTCTGATTTCTTTCAGTTCTTTTAGTGAATGAGCATTTACAACCAATGTAGTCAGTTACAAATATGGAAACTCAGTAGAATGCATGGTACTAAATCTTGAGTGACAGCAGGTCATGTGAGGTGTGTTGTTCAGTAATAAATGTTTGAGACAGAACATTTAAGGCCGTAATAGATTCAATCTTGGCAAATACCAAGTAATGTTTAGTGACAATAAACCTATAATGTGAGGTGGATTCAAATGCTGAGGATGATTCAAACATAACAGACAATATACAGATTTGTAATGGTATTTTGCAGTGCAATTTTATAATTATAATAATGATAATAATTAATAATTAATAAATTGTCCCTCCACAGCCGTAGATATTTTTCAATAAGAACAAATCATAACAAATGAGAAGCCAGTAATATAACATTTTGTCCTAGTCAACAACTTCTTCACAAAACAAAGTGTTAAGTATTATTGCTTTTTAAAGCTTTCAATTCAGAGTTACTTCTTGTACTTTTTCCAGCTATAGATAAAATAAAGAAATACTATTTTCAAGATCTTGTCTAGAGACAGGCAAACCAGTTCCAATAAATTATGATCTCAAATGAAGTTCCAAAATGTTTGCTCATTTTTTTATTTTTTTTTTATTTTTTGGTCCTGCTTCCTCAGTGAAATCAGATGAGTTGCAAACAATCAAGAAGGAATTAACCCAAATCAAAACAAAAATTGACTCCTTGCTGGGGAGACTGGAGAAGATTGAAAAGCAGCAGAAGGCTGAAGCAGGTAGGTGAAAATGATTTTTAACCACAGACAGCTCATTAAGAGATTAATTAGAACAGTGCACAGTTATCAATCAAACTGACAAATCAGAGGGAAAATAGACGCTTTACAGCCATTTCGCTACATAATATGGGGTCAGAATTAAGATAAATTAAACCTCAATTTGAATTGATGGAATAATATTTTAATAACCTTTGGTGGTTACAGAATAATTTCAAGAACGTGTGTTCTATACCAACAGTTCTTAACCGCTGTGTCACGACACATCAGTGTGTTGCAGCACATGGTTGAGTGTGTCGCCCAGATGTGACCCGCCACTGAAAGAACCCCCCTGCAACCAAAACAATTCCACCCAGGGTCTTCTTCCAGTGGCAGGGGCTTTCTTCCAATGGTGGGTTTCTTCTGGCCGTGGGGGCTTGTGCTGTACTAGGAGCTGCAGTGGGAGCAGGGAGTCAGTGTCACTGATGAAGTTCCCTGCAGTGACAGAGATCCTTGGTGGCAAGGGGCTTCCGGCAGCACTGGGTTAGTGCAGCTGCCGAAGTTCCTTGCAGTGTCAGGGGCACTGTGTCATGCACGATTGGGGGTGCTGCCAACTGTGTTACGGCATGGACATTGTTGAGAACCTCTGTTCTATGGTATAGTAGCAAAAAAATGGAAAAGATTTTCCTACTAGCTAATATATTCTTGAACTTACAGAAGTAATTTAGGTATTGTCTATGTTAGAAAATTTTGCACTGGTGTAGCTATACTGAGATGATTATGCAGTGCAAATTCTCTATCTCAGCAGCTCCCAAACTCTACCACATTGTGCACCACCAACATAAGACACCACCACTTCTAGCACCAACACCAATTTTTTTATAAACAAACTAAGTATGGAAACCGTCTTAAAATCTAAGTGTTGCGAGGGCATTTCCCATCAACGCAGCATCATGGGGACACCATGCGCATTAGAATTTAAGAAGTTGACAGGAGATCTCTATGTAGCTTGAGTTATCTCCTGTCAACTGCCACCAAAATCTGCGGTAAGTGTAGACTAGGTCTTAATTAGTCAATGGACATGTACCATTGAGAGGTGGCCTGAGTACCACAATTCAGAAACCACTAGATGTACTATACCAGAGCAAAGCAGGCAATGTTCTAGTTCAGAGTCAGTTTACCCCCAATTTGAGACAATCCTTTAGATTTACAAAAGCTCATTCTGTTCCTTTCTCAATATAGCAAAATCCTCACTCTTATAATTTCAGTGGTCAAACTTGTACTTTAATGTTCTGTGTATTATACTATTAGTGCAATAATGCAATGTCATAAGAAAGTTACTCATATTTTCATGGTGATGAATCAAAAAGTAGTCTCATAATTCTATCAATGCCAGTAGCACTTCTTCTAATTTCTAGCACATCACACCAAGGGCTATATATTGTGTATAAATCATAGTCTTCATCAATTAGAAATTAGTTATAACCTATCACAAAGAACTCTACATATACGATCAGTTCCTGAGCTGGTAGAGATACATAATTTGGCCCATAAAAATAAGGGTCTTTTTCTAACCTATGACAGATGCTATATATAGAGCTTGATATATTTTTATATGAAAAATGTACATTCATTATGTTTTATATTCAAATGTAAAGTATGCTCCGGTGTTGTAGCCATGTTGGTCCCCAGGTGGGTGAGGTAATATCTTTTATTGGTTTCAGTTCTTTCAATGAAAGAGACAAGATTTCAAATTTACACAGACATCTACTTTTGGTCTGGGAATGTACTCAGGCTATGTACACACTACAGACTTGTCCTGCAATAAATTGTTGCAGGACAAGCAAAACATTATAACTGTAACGCTTTCCCCCATACACACATTAATCCTTCTAATGCAAAGAAGTGTTCACATGCTCCTTTGCATTTTCGTTAGAAGGAGCAGTAGTGCACCTATCCCACCACACACTGCCCAGCCAGCCGTTAGGCTGGCAGCGGTGCTCTCTTGCTGCCGGGATCGCCTGGAAACCGAGCGGCTTGAGGGACTCCGTGTAGCAGCGGGGCTCTAACTGCCAGGACCCCTGGTGGCTCAGAGTCCCTCAAGCTGCTCCATTTCCAGGCGGCTTGAGGGACTCCCCATGGCAGCAGGGCTCTAGCTTCCAGGAACCCTGGCGGCTAGAGCCCCACTGCTACACGGAGTCCCTCAAGCCGCTTGGTTTCCCACAGAGAGCCAGGAAACTGAGCAACTTGAGGGACTCCCTGGAGCTGTCGGGCTCTAGCCGCCATCAGAGCCAGCACTGATGGCAGCTGGAGCTGCACCCCTACTTGTCAATTTCACTGCTCTGCTAGAGCAGTGAAATTAAAAAGTACAACAGCTCCGGTGTTCCAGAATGGCAGCTCCGGTGTCCCAGAGTGGCCTCCATTGGCATTCTGGGGCATTTCTGGAGGCTGTCTAACCCGCAATGAGTGTACATACACATTCTATTGCGGGACAGACGATGGGTGGTAAGCATTACCATGATCGTCTGGGTGGTTTACCTGTTGCGTAGCAAGGGGGCTGTGGTCGCGCAACGGGCAACATTGTAGTGTGTGCGCTCCCAGCGTTATCGTGCGGTAAAGCTATAGTGTGTATAAGGCCTCAGAGTGTCACAGTGTTAAATACAAGATGGAACAGATTGTTTAGTAGAAGTAGTTCACACATACTTCAAGGGACAATTCCAGCTGAAATGGCTGGTTAACACCTCTCCAGTCATAGAGAGATAGAAGTGGGAGGGGCGGGTGGGGAGATGAGAAAGTTTAGAGAGGGGGGAATTAAGTGGGATATAGATTGCTGTAATAAGCCATAAATCTAATGTTTCTATTCAGTCCATGATTTTAAGTGTCTAGAAAAGTTATACATTAAGCTCCTGTGCTTGTCTTGAAGGTGTTGTACAGGTTTCATTTAACGATCTGAGAGGTCAGAGGTAGTCTCATCACTTTGTCAAAAGTATTTGTTCAAAGATCATATGGTGGTTTTGTGAATTCACAGATAAAAATGATAAAAGACAAAACCACCATATGATCAGGAATGGAATGGTTGTCTCATTTCACCCACACACTTGTTATTGGGGCTCTTAGTGCACTGGATAAGGAACACCACATGTTGTGGTAGGCATGGGCTGAATCCGTGGATCTTTTAAAGTGTGTCATGGGAGTGTTCACTGTAACAGTGGAGATGCATCTACATTTTGCATCTATTCTATCAGCACCTGGTACCACTTTGAGTTGATGTAGCCTGGTCTGTGAGGAGCTTGTGTCTGATGATGACCTTGGAGAGGTTAGAGGATTAATTGTAGGCCAGAAGAGGAGGTTCAGGAAAGATTTCTTTCCAGTTGTGATATCTATTGACTATAGGTTGTAGTTGTTTGATGATACCCCATATGGGTTCCAGTGTGAGGTGGTAGGTGACAACTTGAGGTGTATGGTCAGAGCAGAGTTTTAGTTCTATATTGAAGCAGGTTCTCTGGGTATTTGGGTGGCCCATTCCATTATGAGATCTATTTCTATGATGGGGTGCCCTTGCTTGGTGACGGCTGATTAAAGTGTGTAAAAGTGTACGTTCTTTGGAGCATATTCTGTGGTATTTGAGTACCTGGCTATAGATAAGAGATTTCTTGGTGTGTTTGGGGTGGTTATTAAATCTCTGAAGGTATTTGTGTTGATCTGTGGGTTTCTTGTATATAGCTGTCTGTGGGGTTCCATTGTTGAAGCTAGCCATGTTGTCCAGAAAGTTGATGCTAGTGTGAGAATGTTCTAGAGAGTTTCATAGGTGCATGATGGTTGTTGATGCCATACAGGGTATCAACCAATCACTACAATCCATACTTGGTATGATATATCTTATCCAGTGCACTAAATGCCCCAGTAACAAGTATATGGGTGAAATGACAACCACAGTATTCTCGAATAAACTCTCACAGAAAAAATGCTGAAAAGACAAAAACACCATATCACCTGAGGATGAACATTTTTTACAAATCACTGACTCTATATATGACCTCTCAGTCCTCATCCTCTAAGGGTATCTACACACCACCTTCAAAAGACAAGCCTGGAGGCTCAAATTCATAACTTCACTAGATATTGAAAACCATGAACTGCATAAATACACTGGATTTATGGCTTATTGCAACAATCTATTTACTACTTACCCCCCCACCCCCAGCCTTTTTTTTTTTTTTTCCAGCCTTCCTATGACTGGAGAGATGTTAATGGATGGCTTCATCTTGAATGGTCCCTTGAATGTGTTAACTACTTACACTAAACAATTTGTTCCACCTTGTAGTTAGGTGTGACACGAATACATTTCTCAGACTTGAAGAAGAGCTCTGTGTAAGCTTGTAAGCTTGTCTCTTTCACCAGTAGAAATCGGTCGAATAAAAGATATTACCTCATCCCCGTCTCCTTACTATTTTGAGCAACTTAAAATAAAAGTTGATGATGTAGTCAAAGAATATGTAGTCATTCAGCACCCAAATGAATCAGTGGTCTACTGAGATGAATTGAGATGGCATATCCCCACTTCAGGGAGCTTTTATATAACCCATTACTACGCAAAAAAAGCCACATCTCATTGTACTTTGATAACCAATTTGCACTTTTGCTAAAAAGATTGTAATGTACTCATTTAAATATAAATCAGTTCAAAGAGAAAATGTTGATTCACATTGAATCACACTATTATATCTCCCAAAGTACTGCAGTGAATACCCTTCACAGAGTGCTCTTGATAAGAGTGGAGGAGATCAATATAGTGGTGCAGATTTTACATTAAATGCAGTGGAATTATTTTGGATTTACGTGCTTGTAACTAATGTCACAATATGACCCAATAATTTTAACTGTTTTAAAACATGGAGATGCAGATGCTGTCTCCCTGCTCTTCCTTCCTCCCAAAAGGAAGATGGGAGAGGAGAAAGATTCTTGAAGCCTACACAAGGGATCTGCAGAGTGGTTCCGTTGCTATTGTATGGTCTGTTGAGAGAATTCCTTCCCCTGACTCCTGGAGAACTGTCCAGTACAAAGATAGTGTCTCCTGGCTGCATGCTGGGTTGAGAATTGGGGCATAACTTTGCGATTTAAAAAAAAAGAAGAAGAAAGGACAGCGATCATGTGGAACTGGTTGCAATTTTTTTATTTTAATTTTTTTCATGGACTTACATTGCCATTTAGAAAGATATTCTAAGGACAGAGAGGTACACTTTTGGGGAGAATGATGCATGTTAGAATCTGAATTCAATGGTTTTATAAAGTTATTCACTGACTAACCAGTAAAAACTCAGGGGAGAAACTCACCTTGCAATTTTTGCTAGTGTTCTTTTCTTTATTGCTACCAATACCCTGAAATTTTTACTAGGATGAAAAGAGAACTTGAGGGGAAAGATTGACTTGTGGTTTTATGTCCCTAATGGTTGTGCACAGTTTATGATCCTTTTTGTACAATGTCTTTAGATTCACTTTAAATACAAATGTAAGAGAGAAGTAAGGGAGAAGGAGGTGTTTTTACATTACTCTTTCAACCAAGATTCAGCGTACTGTACTTCCGGCATGTCAGTCTCAGCTATGGGCTCAGGTTGAGAAAAACAGAGTCCTGTGGCACTTTTAAAGATCAAAAAATTTATTTATTGCATAAGCTTTCGTAGGCACAATCCCACTTCCATCAGATACATGAAATGGAAAATGTGGCACATTAGCTATATGTATACATACAGAGAAGGGTGGGTCACGAGGTCGATTCAAACAGAACCATAGGAATAGTCTGCTAGCTTATCTCAACAAAGTAAACAAGCTGTTTTGATTCAAATGTGGAAAAGGGAAGCAAGAGCTGAGAAGGCTAAAAGGGGAAAATCATCTTTTGTAATGACTCAGCCATTCAAGATCCCTATTGAAATGGCTAACTCATTGCAAAAGGCGATTTCCCTTCTATTACCCTTCTCAGCTCTTGCTTCCCTCTTCCACACTGTTTGAATCATAACAGTTTGTCTACTTTGCTGAGATAAGCTATCCCTCTAGATCTGTTTGAACTGACTTCCATGACCCACCCTTCTCTGTGTTTGTGTGTGGATAGATAGATAGACAGACATGCCACATTTTCCATTGCATGCATCTGATGAAGTGAGATTGTGCCCATGAAAGCTTATGCAATAAATACATTTGTTGGTTTTCAAAAGTGCCACAGGACTCCTTTTTTGTTTTGCTGAAATAAATTAACATGGTTATGTAACCTTCGGGTGGGCTAAAATTCATTTAATTGCCCTTCTCCAGTGCCTCGCAGAAATCAATCCCAATCCCTATGGAGAAAGCAGCTGGAGACCCAGGATCCAGTCTGTATGGGACTCACGGCAAAAATTGCTCAGAGTTACCACCCCACAATAAAATACTAAAAACAAACATAACAAAGAACTTTATTGACTATTAACTAAATAAACGTTATCCCAAGAAAACAAAATACAATTAACCAAGAACAATCCCTACAGAAAACCCAAGATACCCAAGAGTCTCAAAGTCCAGGTGGAGTTCACCCAATTCTCAGCTACAGTCTTTGTTCGAATGTAGAGGCTTGAGTGGCAAGAAATAGCTGTCCTCTTCTTCTTTCTTTGCAGGAATCTTCTGTAGAATTCCATGCAGGCTTTTCCTTCTCCTTTGCAACCAGCCCTCAGTCCCATATGCATGTCTGCAAAATCTGTTGCAGATGACTCCATTAGAGGGAGAAAATATCTTGTTCACTCCTAGCTCAGCTTCTCCTGAAAACTGAGCACATGGGCTCCTCTCAAAGCAGCTCCTGCCTGCTGTCTGCACAGACTGCTGCTTTCATGTCATCTCACTGACCACACCACATCACACCAGCAGGGCATCCTGTGGAGCATGCTCAAAATGCTACCACTCCCTGCTTCTAGAAGTTTCTCGTTGTGGGTAGCTAATCTGCCCAGCAACAGTAACTCACCCTTAGTAGGTCTCTCAAAGAGATAGCCTTTTAAGGTATATGGGTTACAGTTACCCCTTTTGGGCTCAGGTTGGAAACTCAGAACTTACAAGTGTTAATTTTTGTGTTTTAATACTATGGATAGCTGCAAATTGTGTACCTAATAACTAACCGTTATTTGGAAGCTTTTATAAAGCCGAATCTATTAAGTAGTGCAAATAACTCTGAAAGCTCAGTAGCTAGAGATCATACAGAGGAAAATTGGATTCTTAGGGTGTTTGGTGTGTTTAATTTGTTGGTGGAAATTTGGAGCAGGAAGCCACAAAACAGCAGTGATTGGCTGCTCTGATTCAGTAAAATGGTAGCAGGAGAGTATTTTTTCCTACATATACAAAATCCAAGATTTCCAACAATGGGTGACTTAAATTCAGCTCCAAGATATGGATTTTCAAAGGATCCTAAAAGTTTTAGATATCTGATCCAACGGGAGCTGGACACAACTCCTTAGGCACCTTTGAAAATAATAGCCCTAACTTCTTTCTTACGCTCTTTAAAAAAAGGGACCTGATTTTCAAAAGTGCTAAGTTCCAAACAACTCTTATCAAAATATATAACTTTAGCACCCATTATTGAAAGTCTCGATCAAAGTGTAGTTTTCCTGTTTCTCTTACTGCATGTATACTGTAATTTGACTCCTTATTTTATAATCTCCTGTCCTTCTTTTACATAATTACTCAATAGATTTTATGTTAGATGTAGGAAACAATTTTTGTTCCCCTCACCTTATTTTTCTGTTTATAATTTTAAGACACTAAATTAAGTAAGCAGGGAAGATGTTCAGTATGATTTCCATAAAGTTATTGAGACAAACTGCAGTGCTGCATATAAAAATTATTAAAATTTCTTAGCTGCCATTTCTCTTTATGATTCCCATTGTTCATTCTGAACAGGATGTTCAAGATGTTCCTTGTTCATGTGATTTAATATCTTGTTCAAAACTTTGTCTTCCAAAATTTCCAACCTTTCAAGAAGTTTTCTGCCTTAGCACAGACCTTCAAAAGAGGAAGAGCAGAAATCATGCTTAACCAAATTAAAAAGGTTTTAGGTAGTTGCCTTTAGTTAGTAGCACTACAAATGTATACCAAAAGACTGTTGAGTCAAACACCACAGCAGAAATTGGGTTGATACTATCGCTTATGCTAATATCACTTGTTATAGCTATGAAGCTGTTATACAGATTAACATTGAATATTTTGAGATACGACTCCATGGGCTGAATTTTGCAGTAACAATCAGTACAAACACATTGATTTCAAAGAGGACACCCAGGATGGTCCTTCATTCTTTGAGTCCAAGATTCTTTCTGTTAGGATTAAGGAAATAAAGCTATATTCATTCTGAGGCATTAGCAAACACGATTTGAGAAGGAGGAGGGTCAAAGGCTAACAAGACTTAAATAGATGAAAGTGTCTGGCAAAACAAATGTGTAGATATATAGACGGAGAAACTAGTGTTGTCTTTGTTTAAGATTACATGATACAGAAAAATGTCAGCAGTTTTGAGTAGTGCTATTGCATACAATAATTTAAAATAGAAAACATAATGTATTCATAAAGCTGAAAGATATATAATTTCACAGTCAGTTTCAGATTCATTCACTGTCTAACAAGATATAGTAATGATGAGCTTGCTGGTAATATAAAACAGTCAGTTTAGAAAAGAAAGGTTTCTTTTGTTTTGTAAGTTCCATCATTGATAAGTGGTGGTTCTTCCTGACTGAAATGACGTGTCCCAGCCACAGGCAAATAATCCCCTGGCCTACTGTCATTTTGGGTGCATAAAGTTTTCCATCTTGAGCTCCTAAAGTGCACAGAAGTGAGTCTGTGGTCTCTCCAGCTTCCTGCTCTGCTGCTCCTCCAACCACTCTATATAAACCAATCTGTCAGTCTTCTCCCATCCCTGCTATGGACTTCTGCCTCCTGGGTGAAATTCTTTAAGATACGGAGGACAAATTCAAGGCCATATGCATTACTTAAGTCACACGCTGGAGCTGAGCACTGTGGACCGTGCAGGGCTCTCTGAGATCTGAGTGCCTTGGAAACGGTCTTTATGTTCACTCCACTTTGACAGGTATGGAAGGCAGCAATGAGGCTGAGCCAAGAGTAGGATTCACAAATTTATCCAGTTATCTCAGCACACGCTGAAAACGGGTATCATGAGGAGGTGCTGCAGCTTCTACTTTCAGCCATAGTAATAGGGCCTGTTCAACAAGTAGGATTTGTTTAGTAACTGTTTACTCATTGAGAAATAATCACACCATCATTATACAAATCCCCAAACACTTATTGGCCATGATCATCTGTTAGTCAGTGAGAAAACAAGGATTTATGTTGACTCATAACAGTGATTTTGCAGACTGGGTTCTCATGAGATTAGCAGAGTGCAAAGAATTGCATGACTGGGGCGAAATTGTATTTTTGCACCCGTAACTGTTCTCAGTACCTTCACTTTGATTGGCTGAGTGTGCCAGTGTTACGGATTAGTTATTCGGTAATTATAGGAGTCAGGGAACTTAATAGTATTTATCTGGTGAATAACATCATACCATATTTCATAAACCTAGCTCCATCTAGAGAATGGAGGCACAAACTCTGCCTGAGAGCACTGTTCATTATGAGCAACAGTAAAGGTTACTGAATCTCTACAGAGTATGCTTTCCTTACAGAAGCTCAAAAGAAGCAAATGGAAGATAATGCTGAGCTGATCCAAGAGGAATGCATATCAGAGAATGCAGATAACTCTACAGAAGAGCCTATTGAAGTAGGGCCAGATGCAGATGGGGATGGAGAAGAGATGACTGATGGAATAGAGGAGGATTTTGATGAGGATTGCAGCAATGAGCTGGTAAGAAATTAACATGCCATGGCTATGTATACAGTTATTATGAATAACCATGGAAGTCCAATGATAATTGTTTAAGATCAGGATTAACAAAACATGATAATAATGACGCTTTAATTCTGCCTCTGCCTCTGAGCGGCTCCCCAGCCTGCTTGTGAGTCCCCTTGAGCTTGTAAAGTTCCTCACTGAAAAGTGCGGAGCTTAAAAGCACTGAGAAACCTGTTTCCAGGCATGTCTCACCAGCCTCCAGGCTCCCAGCTCTCACCAAAGCTGCAGACCCTGGAAACGCAGTGTTCCCTGCAAGCTTGGTGAAAATTATTCAAAACAAAAACAAAGCAAAACAAAAAAACCTGTTTTGGTTTTGATTAAACTGAATTTTTTGATGAAAACCTATTTCGTTGGAAAATTGCTGGCAAGCTCTAGTGCTAATACCTCTTTTAGGGAATTGGTGTTAACACCAGTGGGAGCCATTGTGTAGACAAGAGTGGTGGTTTCTTGTGTTTTTAATCACTATATTGATTAAACCAGGTTTCAGATTCCCTAATGTAGACATGGTCTGAATGGCCGTATTGTATATCTCAGAAATTAGAGCCAGCGTTCGTTGGGGTTATGAAACCTTGTATTTTTGTGCCCGCTTGTTAATTACTACATTCTTCTGACTCTTCCCCTTTCTGGGTCTCTGTTTTTCCATTTGTTATATGGGAATAAAACTTGTTCTCCTACAATATGTGATATACACTTACAAAACAGTTCAGCCAGCTCCAGAGGGCAAGCAGATTGCTTCATGTAGTGTCGTTTGGATTGTGAGGCAGAGAAAACATGAAATGCCCATTAAAGACATTTCTTCCATGGTTTAGTTCCTATCCTATTCATACTGTATAAACAGTGCACAACTGTGTTCATTTTATATGTTCTGAAGTATTTTTAGAGCTTCCTGGGAAAAAGCTGGAGAACTGATGACTGTGTTGCAGTTAATGAGACCACTCTTGGTTTGCAAGAAAAAGTCAACTTCAAGTAATGAAAGCTATTAGTTTTCTTTGTTTAGTGTTTCTCCACCAATAATAAATGAGTGCCCTTAAATTCACTATTAGATCTGAGGATTCAGGTGACTGGTAGAGTAGATTCCTCTCCTGCTGCTCTTTGCCATCCTCTTGGCAGCATGTTGTTTTTCTTCTTCAACAATTCCCTGTCCAGTAGTGACTTAAAACATTATTGACTTTAACTGTGTGTGGAAATGAAAGAGCCACACAATCAGAAAGAAGTCGGGGAGAAGGAATTACTCTATGAAAGATTATTTTAGCATATCTGAGCAATAGGTAGGTCTCTTAAGGTGACTTTTGCTTTAACTGATGTATGTATATTTCTTCAGCAGTTCTCATTCAAATACTAAGCTGCTTGAACAAGTATTATTGTGATATGGCATGGGCAGTTGGTGAATTTTGCCTGTTTTATTATAGCTTTAATTTTGTTAAGGTGCCTAGAGAAACTGATGTAAACTTAATAGAAGATGCAATATATAAATATAAAGGTCAAGTCCTATGAAGTCTTGAGCATCCTCTCAACTCCCATTTAAGTCAATGTTATTTCAGTGCCTGAAGGTCAATTTGCACCTTGCAGATGTGGGTCTTCAGTGTGCTTGTTTATGAATTTGTTCCTTATCTTTTTTTTTCCTGGTATAACTTATTTAAATTCTAAACTTATATGAAGCTTGCTAATTCAAGTTGCTTCTTACTGGCTTGCAGGCTCATTCTCTAGCTCCCAGACTCAAACTGACTCACGTATCAACTGATTGTAGCTCTAGTGAAAGATGGGGATTGCTCCCTTAAAGATTAGGGTGGCTGAATAAACTGTTTTTGTAAGATTTGTCCTATTCCTCAGCAAGGCAAACTTTTTTTTCTGAAGTAGAAGAACCTACCTTTTGACACGCAGGTTTTATTTTGTGAAAATAAGACAGATATGCTTTTAATAAAACAAGAAAACTTTTTCATTGTTATTTGTTAGCAAGTTTCTTAGAACCTGTTGAAGACACTAAAACTCAAAGAACAGAGCAAATTTTTAATTTTGAAATGACATGCTTTGAAACAATAAGTACTGTCTATTCCCTTGGATGTCAGATAATGAAGTATCAGTTTTCCATATTGCCCATTTAGGGGTCTTTGTCCACTTTCATGTTAATGAAATGCATTATTATGTTTAATGGATCTGCAATAGTGATTAAATACCATCTGTTGGGAAAGTCCCGTTCCAAGCAAAAGGATTTGGTCTATATCTTCAAAATTGATTAGTTGGGTGTCTCAATTTTTGGATGTCCAGGAGGAGCACCCTTAAAGAGACTTAATTTGCAGAAGCACTGAACACTTGTCTTTGGCATATTGGAAATTTCTTAAAATGATGTTCCTGTAACAGGGAAATTTATCAGAATATTTAGGTGAATGAAAACAGACATGGGGGTGGCTTAACCAGCATGTCACAACTTTATTAACTGAACAAGTGCTATTTGCCCATTTCTCTCACATACCAGGCACGTACCAGCTGGGTCCAATGCAAGGTTACTGTGTTCCCACCCTGTAGATCTGCTTCAGCCTAAACCCTAAGACTCAGCTCACTTCTGAATCATCTCCCATTCCCATCTTTCCCCTCCCCACCCCATTAAGGAGGGGTAGACAGTCCACAGGGGGGATATCGGTCTGCTAAGACTTCGGGTTTCCCCTTTTCCTGCCAGACAAAAAGTCCACCAGCCATATCCTGGATCTGATCCTGTTAGCCTTTATCTGCACTGGACATTCTTTGCAAGTTGTATTAAATTGAACATTTCTCTATTAACTTAGTATTAATTTGCCTGTTCTTACTCAGTTTAACCTAAATTGTGCCTCTATCATGCTGCAAGGCAGGCAAAAAAAAAAAATCCACTCCCTGGACCCCTGTAATTTGGCCCAATGGATGAAAAATTTCTTCCTGACCCCAAACCAGGCAATCAGTCAGACCACAGCGTTATGAAAACACAGATTAATATGCCTCAAGGACAGAGACAGAGGACAGGTCAGAAATGGTGGCAAGATGATCCCTGGCTAATGGAGAAAACTTTAGATTAAGACGACCCAAAAGAGCCCATCAGCCCCCATAATTCCTCTCGGACTCACCAATGGGAGTCAGAGAAGCCTCTATCCTAGCACACTCCCACATACACTTGAAGGCACAAGATGTAACTTGGCTAAAGTATGACTGAACCTAAGCTCTTCCTTCCCCTGGCCCTGCCAGGCTCTGTTGCTCTAACCAAACACTGTAAGCCCTGTTGTTCTGACCAAACATTCCCCCAGCCCCATCTAAAATAGGGACAGGTACTTTAATTTTGCTCCACAGGACAGTGCAATTTTTATAGATCTAGTTCCCAAATCAGCAAAAGTGTTGCCTTTAATGAAACTTGAGCACCTGCTGAAGTATTTTGCTTTCTTGGGCCTTGAAGCATAGTTTTAAAAATTATCTTCTTCATTAAAATAACTGCTTCTTTTATATTTTACTTGGAACTGAAAAGATATACCACAATTGAAATACTGTAGTGGCAACTGAGGGATTCTCTGTAGAAGTCAGTATTTGTTTTAGTGACATGAAAGAAAACACGTCCAGGACAGCTGCAAAACCGGGAGCCAAACTCCCCACACACTGATGGGTGGTAC
>ML685849.1:2989136-3019122 GCA_007922175.1 Pelusios castaneus | reverse complement strand
TACAAAATAATATCACAAATGGTTCCTTAAATCCTGACAGCGTCACAGCCGGCACTACCCACTCACTAAGACCACCTATGCTCATACTGATTTAATACTATGTAATTAATTCAGTGCAGGTAGTTCCCATGTACAATGGTGCAGCTGAGATCAGATTTTATTCCCTATATATTAAGTACAGTTCTGTTACATTTGCCTCACAGAGATATTTCATTTTTTACATTGTCCTTTTTAAAGCCCTCAAGATTATATATATTCAGCCTAATGTATTTTCTTGTTATTTTCCATGCTTTTACTGTCTTTAGATGGTGAATCATGTGTCAGACATAAAGGACACTAGCAGCTGAAACAGGGTTAGTTTTCTTGCTACATTCATTTTTATTATGCAAAAACTAAATTACTGCCAAATGATTCAATAATATCTACATATCTTCTCTACCTTCATCACAGAACTTACAACATATCTTGGACTATCCAGACAAGACCATATTTCTACTACTGAATTTCAACTTTCTAAGCAGTTAGTATTTACAAATATAAACATACATACAAATTCCATTTAAAAAAATACAGACTCCATGCATTTGCTAGCACAATAGAGCCTGATACAAAGCCTATTTAAGTCAATAGAATGACAGCAGTTAACTTTGGAATAGGCCCATCATAAAAATTATTGTCCCTTCTATTAGTAAGTAATAAGCAATTACTTTCTGTAAAGTAGCAAATGTGAATGGAACAAGAAGATTTAAATTTACTTCCATTTTTAACAAGAATGCCAAATATTCAACAGGTAGTAAAATGAACTGTACTGAAAAGAAGTAAAAGAATCATTCTCCTGGCTCAAACACATCTTATACAGGCTTCAGTACTGTTATAGCCAAGTCTTATGTTTACGTATCTCAAGCAATACACAGTGAATTTTATTTAGGGTATTTCATATTCCAGTCATCAAAACTGGATTTCTAACACCATATTTTCTCTAAAGATTTCGGACCAAATTCTGCTCTTCATTGTATTAACATGAGCAAAGTGATTCCAGTCTAATCAATACAGTTGGTATGATTTGACCCTCCGAGATTAGTAGCTTTTGTATATTGCACATTTTTACATTCCGCTAATTTACATAGAAGAAACTGAATTTTATACCTTATGGTATAAATATTTTATCTCCTGAAGCAATGCCAGCCCAAAATCTTGTTTTGATGAGTCTGGATTTTTTAATATCCAGAGAAACATGGTTGGACAATTTCCTGGTGAATTGAACACTTTGGACTTCACTAAACTCTTTCAAAATAGCAGTGAAAACATGGAGCTCTTCATTGCTAAGACAAATGAACAGGTAAAAGACTGTGCTCACTTGATGAATATCAGTGCAAGATATTTATACTTGAGCAAGCTAAGAAAGTCATTAGCAGTAGCATACCTGACAGATATTAATGTTTTGTGCTTTCTAAAGCTGCAGTGAATCTAATAACCTGTGACTGAAAAAATGGAGAAAATAATAAAAGCATGTCATGAAATCAGAAACTGCAAGAAACTTTCTGGCATGCCCTTTTTATATTTAATATATGCAGTCTCACAGTAGACTCATTTATTGTTCACATTGCTGTATAAATGAGTCATTGGACAGGGATTGCCATCCACGTTTTTCTGGCAGTCAGTTACTCAGAGTTAGACTAGATATCCTAAGCGTTGTGCAGGGTTTAAAACATGTTACTCTCACTAATGTGATTTTTTTTTTAACATCTAAGCCCCCTATTGCTTAAGGAATTTGCACAAGAAAATTAGAACATTTCCATCACTCACTTCATGTCTATTAAATCCTTAAGTAGTTTAATTATTTTTCTGGATATCTGAAATTGTTCATTTGAAAATGTGCCCATCATCTTTCACATATTTACCCCTTTTAACCTGCTCTCCTATTTAGTATCTAACTACAAAAGTCTTTTACAATATCAAATTTTTAAAACAACTTAGATGACTAAACTACAGGTTTTTTGAGTCTTAAACCATTGAGTATATATGAGCATGGGCTCTTTTGCTGTTCAGATCTAGTGGTTCTAGCAGGGAGCTGGGAGTTAGGAATAGAATTTTTTAGAGGAATATAGTACATATTCACTAAGTCATGCAATGTCAGGTTGACCAAAATTATCAATGAATTTAGGTCAAACTCAGCAAATAGTTTGAAGCAGGAAAAAAAATTAAGTGTTTTTGAAAAGTCAAAATGTTGTATTTCAACATTTTCTAAACAAAACCATGCAACTTCTCCTTTCAAAACAAGGATTAATTTAAAAATTTAGCTAGATTTATTGTTTTAAAGATAAAAAACAAAAAAAGAAGCAAAATCAAAAATCATAGAAGTCGTGTGTTCTGCAGTAGACATATCGTTTCTCAGAGAAGAACTTTACAATTAAGTTCAATTAGTGTTTTACCAGAGAAAAATAATGGAAGAACTTGGTACAATCCACTGATATGTAGACCAATTCTGAAAAGTACAAATAAAGTGCTAAAACCCAGCACCATGCTAGGTCAATCCAAATTAAAAATTTTCTTAATTACCAATTATACTGTCAATATATAAAGCCTGCTTTGGGGGAAACATTTGTATACCAAATGTTAACAGGAACTATAGCCTGACAGTATTTGTTTAGGCTATGATTCTGTGTTGAAACATTAGTATGGATGACATTTTGAGAATATATTTGATAAGTAAAAGCATTTCTTATATACTGTTGTGCTGTTTCAGCATGTTATTAATGTTTTTCAGGAGTTGTCTAAATAGCTTGTGACTTGCTCTTTTATTGCTCTTTTGTGAATTGTGATGGAGAAGGATAGCTCAGTTATCTTCTTGTGCTGTGCATTAGCTTGCCAGTTAGTCACTAACAGATTCATCATTCATCACTGCAGATGTTTGTTCAGATGTTTGGATCAATTTTTGTTTTGTTTTGGCTTTTTGACATGTCTCTATGTTTACCTTAAGCTTTTTAAAAAATAACAATGGACTCTAGCCTGTCATGGTATTTAATATTTTGGGACACAAAAATGTTTATTTTTAATTTCCCATTTTTAAAACTACCAAAAACATGACTTTAAAAAATCATCTCTCTACCACACCCATGACTGTTACTGTGGCAGATTGATTAAAAAACAAAATAGTCTCATAGGCCAACAATTGTATTCAGTATAGTTATATCTGTATCAGCCCAAGGTGAGTGAGGTAATATATTTTATTGGACCAACTTTTTGAAAGCTTGTCTCTCTCACCAGCAGAAATTGGTACAATAAATATTACCTCACCCACCTTCTCTCTCTCATAGACCAACTGTCAGATCAGGTCAAATATTTTTCTCAGATGCGCGCGCACACAGTACTACACTGAATAGGCCAAATTCATTTCTGATATAACTTGACTTTAAAGTTTGATACTACTGACCGGAATCTGCTGATTCCTCTCCTGATGTAAATTAAGACTAACGCCATATAAGTCAGTGGAATCATACTATTATGAAACTAATGAGAGCAGAAATCATAGAATCATAGGGTTGGAAGGGACCACATGAGGTCATCTAGTCCAATCCCCTGCTTAAAGCAGGAGCACTCCCACTAAATCACCCCAGCCAGGGTATTGTCTAACCGGACCTTAAATATCTCCAAAGACGGAGATTCTACCACCTCCCTAGGTAACCTATTCCAATGCTTCTCCACTGTTCTAGTAAGAAAAATTTTCCTAATACCCAACCTTGACCTCCCCACCTGCAACTTGAAACCGTTGCTCCTTATTCTGTCCTCTGTTACTACTGAGAACAGCCTAGCTCCCTCCTCTTTGGAGCAACCCTTCAAGTAGTTGAAGTTTGCTATCAAATTGCCCTTCAGTCTTCTCTTCTGCAGACTAAATAAGCTTAGTTCCGTCAGTCTTTCCTCATACATCATGTGCCCCAACCCCCTAATCATTTTCATTGCTCTCAGATGGACTCTTTTTAATTTGTCAACATCCTTTCTGTAGTGGGGAGCCCAAAATGGGACACAGTATTCCAGATGCGGCCTCACCAGTGCCGAATAGAGGGAAATAATCACATCCCTTGATCTGCTGGCAACGCTCCTACTGATGCAGCCCAATATGCCATTGGCCTTTTTGGCAACAAGAGCACACCGTTGACTCATATCCAGCTTCCCATTCGCCATAACCCCCAGGTCCTTTTCTACAGTGCTACTACTTAGCCAATTAGTCCCCAGCCTATAGCAGTACATGGGATTTTTCTGTCCTAAGTGCAGGACTTTGCACTTGTCCTTGTTGAACCTCATGAGATTTCTTTTGGCCCAGGTCTTCCTGAATCCTCTCCCTGCCCTCCAGCATGTCTACCATTCCCCCTCAGCTTGGTGTCATCCACGAACTTATTGAGCATGCAATCTATCCCATCCTCCAGATCATTAATGAAGATGTTGAACAGAACCAGCTCCAGGACCAATCCCTGGGGCACTCCACTCGTTACTGGTTGCCAACTAGACATTGAGCCATTGATTCCTACCCACTGAGCCCAATGATCTAGCCAGTTTTCTGTCCACTTTACTGTCCACTCGTCCAACCCATACTTCCTTAACTTGCCAATGAGAATGCTGTGGGAAACCATAACAAAATCCTTGCTAAAGTCGAGGTATAGCACATCGACAGCTATTCCCACAAATCCAGTCATTCATCATAGAAGGCATCAGGTTGGTCAGGCATGATTTGCCCTTGGTGAATCCATGCTGACTGTTCCTGATCACTCTATTTTCCTGCAAGTGTTTCAGGATGAATTTTTTGAGGACCTGCCCCATGATTTTTCCAAGGATTGAGGTGAGGCTGACTGGTCTGTAGTCCCCCAGATTCTCCTTTTTCCCTTTCTTGAAGATAGGTACTATATTTGCCTTTTTCCAATCATCCGGGACCTCCCCCATTTGCCACGAGTTTTCAAAGATAATGGCAAGCAGCTCTGCAATCACATCAGCCAACTCCTTCAGCACCCTCGGATGCAGTTCATCTGGCCCCAAGGACTTGTGCACATCCAACTTCTTTAAGTAGTCCCTAACCTGACCTTCTATCACCGAGGGCCGCTCTCCTTCTCTCCATTCTGCGTTACCCAGTATAGTAGCCTGGAAGCTGACCCTCCCTGTGAAGACTGAAGTAAAAACAGCATTGAGTACTTCAGCCTTTTCCGCATCATCCACCATGAGGGTACCTGCCTCATTCAGTAAGGGACCTACACCATCCCTGATCCTCAACCATGCCTGCCTGACTATTGTGCCAAAGTAGGTAATTAATACTTTTTAAATGCAAAAATCCAACATAAATCTCAAACTCGGTTTTTTGCAGCTCATGAAAAATAGGTTCTGAGTTTATAATTTTAACTTGGAAAAGTTACAGAAACTTTAAATAATTTGCTAATATTAGGAAAAATGACTTTAGATATTAAAACCTAATTCTCTATTCACTGAGTTTATACTGATGTAACTTCTTTGAGTTCAGTGGAGTTGTATTCAGTTGACTTCATTAGACATTGAATCAGACCCAAAGATGTTTTTGAATTCTTCCGCTGCTTATCTGTGGATGTTCCTCAACACCTGCTTGTAGAGGGGGACAGGTATCCCAAAAGTAATTCCAGTTCTAACGCTGGAGAAGCTGTGTCAAAGGGACCCTGCCATTGCTCTGAAGTCCCAGTAGAAGTTCCTACCTAACATTGAGAAGTTCCTGACGGCCCAGTCAAGCCACTAGGGCTGTGCATTGAACTAAGGATTAAGCCTATCAATGTAGCTCTGCAGTTCTTTGAGTTAACTGTAGTTGAGCAGTTGCTATGCACCATACATTTCTCCTGGTGTGCCAGTCTTTGAAAGTAAATAGCTTTAGTTCTCCTTGAAAACATTCATTTCACAGGCCTTAGCAAAATGCTTGAGATTCAGGAATGAATAATAAAACCATGAAAGGGAACATTTTCCTTCCAGCCATGTCTGTAAGTCTGAGATGTCTTTGTGGAAGTAAAGTGGGGGTAAATGCTGAAAGGTCAAAAGGTAGCTGTTCTTTTTTCTGTATAGACAAAAATTGTAAACATTATTTTTGTTCCAGTCTATATCAGTTCCAAAGGTTTTATTTACTGAGAAAATATAAATGCTATTTAAAGGTTTTCCTGACCAACTAACACCATAATGTGAAAGTCAGATTGAATTTATTAGTATGCAGCCATTTATGGACCTGAGGAAAGGGAACTAATTATTAAGATGGTAGAAATCTATTCCCTGTAACTACAAAACAAGTAACCTGTTAGAAACAAAATTCCCAGCCCAACTTGCCAGATAAGATTTTGGAGGTCAGTCAAATTCTCTCTTAATGTGGCCTGTTCTGTTTGTATGCACAGCAATGGTCTCCAAGTATGTTGTTATCATTGACCATTACATACACTACAACATTTTCACAGTACTTTTCAAATATAGAGTAAGACATACTCTCAACCCCAAAAAGCATAACATTTGGGAGCCAAATTCTGCTCTCCTCCCACTAAAGAATTATCATCCTACTGCCCTGCTGAGTCATTTTGCCTCCATAGGTAGAAAGCCTCTCTCTGCCCAGTGAAGTTCTCTGTACAAATTATTAGTTATGAGGGAGAGATGGGCCAGTTTCTGGAAGATGTGTGTTTAAAGGACAGAGGACTTGTCAGACAAGAAATGGAAGACTATTTCAAGTACTACAAATAGTATAAACTTATCTTAGAATAGAACCCACTCCTTCTTTCTTTGAATTCAATGGGACTTTTTGCCTTTAATGTCAATGGGTGAGTCTACATGTAGAAATTAAGTCTATTTAAGCTTGCTTAAGTCGACTAATTTAATCCACGTCTACACTACTTAAGTCGACTTAAGGAAGCTGCGTGTATGTATGACAGTGCACAATAGCATCTATCAGTTTTATTCTATAAGATTCTATAACAACAAAGTTCCAACTTAGGGGGGTTTAGCCACTGGCTTTTATACACTTATTTTCTGCTAAGTGGGAAAATGGTATGCACATCTGTTTATCTTTTTTACTTATTTACTACATTCCTTTGCCCCAGTCTTATCTTTTTATTTTTACAAAGCCTACAATTTATGTCTCCTATTCCTGTAGGTGCAGGATAAGTCCTTGGTCAGAGCTGATAGTACCAGCTCTGTTTTGCTTACACATAGAGTTAACTTTTGGTGAGGGCTGATTGATGGCAACACCACCTACTAGCTAAGCTTATCCCATAACAAAGTCTTCCGTTGGTTACTACAACTGTCATTTTTATTCTCTCTGGTTCCTTCCTCAACTGTGGAGAAACTGAGCAAATTTAATGGACGTTTCCATAATTATAACTATTTCTCTCAGTCTTTCACTTTCCTAAACCATACATTAGTCAAACATAAAAAAATAAAATTAAAAGCTTAGACTTGTTGAGTGGCCTTAGGGTAGAAGTTTCAGCAGTTCTTTAAAGTTTAAAATCTATATTCAGTCTTGCTGTCTTGGCACTGGTAAAACAAGAATTCTTGCCTTTTGCATTAATGCTAATTGAATTACACATTCACACTGGGGAATCCCCTCTCCTCCTATCAAGCAGAGGTTAAATCAGTTAAAATTTTCTTTTACAACTTTTTGACAGCACTCTGAAGTCCAAAAGCATCTCATTGTACCAATAGCATTATTGGGGCTCATGAATAAAAATGGTCTGTCTTGAACACTAATAGAAAGACTGACTTACATCTCACACTATTAGAATGGGATTACCATTCCTTTCAGCAGGAATCACAGCTCCTCTTAGCATTTAGCACAATATTTGCTCATGTTTGGGGTTCAAGAAGTACAGGAATATTGGTACAGTTACTGTTCCAGTAGGGCTGGATCGTGACGTGCTGAGCATTCTTCACTTCTTTCAATAAAAGTTGAGGGCACTTAGCACATTGCAGAATTGCGCTCATACTGCATTGAGTTTGGTCTGTGAATGACAAACTTTTATGTCTCCCACTTCTTGACTACTCTTCTCAAGAAAAAGAAATCTTTTTTAAAAGGGGTAGAAAAATGTAGTAATTTCTGTACATTATATTGCTATATCACAAATGGTAAAACATGAATGTATGTTTTCTGGACTGTGGACCATATCCTCAGCTGGTGAGGGTGCTCTGATGTCAACAGAGATATGTCAGTTTACACCAGCCAAGCATCTGGCCCATAGTTCATGCATTCAGACATAAAAAAGGAGAGGGCTCAAAAATAACTATAGAAATTATTTAGATGTCATAACTAAATGAAATGCAGGGCTAAGTTTTCATGCATATTGCCAAAGATATTTGGCAAGACCCCAGAAAATTTGGCCAAAGACAATGAGGCAAACACCTATACTGATACAAAGAACCATAGGATCTGTATAAAGCAGACCAGGCCTCAGCTGTTAAGATTTTATGTAAAAGGCACATATATTTCTATGAAAGCTGAAGACTGAGAAAACCCTGAGAGTATTTGAAGCTCTCATCCCAGAGAACTATCTATGCTATTTCAAACCTGCAGTTTAGATCACCCAGTTACTGCTCAGGGTTTTATATATGTGGATGTTTTCATAGTACTCTATTCAGCAAAGATTCTAACACAGCACTTGCTAAAATATTTGTGTGCAAATGGATGAAAACTAATATCCATGTCCATAAGCCTCTGACTGCCAAGTGATGAGACTGGATGACGGGATGGATCATTCATAATTACATGATCTGTTCAGAACCTCTGAAGCATCTGGCATTGGACACAGCTGACAGAATGCATACAGGGCTAGACGAACCATTGATTTGGCCCAGCATGATCATTCTTATGATAGAGATGGTGACGTATCTCACACTATCTCATCTTTACTAATGACTGGTGAGAGAACAGCCACATGTATGTAAATGAAAACATCATTGCAATATAAAAAGTAGATTTGAAAGGACCAATATTTGTTTTCTCCAGGGAGTTAAACACCCATTTCATGTAGATGTTTTCAATATTACTTACTACATGATTGACACTTACAGAATGTACACTGTTTTCATTGAATTTCATCATATGAGGGTAAGTGCAAAGAAATATATACTGTATTATTCATTTAATTTTCCTTTATCAATATTTGACAAACTGTGTAATCCTTCCTATTCAGTACATCAGTCAATATTCTCTCACAACCTTGTTATGAAAGATTTTGCATTAGAAACTTCCATCATTTTGTCACTTTCTTCATACTGTGTTACAAATGACAATACTGAGCCTGTAATTGAATCTTTTCACATTCTCTTGCTCACAGCAACTGAACTGGGCTTTTACAGTTCTTGGTATCCACAAAGACACCCCATTAAATCACCAATAAAACTTGGTTACTTCATTTGAGACATTGTAGTCCTTAAATAACTAGACAAGATGCTGCTTTGCCCGTTTATAATCATTATAATCATGGGAAGCCTTTTGATGTGTCCAGCAAAGCCAGATTCTTTGATGCAATATAAATCATAAAAGATGATAATTATTAATACACCAGTGTATTTTGCCTAATTTGAAATCCACTTTAATGTTAGAGATTGAAAATTATTAATATAATGAGATCTGTTTGAGGTGCTTCTTCTCTTAGGAAGTTTTTCATTTTTAAATGTAACATTAGCCAAAAAAAGGCACATGGTTTCTACCTACAAAGAGTTTGTGAGACAAGCATGTGCTGGTGCTGAGAGAGGGTCAATTTTTCCTACCTATAATCTCACACCTGAGTGTGAGACCCTACAAATAAATAGTGTGGCTCACTTTATTGTACAATGCTTGAGTCCTGTGGGTTTTGGTTTTTTTCCTTCTGTTTTAGGGGGAAAGGAGTGTCTGGACTATTTGTGGTTAGACTAGGGTTAAACTGATGCTGTAACTGTCCTGTAGATAGGCCCAGGACTTCAGATTCTAGGGCTGTTCATACAGCACATTTCATAATTGGTAACAATTATTAAAGAAGAAAAAAAAAAGGAATAGGATATATTCTGCTGAAGGGGATAACAATACAGCCTGAGGGTGTGGATAGCATTCTCGGAGCCCTTCCCCAGAGGCTAGAGAACAAAACAGGAGAGAGCTGCAGAAGGGAGATGCGCCTGACAGATGATTTTCTGCTGATTGCAGACCAAGGTGAAAAACCCCCAAAAGCATCCTATTTATATGACTTGTACGGGAAAGTGAAAGGAAGCAGCAGATGTGGGACCTGTTCACCACAAGCAATATTTAGCCAGTGGTAGCAATAGCAAATGGGGGGAAGAGTCAGACACTGCCCACAAGGGTTAGAAAGAACCACAAGGGTCATCTAGTCTAATGCCCAGCAGAGGAGAGCAGAAACATGAGAGCAGGAGATCAGATCTACCAGCTCTGAGATATAGCCATCATTAGCAAGGGATTGCTGTCAGCTCCACAAAACCCATTACAGACAGGAGTCCAGCTCTGAAAATGGTAGTGTGGTGAAGTCAGAAGGAAATGATAGGGAAAGAATAAGATTAAGAATTAGACTAGGATTTTTAGGAGGCCCTGGCACTTGAGCATTTGTGCCTCATTTTTGGCTTAAAATACTCCTGCGTACTTCACACCTTCATTTATCTGCCTATGCTATGTATTTCTCAACATATATCACCATGGTAATGCAAAATAAACAAGGAGTCCTGTGGCACTTTTAAAGACTAACGAATTTATTTATCCCATGAGCTTTGTTGGAATGGATTTTTAGCTCGGTACAGTTTAGGGCCAGTACGTCCTGCCATGCAAATCAGCTCTTGTACGTTTTTGCAAATCTGTACTTGATATTATAGTACTATAAAGTGTAAATTAATTGGATATGGTTTTTATTGGACATGTGCAAAAAGCCAGAGAGCTCATATTGCAAGTGTAGGAGGAACAATATTGCTGGAAAACTAAGATACAGTACATGACTGACTAGAGTTCCTCTAGTACCCAGTGCTCCAGAAGTCAGCAATACAGAAAAAGAAGAGCAAAGACAAATGATTTTGGATGGAACATGAATGAATAAATAGTCTATAAACCCTGCCTTTTCCCAAAGGATGTTATCACAGCTAGCACTGCGTTCACTGTTTGTTTGATATTACTTATAACTGTACCTGCTCTATGTTCAGCTGGGTTATCCAATTTTCTAACACAATACATTTAAATCTTGCTTTTGGGGTTATGTTCCCTTATAACCACACCAAATGAAAACCATATTGCTCGCTTGAATGTCATTCATTTTCTTCTTTATTGTGTCGGGGTGTGGGTTTTTATACGTAACTGGAAGGAAATGAAAAGATTTAAAAAAACATTAATCATCATGAGTGATTTTAATATCACCAGAGCTACCATCAAGCCAGTAGATAAATTACATACTATTCAGTCGAAAGAAGTAGAATAAATTAGTATTATATTACACTAGATTAATCATAGCCCTGAGTGACTGTCAGTCCGGAAAAAATAGAAGCTTGAATATCTAACATTTTTACCATTCTTCTCAGAATTTAAGAATAAGAGACAACAAATCCACGTAATGAAAGAAAGTGCAAGATTTTTTGCTTGTGGGATTGGTAAATTTTTGCCATTGTTTTTAAATGACAGTAAAGTAATATTCATAATTTGGATCCAGATCGTTAGCAGCACTGCTTCATAATAGTAACCTAATGGAGCATTTTAGTACTAGTGACAGGTAATGCCTAGAAGGTTTATGGTGAAGAAAAAGCGTCAATACATAATTTTGAAACTCTGTCTCTCTCCTTCCTTGGATAATTATTGTCTATTCTGCATACATAATGTAGTAGTGCTGAACAAGTGAAGAAAAGGCTAGAAAAGGAGAACTGTCTCTGGAGCTAATGGGGTGCACAATGGAACTGCTAGCTTTTTTCCTCTTATAAGATGAATAGCTACTTAACAGCCATTAGGCTTCTCTCTGACTTAAGGGAAGGATTGAAAATCCTTTTCATGTAGTTAAGCCTGTCTAAGGATACAATACTAAAAATAGGGAGATATGGAAAATTTCTCCATGCATGTGGAGAATATTTTTAAATATCATTTTAATTTAAACCAGAGAAATATACGGTAGGTGCTCTTGTACTTATGTATAAGGATGGGAGTGCATGGGTATCTTGTGGGCACATCCAGAATGCTGGTACTCTATAAGGGTTACGGGGGAGGGGTGGAAATGTAAAGTGTCTCTGGACAGCATCTAAGAAAACTGGGCCAGTGCTGTTGGGAGTGAGTGGTTCAAAAATTTCCATCCGAACTTCTTTTGAAGAGAAAAATTGTGTTTTTTCAGTACAACATACATTTTTGCAGGAAGCACCTACTTTTCATTCAATTGGGGTTTTTTTCAGTAGAAAACCCCAAACCCTGAAACTTTTCTGCTGTAAACCAAAGAGATTGGCTGAAAAATATTCAGATTTTGTCTGAAATTTTTCAAGTTTTTTGCAAAAGTTTTCAGTTTTAGTTGCCAAAAATGGAGAAAAAAGTAGGATTTCAGGGTTTTTGGCTTCTCAATGAATACTCAAAAATTTCAAAAAAATGAAAAATTCTTGTTTTTTTAAAAATATTTTCTGCATGGTTGAGCGGTTTTCCATTCTCTAGCTCTTAGAGAGCACTTACTTTTTAATGGCTGTTGCAGTTGTTTAATGGTTCTAGGTGCTTCCATAGGAATCTAATGCCCATTTGCAGTCATTGAAAAGCTTCCCATGGCCTTCAGTGGGTGTGTATACCAGGACCCCAGTGTCTGCAGACCAGGTATTTACAAGCATAATGCCAGAAGGAAGTTCCACTGCATTCCCACTCTAAAACAGTGATGCTGAAAAAGCCACAGAAGCCAAATAGAACAGAAACCAAAGAGTGATGGTATAAATAAAATTGAATCCTTATTAAACAGGACAGGCCTAATCCATGCACACAATAATAATATTAAAAATGTTAAGAAAGCAACTGGGGATAGTTTCATGACCCAGATAACATGAACTTCCCTCCCCTCTCCCCCAGTGTTGAAGCGCATGGGCAACATAAATGGCATAGAATAAGATAGGAGAATAATGTTCTTAATTTCAAAACAGAGAGAGTCACATTCAGTATAATTAAGAATAAATGTAATTATGCAGGTCAGTGCTCTACATTATTTCACAAAGTAGCGGAGATACATTCTTTTATTCCTTGTTATTACAAATATAAACTACTGATGAGAGGTATGTCGCCAAGGAGCAGGATTGTGATTTGAATCAGTGTAGTTAATTCTAGGTAGTACATTCTAATTTAGAGGTTATTTATAGTACTGGGTGCTCACTGTAGCAGTTATATGACATTCCTAAAAACTTAATCAATTAGATTTCAAAGCCAGATGGTTGCAATGAGTGATTTGACCATGTAATGCAAATAAAGCTGCCCTGTTCCCTTTCCCCTATGGTTTATACTGATAGCTTTGTGCTGCTGAAATAAAAGCCCATGATTTCATACTAAAGCAAGCATTTCATTTCTCAGTTTCTACAGATCAAGTGATGAGGTGTCATGTGTGAGGTCCTTGGAGGCTGAGAAGAGAAACTGTGACTTTCCCCTTCCGCTCCCCCACAGAAATGTGAACTGCGGGCTCTTGCAGGCTAGCAACACCTTTGATTCAATTTGTATGAAAACTCACTTTACTTCTTAAAATGGACATTCTTGGTCAAATCTTAGAAATTTCATTTCTTCTATGTTCTAAGCTGTACAATTGTCAGATTTTTATGGTTTAGATTGTAAATGTGTTTTTCTCTTGCTAATTATTGGTATTATTTTTTAATTTTGATGTCTTAAAGGCCAATGTACTGTATGATAATAAGATGACCGACATATTTAACAGGTGTGAGAGACACTGTATACAAATGTATATTTGTAAAAGCTATTTTTATGATTAGCATGTTTTACTGTTTACCATATTTAAAGTCAGTTGATATTGCACTTCTGTGTTTACAGCTTCATTCAAACAAGGTCATGTTATGATCAAAGACTTATGATCAAACATGTTGTATGGTATTTTTCATTACTCTTCATTATATTCATAGTTTAAAATACTTATGTTTAATAGTAGGGATAATATTGAAAGGTAAAATAATAGTTCTGCTCTGTTCATGCACTATTTCACCATAATTGCTAAAAAGTGCAAATATGTCAACTATCAGATCAATTGATAAACTGTAAATTGGCCTCACTTGTTAATCCCCTTTTCCAAACAAGCACTCTGTGACGCCATAGGTTAGCACAGCTATTTAGTCTGTATCTATTACTATCTCAAACAGTTTGTGGTTCTTATGGGAAAGTTTACATGCCAGTGAATGTCCTATCCAAATTGTATTCCAGACGGGTGAATGTTTTATATATTGCCAATATTTCAAACTTTAAATTGTTTTGTTTCACTTTCAGTCAATCGGATCATTCCATTCCTCAAACTTTCAAGCACTCTCCACATGCTTGAAGTTGGAATAATCTATTCTTACAGAGGCTGTAGGGGAATTCAGTATATAATTTCTTAATAAATCATGCTTCTTTTCAAACAAAGTTGATTGATTATTTCTCTTATGTGACCCTCTAATGTGTTTTAATACACTTAAGCTATATTAACCAATTCAGATGACACTCGTAACAGGGAAGAGATATCCACATCTTTATATGAGATACACTCAGATAGAAAGCATTTTATGCAAGAGAGAGACAGGTCTTGTAGCTGAGTCATCATAAGGCACATTTAAAGTTAAAAAGGAAAGTCTAATTGTTTGGATTTCTTAGAAGAAGCCACATTTAGCCAATGTTGCCAGGAAAGAGATCTTTTCCAAGTAAATGGAGCTCTGACACAGTATGTTTCCAGATACTGGACTTCGGGGATGTGACTTTCACTGACATGTTTGTCCTACAGTATTTCATGTTTCATTGATCAAAACAGACAGCATTTCTAAAGATGACCTTATGTCCTGCCATTTCAACCATTCTTCATGGACATGGGATCTGATGCAAAGCATACTGAAGACTCCCATTATAACTCAATGAGCTTTGAATTAGAGCCAATGATACTGTGACTGCATGTGCCTGAGAGGTGGAGAGTAGATGATGGTCACCTGATGAAGAAAATCGGAGAAGACCCAAAGACCATATCCAGACTGATCTCAGGTAAGGGTTTAACTGACAGCAGGGTTTTGCCTATTTACTTTAATGAGAACAGTACTACGAGCAATTGTTGCTCAACGTAACGGATGCAGACTGGGTCCATTTAGGGTAACAATCACAGCAAACCAAAACAAAATGTTACAATCAGTAATATTAATCCAATAATACCATTAGTCTGGTAATCCTTGAAATTTAGAGGGAAATATTTTAAAGAAATAATTGTCCTTTCTGCTGTTCTCGAAATTTACTAAAAACTGGAGAGAAATATTTCATCATGTTGTATCCACTCATGTAAATAATAAATTCAAATCCTATCTATTCAGATAGGATCCATTCAGAGCATTGTTTCAGTAAAGAGAAAGGGGTTAAAAAATTTGAACTGATGTCTTTTTGAAATCATGGGCCATGTCTACACTTAGAAAGTTAGGTCGACTTTACTAAGTCGACTTTATTAAGTCGACTTAAAGAGTCTACACTAGACTCTCTAAATCAACTGGATAGGTCGAGAGAGCCCCAGACTACGAGAGCCACGGCTCCCCCGGGGGAGAGCAGGGCTGGGTCTCCCCAAGACTGGGAAGCCACTCATGGCTCGTCCTAGGGAGAGCCAGCTGCGCAGGGCTGGCTCTCCCCGAGACTGGGAAGCCAATTGCAGCTTGTGCCAGGGACATGAAAGCCGCTCGCAGGGGATTCCCTCCTGCTGGAACCCCGGCTGGGGAGCCCTTCTCCCCAGGACTCATGGCTTCCCAGCAAAAAGGGAGAAGGGAGCAGGGTCTCCCCCCATGGACAAGGGAGCCACGGTGGCTCCCTGGCAGAAGGGAGCCATGCGGGGCTCCCTTGTCCCTTCACCCTCGGTCGACTTATGGAAGAAGTCGACTTAGGGCATCCACACTGGCTTAAGTCGACTTAAAAAGTTGACTTAAGCCTTAATTTGACCTAAAACTAGGTTTTATTAAGTCAACTTAAGCTTTCCTTAAGCCGACTTAAGGAACAGCTTAAGTCGACTTAATAAAAGCCCAGTGTGGACATGGAGTAAGTTAGGTCAACTTAAGCCTCCTTAAGTCAACCTAACTTTTAAGTGTAGACGCACCCATGAAGACTGCTTTCTTAGTAGCTCAATTACGGAAACTGTGTGACAATCCAGTTCAGCACCAACAAAACCAACATTAAGTGAATACTGTGACAGTGTCAGACTGGATGGCTTCCTGAGAGTCCATTTTCCCCTGGTAGCTGAGCAGGGGTTATTCTAGGTTAATTAACACACCTGGAACTAATCAAGGCCTCACCCATGATCTGATAAAAGTCTACCCTCCAGACAAAGGGTGTGGCTGGAGCTGTGAGAATGAGGAGAGCTACCAGAGTGTTTGAGCAGGCAAAATTCTGTGAAGAGCCAGAAGAGTTTAGCAGAAGGAGCAGAATGCTGGGAGGAGAGAGCCAAAGTACAAAGACTGGAGGAGGGAAAAACCTGCCTGAGGAGGACAAAGGACCTTTCCCAGGCTGGAGACCTAAGAGAAGAAGCTCCACCAGAAGGGAAAGATAGAATTGGACATTTGGTTTAGGCACTCCATGCCCAGTGGGACTCTCAGAGGTCAAGAGCCTTCCTTGGCAAGGAGGGATCCCTGTCCAAGCAGGGTGCTGACATTAATTCAAGGGGCATGGGGAAGTAACCCAGAGAATCGAGCAGCTCATAGGGTTCCTGGGTTGGGACCCAATGTTGATAATGGAACTGGGCCTCCCCTGCTACACATACCTACTGGCCATTCGCCGGAGGGGTAAGAACCCCAGAGAAGAGGCAAGGGCCTGTAAGACCCAGAGACAGGACTGGGGACCAGCCACCTTAAGAAGGCTGTATTGCCCTCCCCCACCACTAGAGGATAGAAGAACACTAAGGGGTGAAGCAGTTCTGTGACCTATTGCTAGAAGGAAGCGCTGGACCCATCAAGGTAAGAAGAGCTTTGTCACAGTACTCTGAACTGTGAAGTGCCACACCAGGTTTTTACATTATTCATTCATGTGCCATCATTCTTATTTGGTGTCTACAGTAGTGGTTCCCAACCAGTGTGCCGTAGGTTGCCATGGAATTTTTTGAAAAACTTCTCAGAGTTCTGGATTAACTCATGAATATTCATGAGTTTATTTGGCGACTATATTGTGGCATGCCTCAAAATAATTAAAGGTATCAAGGTGTGCCAAGGAAAAGGTTGGGAATCACTAGTCTATAGGAATGCTGTCACAGTCGCAACAGTCACATTGTTCCACACTGCAATATTATTCCTGAAAGTATTATTTCTGACACAATATCTGCGATGGGTCTGTTTATACTAGTACATTTGAAAGCTATGGAGTTGTTCTACTGTATAATAAATTATTCTAACTTTCTTAATGGTACATTAGATTCAAATCACTGAAGAGCTGCTGGTAATTTAAACAGAACGTGATGCTTCATTGCCTATCACAGATACAATACACCAGGAGTTGTTTGCCAATATCACACACACTTGGTTTACTAGCCTTTTTTCCCCCCATTACTTATTCCTTGCATCTCAGTGGAATTAGTAAATGTTTAGGATTTAAATCTCATTTACCATCATGCCTCTTTACAGCACTCTGGCAGTGTAAAAGTGGGTGTCAATGTAATTACAAACAGTTTATAGAACACGTACATTGTCAAAGTACTGCCAAGGACCTCAATATAGATTAGAATCACATCCATAATATTCAGCCTAAGTATCACTTAACCTTAGGAATGAATTGACTACCCAAAACCATCAATTTTAATATTTAAAATTATACTATAGACAGCTTTTTATAGCTATAAAAAGAGTAATTTGTAGCTGAAGTTCTAGAGAGCCATAGTAACATCCAGTGATCCTTTACAGTCAGGTTCCAAAGGGGTAGCCGTGTTAGTCTATTGCAGAAAAACAACAGAGTCCTGTGGCACTTTTAAAGACTAACAGATTTATTTATCACATGAGCTTTCGTAGGAGAAAATCCCACTTCGTCAGACACTTTGAAGATGGGAAATTTACAGAATAGGAAGAAATTAAATGCAGGGGAATGTATGACATAGGAGCAGGTCAGGCTGTAACAGCAAATCAAAATAGGTGTTAGGATTCAAACTGGGGAATAGCACATAGAGGAGGGGGAGGTCAAATCACCTGTTGTAATGAGAGAAAAATCCGTAGTCCCTGTTTAACCCCAAGGCAACTGAGTCAAATTTGCATATAAATTCAAGTTCTGCAGTTTCTCTTTGAAGCTGTGATTTGTTATTCATTTGTTTCAACACAGCTATTAGCAAGTTGTCAATGGAGTGAGCAGAGAGATTGAAGTGTGTCCCTATTGGTTTTTTAGTGTTGTGACTTCTGATGCCAGATTTGTGTCCATTTATTCTTTTGCGCAGAGACTGTCCTGTTTGTCCAATATATAAGGCAGAGGGGCATTTCCGGCACATGATGGCATAAATCAGATTGATAGATGAGCAGGTGAATGAGCCCTTGATGGAGTAGTTGGCTTGATTTGGTCCTGTGATGGTGTCTTCAGTGTAGATATGAGGGCAAAGTTGGCAGCGTGGTCTGTTCCTGGTTTAAGGTTTCTGTTGTTTGATCTGTAGTTGCTGGTGAGTATCTGTTTAAGGTTGGGGGACTGTCTGTAAGCAAGGAGAGGTCTGTCTCCCAAGGCTTGAAAGGGTGAGGGATCATCTTGTAGAACAGGCTGTAGATCTTTGATGATGTGATGAAGAGGTCTGACTTGGGGGTTGTAGGTGGTGACGTATATTTCCCATCTTCAAAGCATCTGACAAAGTGGGATTTTCTCCCATGAAAGCTCATGTGATAAATAAATCTGTTAGTCTTTAAAAGTGCCACAGGACTCTGATCCTTTATAGTAACTGGGGGTGAGGGAAGCTACAGTACATACTTATGTTGTATAATATTGTGAGTCAAAATCAATTTGGCTAATAAATAGTCATCTTTCAGCTCATTTTTATTCCATTCTGAATTAAGATATTAAAATCATTTTCTATATAGGCTTCTACCCTCAAGCTGTCTAAAATAGTGCTGTTTCAACTTGGCAATTGCATGAATGGAAAAGATTTGATGAATGTAAGTTTTAGAATTCGATCCAGAGTAAAAGCTTCTAACTTTTGTACATTCTTGAATTAAGTACTCTTCCTGGAGCGGGGAGGTAGTATAGAATCATAGCATATTATTTAGGTCTGAAAAAATAATTGTACTAAATCTATGTAGAGCTCCAACTTTGTAAGCAGTGAGATTTTGAATAGGAAGTATCCAAAGGTAACTAGAATCAAAGCATTCAATGTTTTGCCCATATGCACCTGTGTAACGTTACATGACATTTTTCTTTGATATGCTGTAACATTGTTTCCACAAGTCTGTAAATAAATATTTTCTCTGATTTATGCACTAATTCAGTTTTGTAATTTCTGCTGCTAAATTGTATGTCTCGGGGGAGAAACATTCACAGATGCAACTAATATATTTTATTTTTTAAAGGAAAAATATTTTTGTAAATTATTGCTATTTAACAGAATGCTAAAAACAAGAATAAACATCAACCGGAGGAAGGAAAATATTTAATAAATAAACCAGAGGCAGAAGAACAGTGCTAACTGCATCCAGTGCCTGTACATCACATAGCAACTTCAGCAGTTTAAACTGCAGTTCTGCACTGAAAAGTGACTGTGAAATATTGGTTCCCTCTATGTCTTTATAGGCGACCAGGGGGAGCTTGCGAACAGGGACTGCAAACAGGGGAGTTTGCGAGGGAGTTGGCGGGAAGTTTGTGGTTTGTGTAGCTACTATGGTGAAGAGGACCCGCACCGCTTGTGCCAGCACTGCTACTGTCTCCTCCACCTGCGCCTGTATCCAGACAGACATACTGACCATGGATATCTCTACCCAGATCCTGGCGTGGACTTGCAAGGACTGTGGCCTGCATTTCCCACTCTCAGATGGTCAGGCTGGGGAGATCATTCAATGTGACAGGTGTCTCCTGGTGGAATCTCTCAGGAAGCAGGGGGGGGAGTTAGAGGAGGAGGTGGCCAGGATCAGGAGTATCCATGCCCTGGAGAAGTTCCTGGATAGCATTCATGAGGAAACATGCAAGGATGAAGAAACTATCCAGAGGCAAAGGACTGCTGCCACACCCTCGGAGAAGGATGGGATGGCTCAAGCAGAGGGTGGACACTGGCAGCTGGTTACTTCTGGCAGCAGACAGTGCTCCACCCCTGCTCCCATCCCACCCTCCGTTGTGGTAAAGAACCGCTACGCAGCACTACAGACAGGAGATGATATGGAAGAGGAGAAGCCGTGCACCCCCGAGGTTGGGAGGATCACAACCATCACACCCAGGAGAAAACGTTGGGTTGTGGTGGTTGGTGACTCTCTTCTGAGGGGGACGGAGGCACCCATCTGTCGCCCAGATAAGGCTTCTCGGGAGGTATGCTGCCTGCCAGGCGCCCGAATCCGAGACGTTACGGAGGGATTGTTGAGAATCATCCGTCCCTCTGACTACTACCCCATGCTACTCATCCATGTGGGAACCAATGATACTGCGAGAGGTGACCCTCTGCAGATCAAAGGTGACTACAGGGCTCTGGGAGCACGGGTGAAGGAGTTCGGTGCACAGGTGGTGTTCTCCTCGATCCTCCCGGTCAAGGGTAGGGGCCCAAGCAGAGACAGATGCATCCTGGAGGTGAATGCCTGGCTGCGGAGATGGTGTTACCAGGGGGGCTTTGGCTTCCTCGACCATGGGGTGCTGTTTCAGGAAGAAGGACTGCTAGGCAGAGACGGACTCCACCTATCCAGGAAGGGAAAGAGCATATTTGGAAGCAGACTGGCTAACCTGGTAAGGAGGGCTTTAAACTAGGTCCGAAGGGGGAAGATGACCAAGACCCACAGGTAAGTGAAACTGAGGGAAACCTGGGGGAAGGGATGGAACTTGGGGGATGCTGGGGCTGTAACAGCAGGAATAAAAGAGGGGGTAGTTGGAACTGGGGGCTGGGGTCAAATAATTGTTTTTTTTTCCTGATAAAGTCATAATACCTCAGGCGAGTGGGGAAGGAGGACACCGGGAGAAATTGCAAGGGGGAAGATGCGACAGGAGGGAGAATCGACAGGGCAAAGTAGGGCAATGGGCCCGGTATCTTAGGTGCCTGTACACAAATGCGAGGAGCCTGGGAAACAAGCAGGAAGAATTGGTAGTACTGGCACAGACAAGGAACTATGATATAATTGGAATAACAGAAACGTGGTGGGATAACTTGCATGACTGGAGCACTGCCATGGATGGATATAAATTGTTCAGGAAGGATAGGCAGGGAAAAAGGGGGGGAGGAGTAGCGTTATATGTAAAAGAGCTGTACGACTGCTCGGAGCTCCACTATGAAAGTGGAAACAAGATGGTTGAAAGCTTGTGGGTTAAGTTTAGGGGAGAATGCAACAAGGGGGATGTTGTGGTGGGTGTCTGCTACAGACCGCCAGACCAGAAAGAGGAGGTGGATGAGGCGTTCTATGGACAACTAACAGAAGTTTCCAGATCGTCGCAGGCCCTGGTTCTTATGGGGGACTTCAATTATCCTGATGTCTGCTGGGAAGATAATACAGCAGTGCACAGGCAATCCAGGAAGTTTTTGGAGAATATTGAAGACAACTTCCTAGTACAAATGCTGGAGGAACCAACTAGGGGCCTTGCACCTCTAGACCTATTGCTCACAAACAGAGAAGAATTGATCGGGGAAGTAGAAGTAAATGGCAACCTGGGCAGCAGCGACCATGAGACGGTAGAGTTCAGGATCCTGATCAATGGAAGGAAGGAAAGAAGCAGAACACACACCCTGGACTTCAGAAAAGCAGATTTTGGCTCCCTTAGGGAGCTGATGGGCAGGGTCCCATGGGAAGCTGATCTGAAGGGGAAAGGTGTCCAAGACAGCTGGCTGTATTTTAAAGAAACCCTGTTAAAGGCACAGGAAGATAACATTCCGATGTGCAGAAAGAACAGCAAATGTGGACGGCGACCAGCGTGGCTTAGCAGGGAACTCTGCGGGGAGCTGAAACATAAAAAGGGAAGCTTACAAGAAGTGGAAGCTTGGACAGATGACAAGGGAGGCGTATAAAGATATTGCTCGGGACTGCAGGGATCAAATCAGAAAGGCCAAAGGACAATTGGAGTTGCAGCTAGCAAGAGATGTGAAGGATAACAGAAAGGGATTCTATAAGTATATCAGCAACAAGAAAAGGATCAGAGGTGGTGTAGGTCCCTTACTGAATGGGGCAGGCATCCTCGTGGAGGATGATGCGGAAAAGGCTGAAGTACTCAATGCTTTTTTTACTTCAGTCTTCACAGGGCGGGCCAGCTCCCAGGCTACTACACGGGGTAACGCGGACTGGAGAGAAGAGTGGCCCTCGGTGATGGAAAGTCAGGTTAGGGAACACTTAATGAAATTGGATGTGCACAAGTCCATGGGGCTGGATGAACTGCATCCGAGGGTGCTGAGGGAGTTGGGGGAAGTGATTGCAGAGCCGCTGGCCATTATCTTTGAGAACTCGTGGCGAATGGGGGTGGTCCCGGAGGATTGGAAAAAGGCAAATATAGTACCTATCTTTAAGAAAGGGAAAAAGGAGGATCCGGGGAACTACAGACCGGTCAGCCTCACCTCAATCCCTGGGAAAATCATGGAGCAGGTCCTCAAGGAATCCATCCTGAAACACTTGGAGGAAAATAGAGTGATCAGGAACAGTCAACATGGATTCACCAAGGGCAAATCGTGCCTGACCAACCTGATTTCCTTCTATGATGAGATGACTGGATTTGTGGATGCGGGAAGAGCCGTTGACGTGATATACCTTGACTTTAGCAAGGCTTTTGATACGGTTTCCCACAGCATTCTCGTTGGCAAGTTAAGGAAGTATGGGTTGGACGAGTGGACCGTAAGGTGGATCGAAAACTGGTTAGATCAACGGGCTCAGCGGGTAGGAATCAATGGCTCGATGTCTGGTTGGCAACCGGTAACGAGTGGAGTGCCCCAGGGGTCGGTCCTGGGGCCGGTTCTATTCAACATCTTCATTAATGATCTTGATGATGGAATAGACTGCGTGCTTAGTAAGTTTGCGGATGACACCAAGTTGGGGGGAATGGTAGATACTCTGGAGGGCAGGGACAGGATCCAGAGAGACTTGGACAAATTGGAACACTGGGCCGAAAGAAACCTCATGAGGTTCAACAAAGACAAGTGCAAAGTCCTGCACTTAGGACGGAAAAATCCCATGCACTGCTACAGGCTGGGGACCGATCAGCTAAGTAGCAGCGCTGTAGAAAAGGACCTGGGAGTTATGGTGGACGGGAAGATGAATATGAGCCAACAGTGTGCCCTTGTTGCCAAAAAGGCCAATGGCATATTAGGCTGCATCAGTAGGAGTATTGCCAGCAGATCGAGGGATGTGATAATTCCCCTCTATTCGACACTGGTCAGGCCGCATCTGGAGTACTGTGTCCAGTTTTGGGCTCCCCACTACAGAAAGGATGTGGACAAATTAGAAAGAGTCCAGCGGAGGGCAACAAAAATGATTAGGGGGCTGGGGCACATGACTTATGAGGAGAGACTGAAGGAACTAGGCTTATTTAGTCTACAGAAGAGAAGAGTGAGGGGAGATTTGATAGCAACCTTCAACTACTTGAAGGGGTGCTCCAAAGAGGAGGGAGCTAGGCTGTTCTCGAGGGTAACAGAGGACAGAACAAGGAGCAATGGTTTCAAATTACAGCTGGGGAGGTCAAGGTTGGATATTAGGAAAAACTTTCTCACTAGGAGGGTGGTGAAGCATTGGAATGGGCTATCTAGGGAGGTGGTAGAATCTTCATCTTTGGAGATTTTTAAGGCTCGGTTAGACAAAACTCTGGCTGGGATAATTTAGGGGGAGTGGTCCTGCTTTTTAGCAGGGGGTTGGACTAGATGACCTCGTGAGGTCCCTTCCAACCCTATTATTCTATGATTCTATGATTCTATGATAAGCACATTGATTAACACTTTGGAAAGTTCCTGGCGTTGCTGGCATTGCGCACACAGGGCACATGCCCCGAGTCCCAGCACCAGTGCCCCGGGTCTGGCGGGTCCCAGCTGCCAGTGGCAGCCCAGCTCTCACCAGGGCTGGGGATTCCGCTGCGCTGTGCCAGCAGGACCCGGTACCCTGGCACAGCTGGGGATCTGGAACCCGATGCAGAGACACCAGCAAGATCCGGCCCCCTGGGGATCTGGGGTACGATGTGGAGCCGCGGTCCCGATCTGGTTCCGGGGCCTGCCACGCCGCCACTGGCAGGGCTGGGGATCCGGAGCCCGGTGGCCCCCCCCCACTGGAGGCCACCACCACCAGGGCCGGGATCGGGTATCCAGGGCCCAGCAGCCCCCACTGGTGGCCCACTGCAACCCCTGCTGGTGCTAGCGATCCAGGACCCTGCCATCCAGGGTGTGGCAGGGTGGGGCCGGGCTGCAGGCCGGCAGTTGTAGGGGCCTGATTCTGCCGCTGCCAGATCAGGCCCCCCAGTGGTCGGATCAGGCCCAGGAGTCTATTTTTGGGGCAGCAACGCCCCTGTTGGAAAGGTGTCTCTGTTTTAGATGCTTAATGTGAGACACCTACAGCCTGATTTTCAGAGGTGCTGAGCACCCACAGCTCCAACTCATGTTCACTAAAGTTGTTGAGTACTCAACATTTCTGAAAAACCAGGCCTTAAGCATCACAACTTCAGTCTTCAAAATGAGGGGACAGTTCATAATTTTGGCTTTAATACTTAGTTCCAAATGTTTTCTATATTAGATAGCAATTACCATTACTGTAGGTGAAAATAATATCTGTGCACATCAGCCTCTTATGCTTCTGTTTTCTAGGTCATGTTCTTCTACCAAAACTGGATTTGGTACTGCATTCACTGCATGCATGCTGAGGAATCAGAGAGTGCAGTGCAAGGGGGATCGAAGAATGGTGAAGAAAATTGGCAGTGTATGTGTGATGCTGTCTGGATTTAGGAGACCATTTATGATACTATTTCATATTAATATTTCATAACTGCAACAATCTATAGGAACGATGCCATGTTTGGCACCAATAGACAGGTTGTAATTTGCTGGGAATGATTAGATGGTTTATGTGTAGGAACTGCATCTGTATTAGAAGTTAAGAATATGTTTGTTATATCTATATTTCCACCTCTGTGATTCTGGGAAACTCTCCAGACTAGATGTCTACAGCCATTGTTTCCTTAACGGCCCATTAAGGAAGCTCCCAAGTACAATTGGCTGAGAGAGGCACCTGTTGAGCCACTAGGAAGTGCCCATGTGACTCAACTTCATTTTGATTTGCAAATGTCCACACAGCATGGAGAAAGCCAGAGGTGATAAAAGGCAGCTGCCCCAACTCCATCTTGTCTCAAGTCCCCAGTCTACAGCCAACACCCATCTCTGGAACTATTCATCTGCAACTGGACAAAGGACTGAGGCCCACCCAGGAGCTGAGTGTTTATCAGAGGAATATGCCTACAAACTGCTTTGCATGAACTCTAAATCATTTGTTTATGTGATTCACTTTGACCCTTTAATATCTCTCATATTTTGCTCCTTTTCTTTTTATATTAAAACTTTAGTTGTAGTTACTGAAGGATTGGCTATCAGTGTGGTATTTTGGGTAAGATCGAAATCTATATTATTCTTTGTAATGTGGCTGGTCCTTTGGGGTCAGGAGAACCTATTTCTTTAAAGGACCGTGCAGCTAGGTGGGAACCAGAGGAGCTGGAGTGCAATAAAGGGGCCTGCTTCTATTTTGGCACACTTCATGGTAGCCAGTGTGGGGAACCAGAAGCCTGATTGTTACTGATAGGGAGACTGGTTTAAGTAACACCCATCAGTGTTTGGGCAGTTTGGCTCCTGGTGTTGCAGCTTGCCTTGATTTTTGCTTCAGGAGGTTATCCCAGGAGGCCCCGGTCACAGTATGACCTCCAGAAGAAGAAAAAAGAGAACCCATCTATCCCCAATGCAGAGAAAGGTAAGCAACCATTTTGAGGGTTCTGGACAGGCACTATTGTGGAGAATGGCTTGGAAGAGTCATCTGAGGGATGGGATCAGAAGGACACCCCATTAATCAGAAGGCATGGGATGCATTGTCCTAGGGATGGGCGTTCCATGACCACCACTTCCAAGAGGAGGAGATGGGTGGTGGTGATTGGAGGATTCCCTCTTAAGGGAGACAGTCATCCATCTGCTGTTCAGACCCAGAAACTCGAGAAGAGAGATGGATGTCTGGAGCTAAAATTCAGGATGTGACGGAGAGTCTGCTGAGACTCATGAAGCCCTCAGAATACTACCTCTTACTACTTCTCCACATGGGCACCAATGATACTGCCAAGAATGACCTTGAGTGGATCACAGTCTCTGTGGTTCTGGAAAGAAGGATAGGAAGTCTGAAATGCAAGGGGTGTTCTTGTCCATCCTCTTTGTTGAAGGAAAAGGCCCAGATAGGGACCATCAAACTTTGGAAGTAATGCATTGTTACACAGGTGGTGTTGGAGAGAGGGTTTTGAATTCTTCAACCATGGGATGTCATTCCAGGAAGACAGATTGCTAGGAAGAGATGGGATCCATCTAACGAAAAGAGGGAAGAGCATCTTCACAGGCAGGCTTGATAACCTAGTCAGGAGGGATTTAAACTAGGTTTACTGGGGAATGGAAACCTAAGCCTGGAGGTAAGTGGAAAAGTGAGATACTTCAAGGAAGCACAAGGAGGAGGGCGCAGCAGGGGAGGCCTCCTGATTCTTACTGAGAATATAGAGCAGTTGGCTGGTTTCTTAGGTGCTTGTACAAGAATGCAAGAAACCTGGGAAAGAAGCAGGAGGACTTGGAAGTCAAGAAACTATGATGTGACTGGAGTAACAGAAAGTTGGTGGAATTACTCACATAACTGGAGCACTGTCATGGCTGGGTATAAACTGTTCAGGAAGGACAGGCAGGGGAGAAAAGGTGGAGGAGTTGCACTGAATGTAAGAGACCAGCATGACTGCTCAGAGCTCCAATATGAAACTGGAGAAAAGCCTGTTGAGCGTCTCTGGCATAAGTTTAGAAACGAGAGCAGCAAGGGTGATGTGGTGGTGGACATCCACTATAGACCAGCAGGCCAGGAGGATGAAGTAGATGAGACTTTCTTCAGACAACTAACGGAAGTTTCCAGATCATAGATCCTGGTTCTCATGGGGGATTGGGCTAGATGGATTGACCCTCCTTAGAGCAGGGGATTAGGCTAGATGTCCTCCTGAGGTCCCTTCCTAATGTTCTATGATTCTTTGACCTGAGAAACCTACAAAAAGTTGCATAATGATCCCCAACGGAGGGAGTTCTTTCTCAGTTATTTCCAAAAGGCATGAGAAATGTTTCTTTCTGACTAGGCAGCCAGGCCGATTTGGAAACCTTATAGATTAGCGGGGATATGCATGACCCTTGGCACCCTTTCCCAGCGAGGTGGAACTGTGCTGGGAAGAATGCACTGGCTGTGATTATCTTCCCTTCTCAGACTCCATTATAGGGGAATCTTTATTACAGAAACAAGTAACAAAAAATACAGCCAGCCTGATGTGTTCTTTCTGCTTTAAAAGGTCATGAAGCCAGGGCCTTGTGGTCTAGGGCTGTAAGATTTTGTGGGGCCCCTGGCCAGTCACCAGTCAGCCTGGGGACAGGGGAGTGAGATCTCTGACACCTGGGGGGGCCATACTTATATTGGTGCCCCCCCATTGGTGGCAGCACACCATGTGAGGGGTCTATGGGCACATGTCCCACTCCCTCCCCTGTCAGTGGCAGCAGAAGCACCTTGCAGGGTTGGGGAGAGTCTATGGGCCCATGTCCCACTTTCTCCATGTTGTGCGAGCAGTAAGGCAGCCATGAGAGGCTCTCTGTGGGTCCCTTCTTGTGCCCAGGTCAGGGATGAAGGACACCCTGGCTGTCTGTGAGCTGTGACAGTGGGGCTCCTGCTCTCACATTTCCCTCCAGAATCTTCTCCCCTCTCCACACCCCAGTTCCTTCATAGTGTCCCCCACAGTCATATCCATCTCCGCGCCATCCTCCTTCCCCAAGCCCCTAAACTCTCTGTCCCCAAATTCCCCTGCATTGCCTCAGTCCCCCTCCAGCCACCCACTACCCACATCTCCCTCCCATCCTATCCTGCACCCTTCATCCCCCTTCACCTCCTCCAGTCCCTCACATCCCTTTTCCCTCTCTAAGTCTCCCCCTACCCCCATACTCTCTCCAGCCCCCTTGTGGCTCTGGCTCCCAGGAATTGAGCCCGGAGCAGGCTGCATCCTCCATCCTGCAAACAAAGGGAGTGGTGGCAGCTTGGGTGGAGGGTAGGGAATCGCAGTCAGTTCATCTGGGAGCAGCCTGGAGCCAATCTTCCTCCTGCAGCTGTGGGGTGTGGCCAGCAGGCTACTCTAGCTGTAGCAGGGAGTTGGCAAGGTCCCTCCTACATTCCCTCTGCTCCAAGCAGTGCCTCCCTGGGATCGGGGAGAGCCAGCCAGAGTTGGATATTTGGAGCCCCGTCGCCCAGGGCCCTGGGCTTCAGCTGCTAAAGCCCCTGGGTTAATCCAACCCTGCATGAAGCTAGTGGTAGGGTAATGTGTGTTTTCTCATCTCAGTGTTAGGCCAGTCACATTCCACTCAACCCCAGTCCCATTCCCATGTACAAATTCCACTCTGTATAATGGCTCCCTTGGGGTCCTGAGAAAAGAGAGATAGTTAATACCCCTGCATCAGCACACACAAGCATCCCCTCCATGAACAGACTTTTGGGGGATGCTCGCCTTCCCATTTTTCTTTGTATTACTTGGTGCTCTATCTTAGGTCACTATTATGGCCCACTTTGCTGAAGTGTTTAAACTCCTCACAATCTTTAACATATTTATCCTCACAACACACCTAGGAGGTAGAGAAATACTGTTATCCACACGTCACAGGTGGGGAACTGAGGTACAGAGAGACAAAGGTCTGGTCTACACTGAGGGGTTAGGTCGAACTAACGCTGCGTCCTCTGACCTTCTACTGACGTGTCTGGAAGGTCGAATTAAGCAGCCTTAGAAGGCGACCAAATAAATCCACCCTTCCAGGAGGTGCAGGGTTAAGGGCGAATTTAGTAATTCACCCTAAACCCAGTGTAGACACTGGCCTCCCTCGGGGCTGCCCTTGCTTCCGGAACCTTCTCCACTGCCTCCCACTGCCAGAGCCAATCCCTGCTGCTGGAGTCTTTCACTGCACTGAAGAAAGGCTCTTGCAGTTCCCTTTGTGAGAAAAGGCTACAGCAGCAGAAAGCCTTTCCCCACGGCGGGAACCTTTCACTGCAGCAGAGAAAGACGTCAGTAGTAGGAGACAGCGGGGCGCTCTACTATACTAAAAATAGCAGTGGAGACGGAGCAGACACTGTTGGGGCATATAGAGCGATGTGGTTACATAAGCTAATGGTTCAAGCAGGTCTTTTCTTACCTAATCATTGCCTCACTGTCTACACTGCTGGTTTATACCCTTAGGGAGTGTGCCGCGCAGACCTAGCTTACGTGACTTGCTCAAGGACAAACAAGAAGTCTGTGACAGACCAGTGAACTGACTCTCAACTCTGACTCTAAGGCCCTCACCAGTGGACCATCCTTCCTCACTAGGTAGGTATTGTCTAACTTCCTGCGGTCATTTAATTTTTCATGGAGAGTTTTTAAAATTATTATTAGGTGAAAGAAGCACAACAACGTGTGTGTGTGTGTGTGTGTGTGTGTGTGTGTGTGTGTGTGTGTGTG
>ML685849.1:2909339-2979597 GCA_007922175.1 Pelusios castaneus | reverse complement strand
TTTTCTCTTCTTCGCCTTCCTTTCTCTTCCCTTCCTTTTCTCTTCTTTGCCTTCTCTTTTCTTTCCTTCCTTTTCTCTTCTTTGCCTTCCCTTTTCTTTCCTTCCTTCTCTAACTTCTTTCCTTCTCTCCACCTCTCTTTTCCTACCTTCTCTTTTTTCTTCCTTTCTCTTCCTTTCTCTTCCTTTCTTTCTCGTTTCCCTTCCTTTTTCTTTCCTTCTTTCTCTTCCTTTTTTCTTTCTCTTCTTTGTCTTCCTCTTCCTTCCTTTCTTCTTTCTCTTCCTCTTCCTTTCTTTCTTTCTTTCTTTCTTTCTCGTCTTCCTCTTCCTTCCTTCTTTCTCTTCCTCTTTCTTTCTTTCTTTCTTTCTTTCTTTCTTTCTTTCTTTCTTTCTCGTCTTCCTCTTCCCTCCTTCTTTCTCTTCCTTCTTTCCTTCTCGTCTTCCTCTTCCTTCCTTTCTTCTTTCTCTTACTTTTTTCTTTTTCTCCTCCTTCCTTCTCTCTTTTTTCTTTCTCTTAAAGGAGAACTTCTACTCTCTTGCACTAAAAGAGTTTTATTCCTCACTTAACGAAGCCACTTTTCCAAACCTCCGGGGGATGGCACAGAAGATGCTGGCCTTGTTTGGCTCGACCTACGTGTGTGAGCAGACATTCAGCGTCATGAACATCAACAAATCCCGTCACAGATCCCAGTTAACTGACCAACACCTCAGATCTATCCTGAGAATTGCAACAACAAAGCTAACTCCAGACTTTGATGCCTTAGCAAAAAAGGGAGACCAACAACACTGTTCCCACTAAAATTGAAGGTGGGTTATACATACTATGTTATAAAAGAAATGCATTGTGCAAAAAATTTTGTACAATAACTCTTTTTATGCTTTTCTACCTTGAATTAAACTAAACCTTTAATGTTACAAAGTTTAAATTTAATTTATATTAGTTCACACAAACGCCCCATCCATCTGCTCTTGGTCCGGCCCCCGGTCCAATATATGAACCCATTGTGGCCCACGAGTCAAAAAGTTTGCCCACCCCTGCCTTAGACTGTTGACCACCAGGGTTCAACATAAGTCTTTGCCTCATGAGGCTGGTTGAGGGTGTGAAACACAGTTCAGTGGTGACCCAGTCTTCAAAGAGGAAACAGATCAATTTTCAATGTTTGCTGGCAGGTGCAGATTGCCACAAATCCATAGATTTTAGTGGAGCTTCACCAATTAACATGATCACAGGATATGTCTTGTTTTAAATACTGTATGTTCCCCAGAGCCTATGGTTGCGTCTACACTTCTAAATTAAGTTGACTTAAGCTTGCTTAAGTCGACTTAATTTACCCTGTGTCTACACTACAGTTTCCTATGTACAATGGGGCAAACACTGAGCCCCCTGGCACTGGGCAAGGGGTGCCCCCCCTGCCCTCCCGTGGACCTACCCTAGGTTCCCCTAGCCCCTAGAAGTCGACCTAGGCGTCCAGTGTGGGTGCTCTAGGTCGACTTTGTAAGTCCCCCCAAAGTTGACTTTAATTTTAAGTGTAGACTCACTAAGTCAAATTAACTAAGTTGACTTAAAGTCGACTTAGATAAGTCGACTTAGTTAAAGTCGACTTAAAATTACAAGTGTAGACATAGCCTATGTGATTAGTGCTTGTCAGATAAATACATAGATATAAAAGTGTGTCCTTTTTGTCTGCAAAATAGACTATGGCAGCACTTTCAGTAAAGAGTTAATTTACAAAGTTTGGAGCTTTCTCAGTAAAATGGCCACATGAACCATTTGCTTTGGAATTCCCATTCAGACAGACACACCCAGGTTTCTTTTCCTTTGGTATATTTATTCCTCCACAAGCTGCATCAATTTTAAAAGTTGAACTGCAATTAGGAAAAAATCTAAAGAGACTGTGGAAACTTACTTGCCTGTATTTATATTTGTGTTGGATGGGTGATGTCTCCATCTCCAGCTTTTAGGGAACCTTTAGAAGAAGTAAAAATGTTCCTGTAACATTTTCAATAGTAAGAAGCAATTGTTAAGACTGTCTGATTCTGTTTTATCCTTTAATGGAGTGAACTTTTCCAATGCCATGTCCTTATGCAATCAGTTTTAAGAACAGATTTCCCAGATTTCTTTATTAAAGCAAATGTGATTTATCTAAACTAAGATGAATTAAACTGGTGATTAAAAAAATAAGAACCTGTGATCCTTCACCTATCTGTAGCACAGTGAGGTCTGGTAGGGGCAATTACTGTACTGGGTCAGTCTAATTGTCCTTCTAGCTTGGCATTTTGTCTTTGACGGTGACCAGTGCCAGATGCTTCAAATGAAAGTGTGTGTAGATTATACTTTTGTTGTTGGTTGATTATGTCCTTGCCCAGGATGGTCAGTTACTCATAATTATTTCATCAGATATTTGAGTAGTCTTTATAGTTAATGATGAGGTGCTATTGATCCACCTGTGGGACCTGCCATGGGTGTGGATAGGTTGCTTTCCTGTATCTCCAGTTATGCCTTCCAGAGAGAACCTAAAGAGCTGAGATGGGCAACTGTTTATCCATTCTGAGTTCTGCCACATGCAAATTCCTTCAGATCCCCATCTTCTCACTTCTATTCAATGTGCAGATGAGCTACAGCTGAGTAATAATCCAGAGTGAATAACTTATCCAGGGAATAGAGCCTTCTCTTTTGCTTCAAGAATAGCAGTGGGCAGACTGAGTTCTCCTTCAATTTGTTTATTATTCAAAATTATTTGCACTCACTTGTGAATTTAAGTGAGCAATATTCCTGTTTTTCCCCTTTTGCTATACATACAGTCCCCCCACTCTCTCAGATGACTGTCTTCTTCTCTTTATGCAAGATCTTTTCTCCTCTTTGAAATTTCTGCCCCATGTGAGGTTGGGAGGCAATGCAGACCTTGAAGTTTCTCCAGCTCTCTCTGGTGCTGTCCTTTAGATCCCTGCAGGAATCTGGTGTAGAAGGGCAGAAAGTAAATTGGATCCAGTTTTGGAGCGCATAATTTGATGTCAATGCAGCACCAGGTTCAATGAGCCACCAGGGTGTGACTGGGGCCTCCTGGGATAACCTCCTGGACATGCAAAACTCAGGGCAAGCTGCAAAACTGGGAGCTAAACTCCCCGACCACTGATGGGTGGTACTTAAACCAGTCTCCCTATCAGTCACAACCAAGGCTTCTGGTTCCCCACACTAGGTACCAAGAAATCTGCCCAAAATAGAAACAGCTCCCTTTATTGCACTCCGGCTCCTCTGGCTCCCACCTAGCCACACGGTCCCTTAAAGAAGTAAGTTCTCCTGACCCCAAAGGGCCAGCCACATTACACAGAACAATACAGGTTTGGATCTTACCCAAAATACCATACTGATAGCCAATCCTTTAGTAACTACAACTAAAGGATTACTATAAAACAAAAAGAAGAAAATATGAGAGATGTTAAAGAGTCAAAGTGAATCACATATATACAAATGATTTAAAGTTCATGAAAAGCAGTTTGCAGGTTTGTTCCTCTGGACTTTGCAGGCTTGTTCCTCGGGTAAACACCCAGCACCCGGGTGGGCCTCAGTCCTTTGTTCAGTCATAGAGGAATAGTTCCAGAGATGGGTGTTGGCTGTAGACTGGGGACTTGAGACAAGATGGAGTTGGGGCTGCTGCCTTTTATCAGCTCTGGCCTTCTCCATGCTGTGTGGAGTTCTTTCCAATCAAAATGGAGTTGAGTCACATGGGCAAGTCCTAGTGGCTCAACAGGTTTCTCCCTGGGCCCATTTTACCTGGGAGTTTCCTTAATGGGCCATTAAGGAGACAATGGCTGTAGACATTCCATCTGGGGAGCATCCCCGAATCACACAGGTTGAAATATAGATAACAAACATATTCATAACTTCTAATACAGATGCAATTCCTACACATAAACCATATAATCGTTCCCAGCAAATTACTACCTTTCTATTGATACCAAACATGACATAGTTCCTATGGATTATAGCAATTATGAGATACTAATACAAAATAATATCATAAATGGTTCCCTAAATCTGGACAGCATCACACAGGGTTTTTGCATTAACTGACCCCCTTATCTGTTACCTCACCCCTTTCTACATCACCATTTTCCAGCCCAATAAACTAGATCAGTGTCTGAGAAAGTTGACTTCATCAAGTCTTCTGAGTCTGCGGCTGTTTGCAGCCTCAGTCCTGGAAAGTCACTCCACCCATTTTCCTCTGAAGCTCTAGAGTTGAGGGTGAACATTTGGGAGCTCTGAAATAAATGATAAAGCAGTATTCAAATGTATCTGAAAGTTTCACAGTGACTTATGGTAACAATGTATTGTAAATAATATCTGTAACATTCCGGTGAAAAAAAATCAGCACATAGTACAGTGGGCAAAATGCAGTTTTTGGGGGCAGAGGCTCTGATGATTTTTGCAAGTGCAAGTTGAATTCAGTTCTGTCTTGACTTTTTTGAAATGCATCATTTAAAATGATGCTTTATTTTGAAATTTAGCTAAATAATTCTTTTTAAAAAATAAAGAAAGGTATAAAATGCCCTCCAAACAACATGAAACAAAATGACAAAAACAGAGAGTGGGGGAAATGCATGGAGTTGAAGTGAATTGAACAATTTTTTCCTGTGATTTTGTGTTTTGACTCCCAAGCTGAGTAATTAATTATTCACTCAGCTGTAATCTGAAATGTAAACATTTAAAATAGCAACTCCAAGCCTCTGTCTCAGGTATTATGGGGAAAAAGGGTTGGGGATTTTTTTTGTTTGTTTTGTCTTATTTTCTTTTCCAGTTTCTTTAAAATGTTGCATTACTTGCAACTCATGAAGCTCCAAGCAGAACACATAGCAAAGGTAACTGCCTGACTATAAAATACATAATAAAATGTATGTCGAATTCAAATACATTCTAATTCTTTCAATTTAGTAAATAACTTCTTCCATAATACGACTAATTGGTTTTCAAATAAACTCACAGTGCAGAGATGGAATTGAAAGAAGCCTATTTAAACAAGACAATTTTAAAAGATGAGATGACAGAAATAAATTTTGACCTTCAGAAAATAATCAGCATCAAAGTTCAAGTAATCTAGTCCCCCTTGCTAGTACTGGATTGCATCTGACAAGCTCTCTTATTAAAATCTTTGGTTCCACAGGTGCATGTTCTTGTCTGGAAGAGATATTTATAGCATACTTTCAAGTGTATATGAATTTATTCATTTTTGAGTTATTTGGTCATGGCACTCACTTTCCTTTGAGCCAGGTTAACTATCCATCATGCAGACAACCTTCTCTTGGGGCCCATCAACCCAAAATTGCTCTGAATGATGGATATGTTATACAGTGGATTGGATATGATGCTTAACCACATTGCAGTTCATGGTTTGTATTGTACTGAAACAAAATGGCTAATTCTGGGGTCAGAGTTAGGCTTCAACCAAACATCTTATCTATTTCAAAACATCTCCATACAATTGTGCTCATTTGACAACCTCTGTCCAGGAGAGGCCCAGTGTTGGAATAGCAGAGGTTGAAAGAATTGAAGTGCAATGGTGGAATTATCTTGGGAAACTGAAATTATACTATATTTTGCAATATATGCTTGTAGCAGGGTTTTCAGTGGAGACTCTGTAGCCATTGGTGCACGTTTATTCACAAGTGCTCCCACCACTGTTGGTATACACAGTTTGCCTCAACAGTTAGGCCTTGTACACACTACAAAGTTACCGCGCGGTAAGGCTCCTTACAGTGGTTCCATGGTAGAGCCTGTGTGTATGCTTTCTGCATTTTTGACAGCCTCCGGAAATGTCCCAGAGTTCCAATTGAGGGCACTCTGGGACACCGGAGCTGTCAAATTTGTCAATTTCACTGCTCTAACAGTCAGCAAATCACTGCACACCTGTAGGGTTAGACAAGAAATTCCAGATCTTCATCATGCATGCCAGACAGATCTGGGTTTCATAGATTAGCAAGCATCCTGCCTATTAATATGTTTATGCATATGGTGTTGATTCAAAGTGTCAATTGGCAACTGAGCTCGCCCAGCAGGGGCTCCGGGCTCAGCTGGCAGGTGGCTGGAGCCCCCCTGAGCCCCCGCTCCAGCTGGCAGCCAGCTGAGCCCCATCCTTGGCAGGCAGCAGGGCTCAGCCTCTGCCAGCTGGAGCCCGGTGGGGGCTCCACTGCCGCTGGTCAGCTAAGCCCATCTGAGCCCGGTGGGTGGCGAGGCTCAGCTACCACCAGCCAGCAGAGCCCCGTCCCTGGCCACCCACTGGGCTCCAGCAGGGCTCAGCTGGCCAACGGCAGCCAAGCCCCGCCATGGATCAGGTCCTGCTGGGCAGCTTGAGAGCCCCTCCGTGGCCGTGGCTGCAGCGGGGTTCCAGCCGCTGGCCAGCTGAGCTCCGCTGGAGCCCAGTGGGTGGAGGGGCTCCGCTGGCCGCCGGCAGTTGAGTACCTCCACCCACCGGGCTCCAGCGGAGCTCAGCTGGCCAGCAGCTAGAGCCCTGCTGCAGCCATGGCCACAGCAGGGCTCTCAAGCTGCCCAGAGGGGCCCAGTTGTGGGGCTCAGCTGCAGCTATAGGGCAGCCGCAGGGCTAAGGTACCCAGCGGCAGCTGCGGCCGTGGTGGGGATCTCAAGCCCCCCCTGGGGCTTGGCTGCCCAGTGGCTGGAGCCCGCATGCCCAGCTTGGCTGCCTGGGGGCTGGAGCCCCACCAGAGGAGCTGGAGCCCCTGCAGCCCAGGCTCAGCTGCTGCAGCCAGGCTTGACTGAGCCAGGGCTCACCTGACACTCAGCTGGCCGGCAGCAGCTGAGCCCCGCCTGTGGCAAGGGAGCCCCAGTCCATTTGAGCCCCAGGGACAGGACTGGGGCTCAAGCCAGCACCACTGCCAGGCTTTTGGCTGGCAGGGCATTGCATTGTCGGGTAGGTACCCACCATGCACTGCTCCATCTAGCAAAAATTCAAAGGAGCATGTGAACACTCCTTTCGCTAGAAGGAGTGCTGTGTGGACGCAGTAAAGCGTTATAATTACAACGCTTGCTTGTCCCGCAATAACTTTTATTGTGGGACAAGTCTGTAGTGTGTACATGGCCTTAGACTCAAGTGGGAAGAGTCACTATTCTGCTTCCACACCCCAGCTCCTTCCTCCCTCCTCTGTTTCACTGCCTTCAGGCCTTTAAATAGCCCCAGGCTAATTGAGCTGGAAGCTGCCACTAATTGTCTAATTAGGTGCTGATTTTCTCCAGCCAGCTCTAATTTACTTCCCAAAATGGGAACTGGCATGACAGGAGGCTGCCTCAGCAGCCTTTATCCAGTACTCTGTTACAATGCTCCTGTCATGGAAATGTGTGTGCAGATATCTCGCCAATCAGCAAATCACTGCACACCAGTAGGGTTAGACAAGAAATTCCAGATCTTCATCCTGCATGCTAGGCCGATCTGGGTTTATAGATTAACAAGCATACTGCCTATTAATATAGACAACAGAGTCCTGTGGCACTTTTAAAGACTAACAGATTTATTTATTGCATGAGCTTTCGTGGGAGAAAATCCCACTTCGTCAGACGATTGAAGATGGGAAATTTACAGAATGGGAGGAAATTAAATGCAGGGGAGTGTATGACATAGGATCAGGTCAGGCTGTAGCAGCAAATCAAAATAGGTGTTAGGATTTAAACACTGGGGAACAGCACATAGAGGAGGGTGAGGTCAAATCACTTGTTGTAATGAGAGAAAAATCCATAGTCCCTGTTTAACCCCAAGACAACTGAGTCAAATTTGCATATAAATTCAAGTTCTGCAGAGAAACTTCTTCAAAGCGTCTGACGAAGTGGGATTTTCTCCCACGAAAGCTCATGCGATAAATAAATCTGTTAGTCTTTAAAAGTGCCACAGGACTCTGTTGTCTTTCTACAATAGACGAACACGGCTACCCCTTTGGAATTTGCCTATTACTATGTTTATGCATGTGGTGTTGATTCAAAGTGTCATATAAAAGGGGTTTTGTTGGAACCATATTTGACCTTTGCTCTGGTCCAGGGCCTAAGATACATCAGTTCTTCTGTTGCTTTATACCCTCCACAGAGATCCCATAGTAGGAAATAGGCCTTTCTACTCAGTGCTAGGACATTCCAGATAGCTCATGCAAATCTCTCACAAAGGCAGACACAAAATAATCATTTTGCAGTGAATGGCTTTCCTTGAACCAATATCTACTAAAATAAAAAAGACAAAACAAAGGAGTACAAAGAGACCTGCTCAAAATTATTCGACGTGAAATGATATTTGTCAAATAAGGCTACATTGGCACTTCCAATTTGTCCTGTTCAAAGCACATTGCTTAGCTGAATTAGCCACAGGGACAATGCAGGCAGGGAGTTGCCTCATGGTTCTGCTTCTTGATCTCAAGAAGTAGTAGTGTGCTACTGGTCTTTACCAGTAGAGGATCATATATCCATACCCTTACTAGTGGAGTCCAAATTCCATCCCTTGTGCTCGATCTACTTAGGGGAGATGAGGGCAGGAATAGTACATGCATGGAGCTTGCTTACTCCTACATGGCCAGACCTCAGCTCCAGAGAAGCAGTGCATGTGGGGGATGGAAGGAAAGGGGATGTTATTGAATGGGGCAGTGAGGAGAGGCCTTGAATTTGCGTTGATGACCCTGTGCAGCCTAGGTCATGAACTGGCCTCTAGATTAAAAAAAAATGCATACATAATATTAAGTTACAAAATAAAAGCTAAAGAAATAAATAGGAGGAAACTAGAAACATAATTCTACCTTGATTTCTTTCTTATAAAACAAACATTTGATGATTATGACCAGTTGCAAGAGCTTTGAAACAAAGTGACAAAAGACGTATCAAGGTGACTAAGTTTCACAGGTATGTCATAGAATCATGGACGATTGGGGTTGGAAGGGACCTCAGAAGGCCATCTAGCCCAACCCCTGTTCAAAGCAGGACCAACTCCAACTATATCAACCCAGCCCTGGCTTTATCAACCCGACCCTTAAAAACCTCTACGGATGGCAGTGGCGTAGTGATGGGGGCAGTGGGGGACCAAGCCCTTGGGTGCCTGGCTGCAGGAGAGTACCAGGTGGGGAAGTGGAGGGGGTGCAGGACATGGAGTGGCATGGGGATCCTGGGGGAGCACAAATGTGGGCTTGGCCCTTGGGTGCTGGTGGGCACCACTGGGTACCAGATACCCTCGTTACACCACTGAAGGTTGGAGATTCCATCTACTCGCATGATAACCCATTCCAGTGTTTCACCACCCTCCCGGTGAAAATGTTTTTCCTAATATCCAATCTAGCCTTCCCCCATTGTAACTTGAGACCATTGCTCCTAGTTCTTTCATCTGTTATCACTGAGAACAGCCTAGCTCCATCCTCCCGAGATCCCCCTTTCCAGTAATTAAAGGCTGCTGTCAAAGTCCGTGACTTTCTTTCATCATACTGAAATCTGCTTCTGACATTGTTAATTTGTAGTAGAGTACTTTATGAGAAATGATAAAGCCTATTGTTACTCCTTCTTCCAGTATATATATTCAATGCACAGCAATTAATGATCTAATTATGCACAGGCTCTCATTTTATAAAGAAGATATTTGGGTTATTGATATGTTTTTCTGCACGACTGACACTCTATTGTAAATTTATCCTTGTGTGCTACAGATACTTCCATATCTCTGAAATTTGCAAGAGCACAGAAATCTAGCACTGTAGAATAAAATAAGATCTTGTGTGAACCTGAACATTCAAAATTTCCTAGATTTTCTTTTGGTATTAAAATAGCTTCCATCAAAATTTTCCAACCAGATCCATTTAATAGTGTATATAAACCAAGCAGCATAGTCAGACCTGGCCAACTTATTATGTTGTATCCAAATAGTCTGAAGTAACGACTGGGTGGTTGATGGGGAAATGTCCACACATGTACAGCTCCAAATAATGAATGAGGCATCTTGGACCTAGGATTGTCCATGTGAATAGGATTGGTAACCCTATTATGTAAAACAAACTGTCGAAATGAACACCGAGTCATATAATTGTGCTGCAGGCTTCAAAAAGGGATCAACTTCATGAAAAAAATATGATGGGCATTTGTTAAATCCAGCAAGAAGTTAATGTCCTGAAAAGTTTCTTGCTCAAGGCCAGATCAGTAAAGGAAATCAGAATTTTGGCATGTAAGAACAATGAACAATTGTTCATTGAACAATAATATAATGAACAAAGAACAATTAAGGTGTGGCTTGATAAAGCCCTGGCTAGGATGATCTAGTTGTGGTTGGTCTCACTTTGAGCAGGAGGGTGGACTAGATGACATCCTGTGGTTCCTTCCAACTCTAATCTTCTATGAGTCTATAAATGTATAAAACCATAAAACTGTTCACATAATTAAGGAAATGGGCACTCTTGATTTCCTTGTATAGACAATGAGTGTAGATGGACAGTTTCAAACGAACTGCACTTCACAGAAATAAATAAAATCAAAATCATCTAAACTGGCATAGTAATTCTAATGTCAAATAATGCAGAGCAAGCTCTGCCTGGGAATAAGTCAAAGAAAGAATTATCAGGGCTGGATTATCAAAGAGGCTTTAGGGGCTTAAGCCCCGGGCCCTGGCCAAAAGGGGGCCCCAGCTCCAGTCACTAAAACCCCTTTGATGATCTGGAGACCCCCGCTCAGCACCGGCAGAGCAGGAGCACAAAGAGCTCTCCTGCCGTGCCAGCGCTGGGGGGATGGGAGCAAGCTCTGGAGCCAGACGGGGAGACTCTGAACTCCCACCCCACTGCTGGGCCGGCTGATCTGCCCGTTGGGGCCAGGAAGGCCAGAGTCTGTTCGCTTTGCCTGGGGGGCAGGGCCAGCTGGCGCTGCACTCCTGCCCCAGCCCAGTGTGCAGCTCTCCAGGGCCTGTGCTCCTGGGAGGCTGCCGCGCCATGTGCCAGCTGCCATCCCCTCCTCCCCCCAGTAGACTGGCCAGACCGGGACCAGGGCAGGAGTGCCCTCAGGTCCCAGGGCCACCCCCCAGTGATGGAGGAACTGGGGAGCTCAGCCCGTATGGTAGGGGTCCATGCTGGGGGTCCTGCAGTAGGAGTGCAGGGCCCCATGGTGGGGGGCAGCCCCATAGAATTATATAAGAGCTCTCTTTCTTCAGATTCTTCATATTAACACTCAGACAACTCTGTGACCAATCAATGAAAAGCCAGAGGAGGAAAAAGATGCTCTTTATGATTTTTTTACAAGATGTGCTAACCAATGTCCCAGAACATATACTGACTGTTGATGAGTTTAAGACAACGCTGGATAAAATTATGGGCAACTGGAGCAGGAGTTTGGACATGAATCAGAATGATGAACAATTAGTAGAAATTTGCAATATAAACAATCTAGAGCTCATATAGAAATCCATCAAGTGAGATTGAATGCCCCAGATGATACTACAAAGAACTAGTTAGATCACTTCTGTATTGCAGAAAAGATTTAAAGCACATTGGCAGCCGTGGCATATATACAGAGAACAAATGTAAGTACCTTTCTATAGCTAAATTGAAGATCAAATTAAAGAGGATGAATAAGATTAAAAATAGGCTGTGCATCTACAGCACACAATTAAAAGACCAAGATGCAAAAAGTGCTTTTCAACTTGAAATGAAAAACAGGTTCAGTGGCCTGATGGCAACAACAGAAGAAAACCAAGACAGTGACATTCTGTAGCAAAATATCAGAGTGCTAACTAGAAAGTGTGAAGAGTCACACTAATGAAATCTAAAAGGGAAGAATGGATTAGCAATGCTACTTTGGCAACTGTGAAAAAGAGAATTGTAAAGCACAAGATCATTAATGCTAAAACATGAAGAGATGAGCTAGTGGAAAGAAGAATACAGAGCTCTACAATGAGAGGTGAAAAGGCATTCTAGAAGAGGTAAAAAGGTATATTGATAGAAAATGCCGTGAGGCTGGAGATACTAGCCAAAGATGTGACCTTATAAAGTTATATAAGGAAATCAAACAGCTAATAGGAAACTGTAACTGTATTAGAAGCCCTATTAAAGGTGCAAATGGAAAATCTCTTAGTACAGAAAAAGACCAAAAGAAAAAATGAGTAAAATATTTTCAGGCTTTTTTTAAATAGACCAAGCCCAAGCAAACTCCTACAAATACATGATTAAGGCCTACTACCAGAGCTTCATATCGATTTAGGAAATATTACAATGAAATAAGATAGAAAAGTGACCAGCGAACTTAAATATGGGCATTCTGCTAGAGAGGATAACATTACCAGGGAAATGCATAATATAAGTGACAAAACAGTTCTCCAGACTCTCCTTGAGTTTTTGGGTAGAATATGTAGTGAAGAAAACAACCCAACCCAGTGGAAGAGACTCCATATAGGAAAATTGCCAAAGAAGGATCATCTTACCAATTGCAATAACTGGAGAGAAATCACGTTCCTCCTAGTTTCTGGCAAAATCATGTGCAACATCATCCTGGAACAAAGCAAGAAACATTTCCAATTTAGAGAAGAACAAACAGGTTTAAGTTCACAGAAAGAATGTACAGAACATTGTTGTTCTCGCACATTACAGAACAAAATATAGAGCTGCAAGAACTTCTTGTGATATATTTTGTAGATTTCTAGAAGGCTTTTGACAGTGTACACAAAGGCTAACTTCTAAAATTAATGCATATTACATAATAATCATAATTAAAAAATAATCAAAGGCATGAAAGAGCCCTATGACAGTGCTGCATGTACAGTCAGAGATGGTGACCACATGAGCCAATGGCTTGCAATGACTGCTAGAGTAAGGCAAGGGCATATGACATTCCCAGTATTGTTTGCACTGATCATTGACAATGTCATGAAGAAAGTAACTGTCGAAGGTAACCAAGGAATTTTATGGAGAAATGATAAAGCACAATTGGATTACCAAGTTTTTGCTAACGATGTTGTCTGGCTTAGTTCAGCACTCAACTTAATGGAGGAGAAGACCCAGCTTTTTGCAGACTCAGCAAAACAATGTGGGATTTTTATTAACAATGGGAAGACAAAATATATGGCTATCTATTTCCCAAAAGCAACCATCAGAATAGATGAAGAAGCACTAGTATAAGTAAGCTGTTTTGCTTTCCTTTGGAATAAGATGTGCAAGGATGATGATACCATGAGAGCTGAGAAACAATGAATATTAAAGGCAGCAAGGAACTTTTAGACTTGAACATTTTGAAAGTAGCATAATTGACACCATAATGAATTAATGAATTTTTAACAGTGGTAGCATATCTGACCTCCTTTTTGTGAAGCAGAGTCACTGAAATCCACAATAGAAATCATTAAGAAGATTAACTCCTTCCAAAGTAAAAGGGTGTGAAAGGTCTTCAGAGTTTATTGGAAACAGCAGAAATTCTAAGGAGAGCAAACCAACCTAAAGCATTAAACATAATAGGATGACAACGGACATATTTAGGACGTGTGTTAAGAATGCCACCAACTCAATCTCTATTATCAAGTGATAGTATGGACACCACCTGCCATGAGAAAAAAAGAGCAACCTTGAGAAACATGTGGAACAATAGAGAGAAGTCAAATCCATCAACATGGCAATCAGAAACCTGAACAGACCAGCACGGGACTGAAAAAAACAATGGAAGCTGGTGTATGTGTGCATCTGACTGACTACTACTACAGATGGTCCCAGGTATTTCAGAGATGCTGTAGGGACAGTGTAATAGTTAGAGGTAAAAATTGGAGGGTGCATCTACACTGGCAAGTTAGGTCGACTTAAGGAGGCTTAAGTCGACCTAAACAAACGTCCACACTGAGCTTTTATTAAGTCAACTTAAACACTTCCTTAGGCTGCGTCTCTATTTTGGGTACTACTGCTGTTGTTTCACTCAATTACAATGACTGCTTTATATTTGTCCTAAATGAAAGCCAGAAACCCCCAATCCACAACAAGAAGGTTTAAGGAGATAACCCACAACAATAGTTACCCAGGCCCCGAACCTGAATACACTTAAACACATGCTCAATTTTACTACCATGAGTAGTCCAATGATGTCAAATGGATTACTCAAGCATCTAACAAGGAGCATGTATATAAAGGTTTTCAAGATCTTGGCCCAAGACCTCACAAAGGTATAAAATGGGTACATTGGAATCAACTTCACAATCACTGAATGTAAGACAGTTAAATTCCAAGATGTTCATCAATTATACATTATCAAGTAAGAGAACATCTATAGTTAGGTCGCCCAGTTTGGATAACCAATCATGCAAATCTAGATCTTAATCAGACTTTATGAAATGTAAAATTAACATGAAGTGAATACAACTTCCTGTGGTTGCATATACGCAATGTTGTAGCCATGTTGGTCACAGGATATTAGAAAGATAAGATTAGTGCGGTAATATCCTTTATTGCACCAATTTCTGTGAGTGAGAGAGACAAGTTTTTGAGCTTAAATTGAGCTCCTCAGAGCTTGTATCTTGTAGCAGAGAGAGAACATGGAGCACTGGGCCTGGTGCAATATCTGAGGCCTGAACCAGAGGCTGTGAACCAAAGCCAGACCATGTATTAATGTGTATGTCCATACATGAATTTGGCAATTGCTGATAGTATATTAGGCACTAGATATTTACATAAATATATTCCAGCTAGTACAATAATATTTCAGTCTAATACAAGATAAGATGGTTTGACAACACAATAAATAGAGATGTTTTGTCCAAGATATCAAGAACCAAGGAATATAACAAATAGATGTTATGAAAAATGTAAAGTGGTGTATTTTATTTACTTTAGCCAATAAATGTCAGAGTATTTTGCCTTAATTCTTTGCGTGGCCTATGGAACTGCAGAACCTCCTGCTGCTGACTGAGCCATTCTTTGCTACTAGGCACTCAAGGGTCAATATACCTGAGACCATAGAGCCAGGGCATTGAGATTGTGTCTAAGGCTGCAGAGTGCCTTTGTCACCGAGCCATGCCTGTCGTCTTTATGAGTAACATTGAAGTCCACTGGACTAACATGCTGCACTATCTACCAATAACATGGCTGGGAGCACTGAGCACCCTAATCAGCATTACTGAGGCAACAACGTTCTAGTCTGCAGCACTTAGCCACTCTCGGTAATACTGTTGAGGTCTGCTGAACCAGATGTCTGCACAGATCTTGGAAAGTACACAGAAAGACCACACTCAGGCAAGCCAACCAACAAGATCTCTCTCACCAACAGGAGTTGGTCCGATAAAAGATTTACCCCCCCTGCATTGTCTCTGCACAATTGCAAATTAGGTAGAAATATACTTGAATATATACTTGTGAGGCACCCATGACCAGAATTATAATAATAAATTTTGACAAATAGTACCCCCAGGATAATTATGCCTCTTGGCAAGTAGTGCCATTTAAGAGTCCCAAATAAAATGGATGGTATGAAAACCTAGACAAATAAAGTGATCCTTCCTTCATAATCCTCTGTATAATGTTCTCCTTTTTTCATACAGTATCAGAGATTTAATACAGGAATAAGATTGACATTTGACAAAGTAAGATTTATTTTTCAGGATTATTAAAGCAGCGGCATATAATAAACACAGAACATTAACTGAGAAAATATTCAGTACTAATCCAAAGTATCGGCTTCTTCTTTCGTCTTGGTTTTACTAGCCTAATCTATAAATGTTGCTGCTTTCTCTGGTATGTTAAAAATATGAGTAATGCCTTAAAAGTTAATTGGAAGCCTTACTGGGTAAAGCCTAACAGGGCCCCCATTCAGCAAAGTACTTAACTTGGTAGGATTTAAGGATGTCTTTCAGTGCTTTCCTGAATCAGAGTCTTGGTGATCTGACACAACAGATTATTTTGTATCTGCTACAGAAAAGGGTCCTGGGCAAATGTGGTTGTATACTCAAGCTGTATGAATAAATGGGTGAGAGTTTTGGTTTGGAGGGGATAAAGGTTTGCCCTTTTTGTTGTTGTTTTTTGTTCTCTATGTCTATGTCTACAATTCCTAAAGTTAGTTTGAATTAGTTAATTCAAACTAACTAATTCAAACTAATTTTAGTTAGTTCGAATTAACTTAATTCGAACTAGCAAAATTTAGTTCAAACTAAGCAAGTGCCATTCATTCATGGCACTTGCTTAGTTCGAATTAGTGAATTGCATTGAGTTCAATGGGCTAGTTATTTCGAACGAAGCATAGTTCGAACTAACATGGCCACATTGGTTAATTCGAACTAACTAGTTCGAATTAACCCTTAATTCGAATAGCATATTCAAATTTAGGAAGCCTTTAATTCGAACTAATAAAAGCCTAGTGTAGCCATGGCTTAAGTTAGTTTGAATTAAGATTCCTTAATTCGAACTAATTTGCCAGTGTAGACATAGACAATTTCAATAAATGTTTAAAAATAGTTTGTTTTACCAACACAAAACTCAATTTGTGTGTGTGTTTTTAGCAAATTGAAAAAGCGGGGAAAAATACTGATTTTAGTAGATTCACAAAACTGGAGCAAGAGGTCACCCTCCTTTTACCCAATAGCCTAGTAGCAAGCCATCCCCTGGAACATGAAAGGCACAGGTTTAAATCCCTGAGCTGGACGGCTCTGTACAGCTTTATTTTCCAGCTCTATTGTATGCATAGTCAGAGCCTCATGGGCCAAACCATTAGATGGTTTAAATCAGGATACTTAGTGATTTCCATGGATCTGGGTCAATTTAAGCATTTAAGGATCATCTAACCTAATATTTTATTTGAAAATCACCAGCTTATTTTACATACAAAGAGATATATCTCAGCTTGTTCTATCTGAAGCATTCTTGTGGTCTCATGAGATATAAAAGAGCCTCCATCAATCAGTATTTCAAATGACTTGTATGGATTCTGTGATCAAAGAAGCAGGGACTCTACCCATTCTGGAATTTTGAATTCTTATTTTATTTTCTGCAGAGTCTAATTTAACTGTCAGATTTATTGTGTTGGAATAGCTCACTATTACATCATGGTATCCAGTTGTTCTTTTCATCAGTACCATTTCTCCATTTTCAGCTACTTTTGTATAATATTTTTCAGGTTTCTGATCCCTGAAGGAATCTAATCCTCTTTCAATGAATTTATTTGATTTACCATTTCATTGTTGCAGTATTAAGTCAAAGTCTTCAAAAATCATGAGGCAGACCCCAAAAAACATTATAATTACTTTAAAAATGTGCACTTTTTAAAAAAAAGTTTCCAATTCTTTATCTTTCGTTTTATGAGCCATTAAGGTACAGTCCAGGCAGGTTTTCAAGATTTTCTCTGCAACAAGAAGTGCTAGAAATGTATGTATTTTTAATACATAAAAGCTGAGATTGTGTTGTTATCAAATAATTCCAGGAATTGCTATTATAAGAAAAATAGAAAGTGCCATAAAACTCTTGATAGAAATCATGAGAGCTGGCAACATTGTCCGCCCTATTAATTTTCGTAGCACTTTATTAATAATCCATCATTTAAAGTAGCTGAGGAAAGTGCAGAACTCAGACATGTTGATAAGAATTTTATAACTTACTCAATGGGATAAATGTTGAATGAAAAGGACTGTATGATTTGTATCTATACAAACATAAACCATAAGAATACAAATAAAATAAGAGGGACATACTGCCAACCCTCTGATAAGGGAAAGGCTAAAGAGTCCACAAAATGTTGAGGAGATCAAAGACAAGCAAATCTAATTAAATCATAATATTAGGCAACTTCAATTACTCACATATATAAACTACATACATTTCACAAAATAACACCTTATACATAAAACATATTAGCCTGTGGAACTTGCTGCCACAAGGTATCAAGTCCAGTATCTCAGTGAGACTCAGAAAAAACATTATGTAGCCAGACCTATAGATTGTGTATTATTGATTACTTAAGAGTTCGCAGTTATCATGATAAAGTTTGACAGGTTCTTGTCCCAAGATCGGGCCCAGTATTATTAAAGTTACTATTCAGTTGGGAACCCCAAAGTGTACAATTGCAATACTCATTCTTGAGGAACACATCTGAATTTATAATAGTTTACTAATACATTAGCAAAGTCACAAACACTCAAACCCACCAAGTTAGTTACAGATCATACAGAATGTACATTTGAACATACATATGTTTACCATCCCTTGCAGAACAGCCTGAAATGTTAGCCATTATCTTCCTCATTAGCATCACCTTCCTCATCATCACTAATGGCCATCATCCCGGCATCTCCCAGAGGCTACATCTCTTTCTCCTTGCCCACAGGTTGGGATACAACTTTTATAATAAGTTACACTGATGCCACTATGCCTAATGCCTATTCAGTAGGGGTTTCTTCCCTGATCTGTATTTACATTTCCTTACCTTACTACTGTTGGGGTGCCCTCCTCCCACGGGTTAATACATTAGTGATTTCAGTTTATTATCATGTACATCAGTTCATTGCCATGGCATGCTTGTGGTCACACATCTGCAGATGTTCCCATCCTAAAATATCCAAAAGCTGGTATTAGCTCATGTTCCTGTGGTTGGCTAGTGTCATTATGGACAAACTTCTCCCTTAAAGACTCTGTTCCCAATGCCCCAAACTTAGAGGTGCCCCAAACTTAGAGGTGACCCTAACTGCTGAAGCCAGTGTCTTAGAGGATACAGGCCTTTGGTTCCTTGTGTTACTGCTAAATAAAAAATATGTTAAAGTTAGATCTACGACCACAACTAGATAAGATAAAAAGAATGTTTTGCTTCAGGGTATAAGCCAGCCACTGACAGTTAGAAGGTGCAGCAGTTTATTCCTTAATTGTCTATTTTAGGGTTTCTGGTATCATCTTCCAAAATGTCTGGTTTTATCTAATGTTGGACACAGAATATTGAGCTACATGGACCACTGAACTACCTCAGAGTGATACTTCCTATGTTCCATAAATACATTTGTATGTTGTACTGCCTTTGGGATACTTCTGTTTCATAGTCCAGGCTTATTTTTGTGCAAGAAAGTACACACAATGCAGTTTCCTCAGTGGAACGAACTAACAGTTGGAAATACACAGAAAGCTATTGTGCACCCGAAAATTTAGACATTCTCTTGTCTTCTAATAAATAAGAACTTAGAGTCACTCTTGCATACAAACACAGCAGGACAGCAGTTCATTAGTTTTTTCTCCAAGATACAGACTCAGCAGGATAGCACAGCAGCAAATTCCCAACAGAAATTCACCATCTGAAACTCTTTTTATCAGCTAGGTTGGGCTCTAAGTTAGAGGTTTTCAACTGACTTTCTTCCTATTTGCATCTCTTCTTTTTTTGTATTCTTCAAAGCTGGATAGGTATTCTGCTTCTTAGACAATTAAAGAAAAAAGAGACACCACACTACAATAGATTCTAAGGTCAGAAGGGACTGTTAGATCATTTAATCTGACCTCCTGTGTAACATAGGCCATAGAATTTTATCCAGTTACCCTTATATAATGGGAGTACACTTTGGATGTAACATTCAAAAGCTGGGAACTCCAATCAAGACAATACAGTTTGGATAATATGAGAAAATGGTAAAAACAGAACACAATCCCCCAAATTCTATTTCTTTAAAAAAAAAAAAAAAAAAAAAAAAAAAAGCTCCAGTTGCTCAATGTAGATGGACAATTTGGTGATTTTAACTGCCAAACTCTAGCAAGTCTCTACTGAACATGTGGAGACTTGAAAGGCTTATAACTTGGCCAAATCTGGGAGGATTTTTACAGGAATGGCAAAAGGCACATCCCTAACATCAGACCAAACCCCTGCCAAATTTCAATTCCTTGTGCAAAAGCAAGGAGGCATTATAGCTTCTCAATGAAATGATTGTAAGAACTTCTTTAATGTACATAAACAATGTTTTTTCCCCAATCTCATTCTAAGAAACAGCTATATTGTTTTACTTAAATTTTTCAAAAAACACTCAGACTAAAGTATCACCAAGCATGGAAAATTTCAACTCATTAGCTTAACTAAGTTATGAGCAACTAAAAACAGGGTCTTATAATATGTATCAGGAAAGCTAAAGCTATAAGTGGTACAAGTAATAAAGCCTATAATCATTCAGTCAAGGCTGTGTCTTTCTCTGTCTCAGTTATTTGAGTCCTGTTATGGCTGTCAACTAGTGAACAGAGAAGAGCAGATGCAAAACATTAGCAACATCTCTTCCCAGCTGGCTTGTCATGCTATATGCACATTATCTCATGGCACTTTAGGAAAGTGACATGGGACTATATATATCTTCAACCACATATTAACCCTGAAAAGCATGGCAGCATTCAGGAAACCCATATATATTCAATAGAAGCTAGTTTTCTTCCTTTGTTACTGCTGGCATGCTTCTCAGGACTCTATCCTGTTGAAGTACCATCTGTAAAATTAAAGGCTATGTTTACACTTACCAAAGTTAGTTTGAATTAGTTAATTCGAACTAATTAATTCGAACTAATTTTAGTTAGTTCGAATTAACTTAATTTGAAAAAGCAAATTTTAGTTCGAACTAAGCAAGTGCCATGCATGGCACTTGCTTAGTTCGAATTAGTCAACTGCATTGAGCTCAATGTGCCGGTTAGTTCGAACTAAGCACTTAGTTCAAACTAACATGGCCACGTTGGGTTAATTCAAACTAACTAGTTCGAATTAACCCTTACTTCAAAAAGGATAAGCGAATTTATTAGTTCGAATTAAGGAAGCCCTTAATTCGAACTAATGAAAGCCTAGTGTAGCCAAGGCTTACGTTAGTTCGAATTAAGCTTCCTTAATTCAAACTAACTTGCCACTGTAGGCATAGCCAAAGAGAGAGTAGAAACTATAAAGATGTTTCAGGGGAACTCCCATAAAACTCACTCTTACTAAAGCAGAAGGGAAACATAGTGACTTACAGTTCTGGGCTTCCTTCAGGAGAGGTCACACCTTCTTTCAGATTTCACTAAAAACAAGATTATCACCATATGTATTACTGAATAATCTATGGCACTTTTCACAAGAGTACAATTTTTAGTTCTACTATTCTGGGAAACTTCCAATTAAGGACTTGGATTTTAATACCCTTTAGGTGGATTTAAGCACCTAACTTGAGGAGTATTAGTATTGACATAAACAGCTCTGTTTGCAGAGCACAGAGCTATGTGGTGTCAATATGTGTATCTGAATTTGATCCTTAAAATTACCCAATTTCTATCTCAATTTGGTTTCATTGACTTTCAATGGGACTAGCGCTGTTAGGTCACATAGGTGCTTTTGAAAAGCCAACACACTATATTATATGGACTGAAATCTCTTCACTCATTACTAGTATACCTTGGGATCCTCCAGACTGAATGGTGTTAGAACATATTAGTAAATAATAAAGGCTATGTCTACACTACAAAAAGTTACGTTGACTTTGTTAAGTCGACTTAAAATCAACCTTATTAAGTCGACTTAACAAAGTGCTGTCCATGGATGTGGACTAAGTCCACTTTGTTAAGTCGACCTAACTGCCTTTAGGTCGACTTAACAAAGTGGACTTAAACATCCACACTGGGCTTAGGTCGACCTAAAGAGGCTTAAGTTGACCTACCCGGTGGTTCTTATTAAGCCGACTTAAGCTTTCATTAAGTCGACTTAAGGAATTTCTTACGTCGACTTAATGAAAGCCTGATGTGGACATGGCTTTGCTTAAGTCAACTTAAGCCTCCTTAAATCAACTTAATTTGTAAGTGTAGACATAGCCAAAAATATACTACATATGTATCTAAAGCAAAACAAAAGCCTTGATTCCAAAAAATATTCAATCAGGTAGCAATATACAAGCTAAATGATTTATAGATCAAGCCATATATTGAGTTCTGTCACTTGGACCCCATAAAGCATAAGCACTGAAAATGGAGATGCAGAAAAGGGAGGATTTAATGGCAGATAATTCAAGGCAACACTTTGATAGTTCAAAATATTTTATACCACCATAAAAAGCTGCTTCAGATAAAGTGTTTCTTTCACTACAGTGAATCATGAACAATATTGCAGAAATGCTTAATTTAATTTAATAGCATTGAGATGTATATTTCATATATGAAGTGATCTAACTGCTTGGAAAAATTTATTCACAGCAGTGCACTGCAGAGCTGGTCAAATAATCCATTGTGAATAAAATTTATTGCCAAGTTTGGCAATTTCTCACACAATAATTATTCACGCATAACCAATAACTTCCATTATTTAATTAGCTCCAAGCCAGAGTATATTTATTTCTGAGGAAAGGGCTAGATGACTCAGAAATCTACCTCATTGATAGATATGCTGCTTTACTTGGGCTTCATTGTGTTCACTGAAGTATGTTCGCATGCCTACTACTGAATTGTATCATGTCTAGTATAGGGCTGTAAAGAAAATCCTACATCTTTGCTCTAAATTTCAAAATGAAAAGGACTCAAGCAAAGACTAATCTGGAAAAATTTCAGTCTGGAAGGTGAAAATTTCAGGAAATTAGGAGAGAATGGAAACCTTTAGGCAACTTTAGTTATACCTGTTGATAGTTCTCCATCTACAGTAATGTATATTTTGATCACAAAGAAATGACAAACCATCCATTATCTGTACTACCAAGCACTTTCTCTCTCTGGTAGTGCTGCCATTTTCAAGTTGCACAAGTATTCATAGGGTATAAGACACAAAGGGGAATTGTTGTGGTGGTGCTTTTATTAGTTATTTATATTAAAATAGAGCCCACAACAAATTAGGTGCTGACCATGCAGAGGGACATGGTCTCTTCACTAACAAGCTTGTCCTCTGATGTAGGAGTATAATTAGTAGTAAATGAGATGAAGCTGAGCAATATTACATTTAAGCTGAATGAGCATTTTCCCCTACTGGTGTAGCCTTCTAGACTACTGAATAATTGTCAAAGGAGAGAGAGACATGAAGCCTCATAGTTTGACTCCTTTAAAACTAGACTAAACAAATCACTGGGGAAGATATTATAAGGAAAAGTCTGTCATTCGCTAATAGGCCTTTTCTGTCTGCAACTTCCATAACTAAAGAATGGTCACTTATTCTATAATAACTGAAGGTCTTCAAAATGTATTATCCACAAAGTTTCTACTTCTGGTATCTATCTAATCAGGAGCTCATCGTCAGGAGGTAGGTGCTAGGAGTCTTAAACAACTCTGCTCAGAGGGATGTCATGTCTTGAAGCCTCAGCTAAGGATTAAGGCTGAGTCAACAGGTTCACCACATCAGAATACTAGAACTGTCCAGGACAAGCTGGGCCCACCAGGGTCACTGGGGCTGAATCTCCTCTGTATTTCCTCACTAGAAATTACTGTTTGGAACAACTGATTTCCTATCTCCTGCTTCTGTTTTTCATTGATGTAATGATCCAGTTGACATCCACTGTGGGACTGTACTAACAACCTCTTGGGGTGTCTTATAGGGCAGGCACATCTTACTCCAGAGGGGGGGTGCATTTGAGGAAGGTTTCTATGGTGGTGGCATACCCCAAGAAGTCCAAGGAGCATGCTGTCAGGATACAGGCCTGGAAGTCATGACAGTGGAAGCCAAGAATAATATTCCCCACAGGATTCCTCAGAGTCTGTGCTTGTAAGAGTGACTGCTGGGCCCCTTACCAGACCAGTGTAGGTCTTAAGAGGGAGGTGTATGGGCAGGGGATATCTTCATACTGTTCCTGGAAGGGGGAGGAAGAAAATGAACATTATTCCTTGAAGGGGAGGGAGACACTTTGTCAGGTGTCCTCGAGAACTCCCCAAATCCTATCCGTCTTAGGACGGATTATGATACTGTGATAGTATTGGTAATTGGTACCAAGGCAGTAGCACCAAGAAAGCAAATAAAAAAAATAAGGTTGACAGTTATTTTGCAGTCACAGAGATCATTTGGTATCAGAATATCTTGGGCACTTCGAAAGTTGATACTGGAAACATTTGCACCATGGAGGTTACGACTAAAGAATGGGCTGGTATACATATCACTACTGAGGAATCAGAACTGGGGAGGTGCATACCAGTTCCAGGTGGTAACATGACTACTTGGTGATCATCCAGTAGCTTCAGGGGCAACTAATCAGGGCCATGTCTTTTGACTAAGAGGCATGAAGTGGTACTCAGCTACAATGGGTCTTCTTTCTATCTTACTAGGTACTGGGGAAGGTGATGTTTGAATAGCTTACCTGAGGAATATTACTCCTTCCTACCTATTTCTGATGATGGATAGTGTCAGGCTTTATCTCCTAAAGGGGAAAGGGTGCCCACAAAATACCCAGTTCTTTAGATGCAGATGCTGGGGAAGCACCCGAAACCCCCAGGCAAAGACCACCACTAGCAATGAATTTTTGTTTATTCACTATGTATGTGACTTTTATTTATGATTACTGGATGCAGGTTACACAGATTACCAGATTAAGGCAGTGATTAGTAGTACAATAAAGACCCAATATATCCACAGGCACTCTAAGCTACAATTACCACTTATTGCACTATGGCTTTAGGCACATGATATAGAAAATATAACAAAGCCCAATACACACAAACCAAAACAATCAAGAACACAAGCCAATATGTAAGACACAACCACACGGGACCCTTTGTACTATCGTATAAGGATCTCATTCACACCCGTTGGGTCACGGGGTTCACCTGCGCACCCTTGCTTTCAAAATCCTTGTGGGCCTTGGGGCAGCTGCACGCAGGATAAGTCCCAGACCTGGTCAACAATTATCCCCCGTTCACACTTCCCCTCCCCTGCAACAAAGTTGTAGCAGTGACGAATGCCTCGCACAGGGGGCGCCCGTTTATACACTCACACAAGAAGGGGATTCAGTGGGTCATGAGGTTCAGCTGTGCACCCTTGCTTTCAAAACCCTTGCGGACCTTGGAGTGGCTGCACACAGGCTAAGTCTCAGACCTGGTCACTGGTTATTGTTTCCTTGCACACAGTCTTCAACACAAAGTCTTTTATCCTTCTTATCACTTATAAACACAAAACAAACAGGCAGAAGTACTAACAAAACTATACCCAACGTAAACCCTACACCTACCCCAATTCCTACTTCAGCCCTAAACCCGAGATTGGTGTTGCTATTGTTCATTACCTGAAAGTCTCAGCATAAAGCCGGGCAAAACCTTAATTTTTGTGTTGCTGTGCTTGAGGGCTGGACGCTACTCCAAGCCTCTACTTTAGTTACCTTTCCTTTGTTGAAATTGGTGTCGGGTTGCTAATCCGAACCTTCCCTCAGCTGGCCAGGCCTCGGTGCTTTACGTCCGGTCCTGTTATCCACGTCCTACGGAGAGCTAGCGGGGAGTGCCTTTGAGGTGATCAGTCCCTCAGGCCTATTCCACTGCTAACTGGGACAACTCTGACTTACCCCCCCCCCCATAAGGCCTCCTTTTATTGCTCAAAACCGCAGTGGCATGGTATCTGCTGATTCATGCGGTTAGCTGCCTGGAGTGTTAGGGACCTTTTTACCTTTTCCACTCCATGCAGTTAGCTGCCTGAATGTTAGGGACCTTTTAACCTTCCCCTTTTCCAATGGCTGGCCAGCTGCATCCTGTTCAAGAGTTTGCATACATGTCAGGTTTTTGTCGCCAAATCAACCGTTGTGGTTTTGCTCATTTTAGGCTTTGACTTGATCCTGGGGCCTAGTTTGGACAACTAAGCCTTTAGCACCCTGACAGATAGGTGGCTATTGTGCCTGATTCATTAGTTGAGATATTTGGTCCCTCATGAAGAACAAGCCCAAGAGCCCAGTGTAGAGCTAGGGCTCATTGGTGCACTTATGGAGCCGCCTTGACAGGATTTTTAACCTCACACTCTGAAGCTATCACTGTGCAATCAGAAGAGTTTGAGATGGGCTTCCCAGTCTTTATCTATCCTTTTGGAAAAGGAGCAGCAGATTAGCCATTTATCAGGCATGTGTCCATTGCAAAGGCAGAAGAGGCATCTAGAATGTCCATCACTGAGCAATACTGTAGCATCAAAACAGGGACAAGTTTTAAATCTTCATGTCATGCTGTCCTTAGGTCTGATTAAAAATAACACATGAACAGGGATTTTGGGCAGTTGCTCTGTAGTTGTCTGAATTGTGTACAGCTCTCTGTTATGCAGGGTACTTCATATTTCTTTTTTTTAACCACTTCCCTGAACATCTGTCTTAACCTGAAAAGCGTTCTTCAAAATGTATGTAACTTCATTTTAAAAGAGGCTGAAAAATAAAGCAAATATGTTTCATTGCCCACAACTTCATTTTAAAGCAAATCAAAGACAAAAATTAGGCTGAATTTTTTTCCAACTAAATCCATGTCTCACCTCCTAGTAAACTGTTGCTACCACTATAACATTTTTGCGTAACTTGAGTGAACGATAGCTTCTTCCTTCAGCCTCTATCAATCAGTCAATCTTACAGTATCATAAAACCTATAGATACATTATATCATTTAATACATAAGAAAAAATAAAATTAATTTCACTTTATATTCGACTAACTTCTCCCTTGGGTAGATTACCTATAAAAACAAGAACACTAGAAATTCAAATCTTTTACATTGAATGTTTTCACTATAACAAGGAACAAGATAATACATTAATAAATTGATATTTTTGCTTTCGAATGGAAAAAAAATCAGATTTTTGTTTCTGATGACCAATTAATTTTGCTCAAGTTGGTTAACAATGCTACAGAATTTTCTTCTGTAAGGCATGTTTCATATTCCACAAATAATGTAATACATCTATGAAGCACAGAGTAGAAAAACGAATTGGAGAACAATGATTTCCTTCTGAATTATGGACTCCTTTTTGTTTCTTTAATTTCTGTAGAATACTGTCAATATAGCAAAATGAAACAAGAGATCATTAGAACAAAGAGTATGAGATGAAGTAAATACAGTGGTAAATTTGCTGTAATTTTAATTGAATGCTGCCTAAAAATATTTGCAAACTCACTGATGCTGTTAGATTATCTGTTGTCAGATTATCTACTGTCTTGTACGAGACCATATTGCAATATGGACATTGAAAAAAATCTGTTGTTCACTGGTTTAAAAATACTGGAGCTGTATACCGGTACTTAATAATAAATTTGTAATTCTTTTTTTCTAAAATGAGTCATTCAATTATAAAGCACTTAAGGCACTTGGGTAAAAGGAAAATCATTTATTAAGGAATTTTTGAAACAAAGAATTTGTTTATTAATATATCAATTGTATCAATTCACTGAAGACTCAGTATATACCAATAGCATGCTTCATTACAATAATTTGGGTCCAATCCGGAAGTACTTTCTTGGGATCTGATCCGATGATGTGATGAACATTCTCACCTCCCATTAGAGAGAGTTGAATGAACTTGTGATCTTCCAGGATTGAACACAGAGTCAATTAAGCTCTCTACCACAGAAGTGATTCCTTCCAAATATATATAAATAGTGACAGATATCAGGAGGACACACACAGGAAACTTCATGAGATTGTACTTGCTCCCTTCTTACAAGAAGCTTTGTCTCCAAACTGATATTCAGCCATATTTCTCAGTTGCTCCATTAAAGTTTTTAAGAGCCGTCTTTATCTGAAGCCTTCTCCCAGACAGTGACAAAATAACAGACTCACTCAATTTTCCATTATAGTGGATGATATCTTCTTCCTATCCCATACTGCAGTATCCAACATTATTTTTAGCCAATGCACTATTTATTGCACTTGGCTGTGATTTAAAGGAGGTTATAGAATAAAGAAATATACAACAGTGTTAGTTTAAATATTGATTTTGAGTAAACTGACAAATTCAAGCCTTTTGCTTTAGGTATCATACATAAATAGATGTTGTTCTTGGCAAAATTATTAATTATTTGTATTTGCCAAATAGTTTGGAAAAACAATGTTATGGCATGCTGGTGCTCTATCTAAATTGACTATGATGAGTAATGAATCACATTATACTATTTCTGTTTCCTGACTGAAAGAAAGACAAACTTTTAAAACAGATGAACAAGTAATATTACCAATTCTTTTTCATTAAAATGCACTTTTAAAATATATTTTACTTTAAAACAATATATTTTCTCTTTCAGATATACCTATCATTTAATCTATTTTTGTTAGTGTTTCCCACATTGTATTGCCTTACTTAATACAGTATTTTTTCTTTTAATCGTAAAATAACTATAAAAAATAAATAGCATGAGCCAGAAATCATTTTGGAACTCTTAGTACCTTTCAAAAAAGCACTTTATAAACATTAGACTCAACAACCAATAAAGACCCAAGATGATAAATAGTATTCCCATTCTAAAGATAAGTAAATGGAAGCAGAAATTAAATGACTTCATTATTTGCTACCATGAGTCAGTGAAAGAGTTGGGAATAGAACCCCAGCGTACTAACTCCCAGTCTTCTGTATGACCCCCTATTTCCTAATACAATTGGCCACTTTCAAATCTTCTTCAATATGCTTGATAATTATTAGGGTTACTCTGTTTGTTTTAATACTTCAAAACATTTCATTTGACAGTCAGGAAGTTGTTTGCTCAAACAGTTACAGCCAAGTAATAGAGATGGCATTTTAAAAAGCATTTATTTGAGCATTATCCCCCCTGTGATAATTCATTCATGTTCAATTCAAAGAAATTATACTACTGGTCTAAACTAGGTAACCTAAGTGGCTGATTGAAAGATAAAAAGTATTCTTGCCCAGGAGTCTGCTGGTTCCCTCAAGTTCTAATATATCCAAAGTTCACTGAAATGGCTGTCAATTATTATTCATGACTTGTTTGTTACAGCTTTCCTTGTATTTTATACCAAGGCTGTTTTTGCTGTAATGATAGTAAAAGTATTGTACACTGAAATGCAATACAAAAACAGGGTACAAAATGTTTGCAAGTTGTAAATATGGATGAAGTACTTGCAGTTTGGCAGACTGATTTTTCTCTCGAGATGGGTGCCCGGCCTTCTCAAGAAGAAATCTACTTAAACTATCATACGCATCAGCAGATTGGACTTTTGTTTCTGAAAGCATGAGTTTCTAAGTCCTTAAAAATGATTGAGCATAGAAGGTTATAGGAAATTTGAGCAAAGTGGAATCAGCTGTGTCAACCTCCATTTTGATCATTACATCTTAGTAATTGCTATATACAAATCCATAAAAGAATGAACTGCTCATATCATACAAATGTGTGCCAGATTGTCCACCTAACAAAGGGCAAAGCAAATTCTTCTAGTCATTTTAATGATAATGCTGGTCAATCATAATTAAGCTCTAGATATAATTCCTACAAACTGCAAAAGTATTTACTTGCAGCTGAATAGCACTCAGAAGAAAGATTATTATTTGCCTTTAAAAACTGAGACATTATTTCAATGAAATGATCTGCCTAGTTTTTTTGAGGTTATTAAAAGGAATTAGCTGTTTGATCATGAAATGGCATTTATGCCTGAGTTTATATAACATTATTAGTCACTCTTCTGTTTTCCTAAAGCAGCAGCAAATTGATGTCTTAAATGAGAAATGGCAGAGTGGCCTGATACAAAGCCAGCTGAAGTCAATAGAAAAGTTCCCTTTGGATTCAGTGGAATTTAGATTAATCCCATAGAACGCATACACATTTCTTCAGATAGTTTATACCCATAGTTTCTTCTACTATCTTTTAAACAGGTCTTTTTAAGAAAGGGGGAAAACAGAAAGCTAGATTCAACAGTGCACACTGGTCACGCTGTGTTAAAAATAAAAAAGGTATGATCACAGGGTTAACAGGGTCCCTGACTTTGAGGCAGTCCATGGAGCAAAACCCAGTGCCCCAGTAGCTTATTTGGTGGTCTGCCATAGAACGGGGCTGCTAGAGACCCTGACTCTACAGGAAGGTGGATAGTTGGTTGCCTGCCTTGCCAGCTCTTCAGGGACCTGGGTGGCTAGTTCCTCACTATGGAACAAATTTTATTTTTTTCAAAATCTCAGGTCAGTAATATGAAAGAAATGAGTTTTGCAAGAGGAATGTGAATAAGAAAACAAAGGGTGGTTGGCAAACTGGTGGAAAAGTCACTCCAAGCATTGAGGACAGCATGAGAGAAGACACAAAACTAAAGTGGAAATATTTGATTCTATATAGGTTTTTCTATCACATTTATTACCATAGCACCTGTTAGAAGATATTAAAACCCTGACAATTCTTAAATATATTTATAAAAATCCTGCATGTATATACAGTTCTAGTGGTCTGTACCTATTAAACTGAAATGTTCTTTGTACTTTGGTTGAAAGTTAGAATGACCACATGAAGAACTGCACATAATCAATAATGGAATGAGTCTAATCTTTTACTCTGATCCCTCTAACTTGTGGAGAATTGTGTCCAGAAAGGGACCATTGGAGACTGACCAAAGAAGTTTTTTTTGTGACACAGGTGTTCTGTGACTGAGACACTGGTAATTAACAAAAGATACCTGGTGCAACGGATATGCATTGCTGTTGACAGATGCTGGTGATTGACAGGGTTCCCTAACCATCCACATATGTTCTGTAACTGATGGTATGAAGAGCCATTGATTGATTTATAAGTCAATAAGGGTTAAGTTGTTTTCATGAATGGTTTTGGTAATAATGGTTAGTGATAGATGTCTTTCACTTATCAGTTAGTTAATTTGAGGCATCTAGATGGAACTCAGATCAATAACAGGAAAAGATTTTTTGCTGAAAACACAATATTAGGAACAAATTTGGGGGAGTTAAGTTAGGAGTGGATCAAGCTACAATGTCACTTCTCAAATGTCCAGACTGATATGTATAGCCTTCTATCTTCTGCATTATGTTGTATCAATCTTTGACTAATACTCTTTTATTAAATTGAGCCTGTTATCGGAGATCTCTTATTGTTGTTAAATTTGAACATGCAGTATATCCAAACACCTTCTACTAGTGCAGTAAGCAACAGGGCTGTGACAGGCTGCTCCCCAAATCCAGTCTGGTGTGCTGCTATGACCGCTTGAACCCCACTCCTGAACCCCAATTTACCCCGCTCTGCTGGGTGACCGCTCACTCCTGAGTCAGTCCACACCAGCCACCAGCGTGTAATTGGTCCCAGGCAGTGGGTGTAAATCCACCAGCCACACAGGCGTTGGTTCCCAAGCAAGCACACCCAGCCCCAGACACTACACTGGGAGCCACTGTCTTACAGGGATTGGGACCCACTCCCAATCACCTTAGTCTCCAGTCCGTCCACTTAACAAAGAAGTGGATTGTGCCCAGCCTCCCACATCCACACCCTCTAAAGACCACACAGCTTTAGATAAAACAACTACTAGTTTATTGATCAGAGTTTGATTTCAAGTGAGAATATGGCCAATCAAGGCAGCAACATGTTACAAATGAGTCAGGAGTGACCACTATCAAATAAAAGGTACAAACCGCATACTACTCTAACATCTTCACCTAAACTGACCTCAGAGTCCAAGATTATGCGCATGGTGTTTGGCTGTCTGATGTCTTGCAGCCATTCTCTGCCTGTTCTTAGGCAGGGCCCCGATCTTGCTTGAGGTTGGTTGCAGGATGGTGTCTTCTCAGGCTGAAAAACTGCAGCTTCCCCCTCTTCACAGTCTCTGTCTTTTTTTAACAAACTGCTGACAGCCCCTCCCCCTCACTGTCCTGTCGTGAGATTCTTTTCACTCCTACCTGAGCAGGGAAGGGCATTAGCATTCCCTTTGATTTGTAAATCTTCAGCCATTGTGCTAGAGACAGCCCTGAGAGTCTGAACCCTGTAACATGCTTCACATCTATACATGCATGTCGCAGCAGGGAACATGGCACCCTGGTAATCACGTGGCACATGTTCTGAGCATTCACAGAGGAACCTGGTATAGCGTAATTGTCATCAAATAACACAATTACACTGCAAAACTGAACAGAAAGATTATACAGGTCACGCCCAAGGGCTGCACAGATGTGCAGCCCGTCACAAGGGCTAACATCTGTCCCATCTTTATTGTCTCCTTCTCAGCCCAGGGGAGAAGTTTGTGCAATGGAATCTTTTGTTTTGGAGCTCTTTTCATAATACTCACTGACCTAAACACCTACAAGATCTCTATCAGGCATTCCTGAAACTACAGTACCCTCCTGGGGAAGTGAAGAAACAAATTGACAGAGCCAGACGGGTACCCAGGAGCCGCCTACTACAGGACAGACCTGACCTAGAAAACAACAGAACATCACTGGTTATAACCTACAGTTGCCAGCTAAAATCTCTCCAACACAACAACAAAGATCTGCAACCTATTCTAGAAGATGAACCCACACTCTCTCAAGCCCTGGGAGGACCGCCTATCCTTGCTCACCGACAGCTCCCCAACCTGAAGCAAATGCTCACCAACAAACGACCACCATACAACAAGAACACTAATCCAGGAACTTCTCCTTGCAACAAAACCCATTGCCAACTCTGCCTGCACATCGACTCCAATTATACTATCACAGGTCCCAACCACATCAGCCACACCATCAGGGGCTCATTCAACTGCACATCCACTAATGTGGTTTATGCTATCATGTACCAGTAATGCCTCTCTGCCATGTACATTGGCCAAACCAGACTGTCCTTACACAAAAGGATAAATGGACACAAATCCAACATAAAAATGGAACATCCATAAAACTGTAGGAGAACACTTCAACCTCCATGGACACTCAGTAGCTGACCTGAAAGTTGCCATACTACAACAAAGAAACTACAAAAAAACAGATATCAGCCTGAAACTGAAGAGCTGGAGCTGATTTGCAAGCTTGACACAATCAGACTGGGTCTCAATAGGGACTTGGAATGGTTAGCTCATTACAAAAAGTGATTGTTCTGTTCACACATTGATTACTGGTGTGAATAGGCCCCATCTGCTCTCTGAACTGACTTTGCTAACACTTGCCCTCCTCCATCCTGGCATGTGTATATATACTTCTCCTCTGTGATTTCCACTTCATGCATCTGATGAAGTGGGTTATAGCCCACAAAAGCTTATGCCGAAGAAAATCTGTTAGTCTATAAAGTGCCACAGGACTCTCGTTGTTTTTGCTGTATACAGACTAACACGGCTACCCCTCTGGAAATTACTGACCTATATGTTTGTTAGAGAAGGTGAGATCAAAGAAATGTACCTTATTGTGAAAAGCTGAGGAGGTTTGTGGTGGTCCTTAGTTCCTATGGGAGTTCATTCCACAGTCTTGGGCTGAATCCCAAGACAAATTAAGGTTAGGCAGATGTTGCAGTGTGAGTGAAGGAGGTGAGGCAGGAGGCTGTAAGAAACAAGAGCAGAAGGTCAGGGGGCAGTTCTTCAGAACTTTGAAAATGAGGACAAGCAGCTTCGGTTTGCATTAGGGTGAACCAATATCATGAGTCAAAGAGAAGTGAGGTGGTTCAAGCCGTACACAGAATTGCCAGCCCCATATGTTCAGAAATCATGAGTTGGGACCCTAGAAATCATGAGGTTGGCTTGAAAATTATAATTTTAAAAAAATGGGAAAGTGTTATTTGTCTTCTAGTTTCCTGAGCCGAGTGTACTCAGGCACATTTTCAAGCTTTTCTTTGCAACTCTGAGGTCTAGAAACTTATTTTTAAAAACAAATCAAGAAAGAAAACTGAGATTGTCACATAATCTCTTTTTTCCCTCCAGGATTTAGGACTATAAGTAAAACATTAAACAATAGGCTCTCAATAAAATCACAACTGTTGGCAACACTGAATGAATGGGAGAGATAATAGAATAGTAACTGAGGTATATATGACAAAAGACTTGTTTCAGTATTCTTGACTCAAGGTACTGCAATATTCAATTGCAATTATAGTGGATAATATAGCTGATAGATTGAGACACTGTGCAAGAATGATTTCTGTTTTTGAAAGATGTTGACTGATTTCTCATATGAAAACATGAAATTTGTTGCTCAGGACTTAGAAGTATGATCTGAATAGTTTATATTTCAGCAATTAGTTTCAAAAGTGCCTGTCAGCTGTTAAGTGATTCTGTTTAATTGACACTCTCTGCTCCATAATTTAGCTCTGGATAGAGCATCATTCATATATTTTAAGGACAACTTTTGAAAGTGTTGTTCAAAAGGAACATGAACACTATTAAAACTGGAATATAATAAACCAATCTATAAAAAAGCCAGCAATAACAAACAAATAATTTATATTACAATGGTCTCCTGAAAAGCAAATAGTTGTTAAAAAATAATACAGATCTGTGCACTACCTCTCACTATGTTGCCTCTAGTGCCTGTCTGTAGAGAAAGAGGCATGGCAGTTTGGAGTGAGCTGTTCTCTTTCTGGATGAGTCGTTAGTGACAAGAAGACTCAGGATATTTCTTGTCTGCTTTATTCACAATAAGGTTTTGCAGAAGGAGTGACATCTTGGACCCACTAGAGTTGATGGGAGTTCTGGCAGAGATTTCAATGGTAAAAGTTTCGTTGACTTCAGTGTGTCCAGGACTTCACCCAAGGTGACTGTCACTTATGGAAACCATCATTGTATTTGTTTCCAGAACTCATTTCCCCCCATGGGCTTGATTCTGTTGTCTCCCTCTTTTCTGACCACTGGGAGGCATATCCATGAACTATTTGAGCATGTGAGCTGGCTGCCTCATTCATGTCAGGGGTGTAGGATAAAATATGTGATAATAGACAATATAACACATGGAATTAAAAACAGATTAAGGAACAGATGAAAATCTGCAATAGCTCTCATGGTGACAGGAAAAATCCACAAACCTTGGTAAAACAATGAAGGCAGGAGAGCCTGAGAGAACCACTGGAAGGTGGGAAGAGATGGTAGTTAAACACAAGTCAGTAGAGAACAGGGGAAGGTGGAATGTGTGAAAAGAGAAGGCTGACCCCAGGTTAGCTCTTTCGGGGATTTGAGAATGAAGTAGCACTTCCATGTAGGGGAGCCATCTGTCCAGGTTTTCCCAGGATCATCTCTTTCTTAATGTAGCTGCCCCAGGAAATTTGAAAGAGTGCTCAGAATACCCTAGCAACTGTCCAATTTTATGGATTTAGGGTCATGCCAGTTGTCCTGTTTTTTGTTTTGTTTTGTTTTTTTTAACCTCAGAGGTGGCAACCCTACTTCTACATCTTGTCCCAGCTTCTGTAAATTCTGCCTACAGCTCTGGATCTTAGAACAGTTGGGTAAATAGGGGAGACCTTATGATTTGGATGACTGCTTCCTATAGTGGCATTTCTCAGAGAGACATGGCAGACCCAAAATGTAGTAACCTTGGTCCATTATGAGGCTAAAACTAGTTATGAGGTAGATTAAATGAGTTCCAGGTAACTCCTATATAGATCTTTTGGATGAGATCATAAAAGCCCTTGTCCAGTTTGCTCCGTGTAGTCAGGATCTGCGCTCTTAACAAAACGACCTCTTCCCCCCATTGCTATTCTATATGCTCTGGAGCACTGTGGTAATCTAGCTGCTCCCCTTCAGAAGCATTTCGCCCAGAAAAGGTGACATACACAGTAACTATGAAATGCTGACAGTGAAATCTAAGTTTCTAAAATACGAAGCTCTTATAGTCAATATAAGATGTACACTATGGTCTTAATAAAGTTTCCGTTTCCTGTCTTACCTCACATACTGTGCTTTCCTTGAGTGATGATGCTTCCATATTTTAAAAGGGAAAGTCTCTATCCCAAAATTCATAAAGGCAAAAAAATAGATTTTTAAAATGGACAATTCAAAAAGTATCATCCTTTTTAAATAGGGTAATGAAAGATGTCAAAACGCAAGTGCTGGAGACTGGAATAAATGCATCTGAAGACGGGTTATCAAGTTAGCTCTTGTCGGCATTTTAGATAAATGTATAAAGAAATACCACAATATATTGCTTGCTCATGACAGCTTTTAGACATGCTTTATGATATAATAATGAATTTCATGTGCTATCGCCTGTAAGTTGTACGCTGTAGTTTGTAACAATGGTTTCTTACACATTTCTGGTTTCTACTGGAGTGGTTTCTCTGCAAAAGATCAAGAATAACCCTGAACAGAACTGGTTCTTTTATAAAATGATTCTTAACAACATATGGAGAGACAGCGAATAAAGTTTGCTCACTATAATACTGGCAACTCAGTGACACAAGACACACTCCTTACTGAAGAAGCACTTACTGTTTTTGGCAAAAGGCAGCAACATTATTAAAAGGCAAATGATTTATATCCTACTTCGTTACAACAAAGTCACTGGTCATTATCATATGACCCATCAATAGCTATGTCTACACTTGTTAATTTAGGTCGACTTTAGCTAAGTCGACTTAACAAAGTCGACTTTAAGCCAACTTTGTTAAGTCGACTTAGCATGTCCACACCTAAATTTTAAGTCGACTTAGGGGGGAACTTACAAAGTCGACCTAGAGCGTCCACACTGAATGCCTAGGTCGACTTCTAGGGGCTAGGTGGACCTGAGAGAGGTCCACGGTGGCAGGGGGGGGCACCCCTTGCCAAGTGCCAGGGGGCTCAGACTTTGCCCCATTGTACCTGGGTACAATGGGGCAAAGAAGGACAGGGACCATGGCGGGACATAGGGGCAGGGTGGGCAGGGTTCTGCCCTGCCCTGTGGGGGGGCATGCCAGACTCCCCCTGTGTCCCCCCCCCCAGCAGGGAGGGAGTCCTGGAGAGCCAATATGACTGACTGAATTTTTGAGGTTATCCAGTATCGGTGCTTTTTATAAAATAAAATGCTACACCTCAAGCAGAAACTCAAACACTGTAGAGAACTTAAGAGACAGAAAGTTGAATCCTTCTCTGATAAATTCATATAAGCCATCTGACGGGCTTTGAAGAATTCCTAATAAAGGTTGCAACCATCAGATGCTCTCGTTTATTTGCCTACTGGACCTTTAACCTATGTACCAGAAGACTTACAAAGCTTTTAAAGGAGAAGTTAATAAAACTAATATTGCTCACAGCTCATACAGCAATAAACTCATAAGTAAATTGTCTGTATGCATTTTTCATACAAGAAGGCATCTTTATTAGAGTTTTTAATTAAAGCCTTTATATTGCAAAATGCATCTGATTCCAGGTGCTGGTATAATGAAATGATGAATACTAGTAATTGCTTAGATCAAAAAGACAGAGACAGGTGATCACCTATTTTATAGTAGGAAAAGAGTGTACTATGATTTGGAATCACTATAGCACCTCCTCCAAACTAAAAGCTGTTACTAGTGGAAATGTTTACAATGGGGAATGCTGCAGAGAACAAACTCCAACCACCGTTGTGTTCTATATCTGTTATGGACATCATAAACAAGTGCTGGTTTATGTTTTGAGAATGTGATATAGCATGTTTAAGAAGGCTGGTGAGAAAAGTAAATCTCTGAATGGAAGGAATATGTCTGTGTGTGTGTCTCTTCTGCAAGAGGCATTTGGAATTTGAAGTACTTTATTTTCAAACTATTTGGAGGAAAATAGGATTGATGACTGTTGTTCATATCCCATAGTATTTTAAATGTACCAATCCATAGTAAAATGGGAAAAGTCTTGTACAGAAGTTAACATATGTAACATTTATATTTACACTTAAATCATGGAGTTTTATTATCTGCCTTACAAGTTATGCTTCTTTTGTGTTTTGGGATAGTAAAATATGAGTCAATATTTTCAAAGTTGAGAAATTCTAGTGGAATACAATTACCAGGCTAAAATCCTCTTTAACTCCTCAGTCAGCAGTCAAGCAACAGGCTCAAAATGAATCTGGAGTGAGATAACAGTCTGCATGTTGAAGGCAGCTAAATTGTGGCGGTGTTATTTTATTGCCTTTAAAAGATTGCTGTGGCAGAAACCCAGTGAAATAACCTATTGATGTCTATTACTGATAATTTCTGTTTCCCACAAATAACTTTAACTTCCAGAGACTAACTTTTCAAGGCTCTTGCCTGAGACCATCGACCAAATCTAACGGCTTGTTCCAAAGTCAACTGTAGTTGACAGAAACTCTCCTGTTGAGGTCAAAGGGCATCAGAACAGGGCCTTATATGAATACAGGGATAGTACTTTAATGTAGCTCTGTGGGCTACTCTGAAAAAGATTTGGGGATTGTGTTGGATAATCAGATGAACATTAGATCCCATTATGATGCTGTGGCCAGAAGAATTAATGGGATATCTAAACCGGGGGAATCTCGACTAGGAATAGAGAGGTTATTTTATTTACTATATCTGGCATTAGTGCACAGTTTTGATGCCCACAATTCAGGAAAGATGTTGATAAACTGGAGTTGGTTCAGAGAAGAGCCATGAGAATAATTAAAGTATTGTAAGACATTTTTAAGTGATAGACTTAAGGAGCGTAGTCTACTTAAATTAACAAAGAGAAGATTGAGAGATGGCTCGATTAGTCTGTAAGTACCTACACAGGGAACAAATATTTAATAATGGGCTCTTCAGTCTAGTAGACGAAAGGTATAACATGATCCAATGGCTGAAGTTAGACAAATTCAGCCTGGAAATAAGGTTTACATTTTTAACAGTCAGTGTAATTAACATTTAGAACAATTTGTTTTGGGTCATGGTGGATTCTCCATCACTCACAATTTTTAAATCAAGTTGGATGTTTTTCTAAAGATATTCCCTAGGATTTATTTTGGGGAAATTCTGTGGCCTATGTTATACAGAAGGTCAGACTAGAATCTGTGAAACATCACATCAAAGAAAGCTAGCTGCCTCTGTCTACAAGGAGAAAAAAAAGAATTATTTTTTTACACTGCAGTAAAATTGGCAGGATCAGACCTTAAAGGCAAGCAGATTCAGAAGTAGATAAGCCCCTTTGCAGAGGGGAAAACTAAACTTGCAAAAAAATATATGCGCAGCAGTGCACTTTGGCACCATGGTGATCGACAGAGCAATAGGATAATGTGATAAATATTAGTACTGAATGGTGTAAGAAGCAGTTAAAGATGGAACAGCTCATAGAATGTCATCTAATAAAAGCATATCTACAAAATACACAGCTTTCAAGCAAGGAAGACATATCTAGTGGAGTGCCACAGGGGTCTTTGCTGGGCCTGGTACTATTCAAAATTTTCATTAGTGACTTGGATAATGGAGTGGAGCATATGCTTTTAATATCTGTGGATGGCACCAAGCTGAAAGGGGCTGCAAAACTTTGGAGGACAGTATTAGAATTCAAAATGACGTTGAGAAATTGGAGAATTGGTCCAAAACCACCAAGATGAAACTAAATAAAGACAAGTTCAAAGTGCTGCACTTAGGAAGGAAAAATCAAATGCACCTTTCTATTACTGTCACTAGTAATCTGTAAGATTGCTCTAAAAAGATGAGAGGAGGAGAAATGTCATTCATTTTGTGCATAGTTACTATCACTGTTTTGTTGATGATGAATGTTCTTCCCAGGCCCCGCAAGATGTCTAATGATGGCAGCAGCAGATCTGATATTGAACAGGCAGTAAGCAGCAGGTAAGTGTATGGACAGAGAAAGGGGAGGCAGAGAATAGAGGCTTAAGCATGTCTGGTGGTGAGTGGACTTAGGCCTGGCCAAAATAGCATTTTAAACCGGAGAGCGAAAAAATCTTTTTAATGTTTTTAAAGGAATTTTCAAAAGTGTAAGCAGGATCTGAATAGACTCTCCTCTGCCAAGCTAGTATTTGCAAGAGTACACCCACCTTACTTAGATGCTCAGCATGATGGGACTGCTTTACCAAATGAACATTTTGGCTGTTATTGAATTACAAATCACTTTACTGGTAAATGCAGAGGTAAAGAAAATTGTTCCCCTTATTGTTTGAGCAAAGGCCAGCAGAACTATGCTTAGCCTGTTCTGACTGAAGCGTTACTGAACTGAACTGGCGAAGCAAGGTGCTTGGATTCCAGTCCTGTGAAGGTAAAATAGAGGAGGAGACAGGCATTTATGCCTGAAAAGTGTTGGCTCTGCCTAAGACCCCAGGCATGCTTTAACCAACCCCTCCCACTGTTAAAAGATAGAGCTAATTCCAATTCCATTAGGAGTGTTTTGTTTTAAGTGCTCACTAGAGCTGGCATCCTCTATTGTGGGACAGTACTCCTGCCCAGCTTCAACACCGTGGGTCACCCCCTAAGAGTTGACAGTCATTGACAGCTGGGTGGAATCTCAAGAAATCAATCATCAGAGGTGATAGTAGAGAAGCAGGTAGTAGGAGATGGCAATAGTGTGTGGCAGGGAGACTAGCGAGTGACTGGCAGAACAGCCTGAGGAGCTGCGAGCAATCAGAAGAGTAGCTCGTGGGGCGGGCGGGAGGGGCTTGCAGGGTAGTAGAGCAAGCAAGGTGCCCTCTTTCCCTCTCCCCTCAACCAGTGTGGGAGGTGAACTCCACAGCTGCCCCTCTAGACTCTGGGTCTGCCCTGACTAAATACAACACATATGAGCAGGGTAATGTGAAGGGAGGGGCACATTAAAGGAGTTTCTTGTTGCTGGACTTAAGAACCTGAAGCAAAAGAGAACTGCTGAACATACTCTAGGGTGGGATGGGTATTTCATTCATGGTTTTGTGTGTGTGAATCCTGCTGGTGGCATTTTTCGAAGTTACTGCCAGGTTACTTTTCCCCTTTTATTAAAAATCTCTTTTCTACACTCAGTCTCTGTGCTTGCAAGAGAGTATTGCTTCTAGAAGAGCTAAAGAGGTGTGTGTGATTGTCCCAGCTTAATGGCTGGGGGCTCGAACTGGTTATGTTTTGCATTGTTGAAAGGAATCCCCAGATATTAAACCCGGCCTTTGTTGCTGCCAACTCTGACACGCAGAACGGTTAAAGAAGCATTTAAGACAAACTATTTAGAGTCTTGTAAATTATACCCAAGTCCAATATCTTCTAAAAGACCATTCCATGACTGAGAATCATAGAATCATAGGGTTGGAAGGAACTTCATGAGGTCATCTAGTCCAACCCCCTGCTAAAAGCAGGACCACTCCCACTAAATCAGCCAATCGGTCCCCAGCCTGTAGCAGTACATGGGATTTTTCCGTCCTAAGTGCAGGACTTTGCACTTCTCCTTGTTGAACCTCATGAGATTTCTTTTGGCCCAAGGCTCCAATTTGTCTAGGTCTCCCTGAATCCCTGAATCCTGTCCCTGCCCTCCAGCATGTCTACCATTCCCCCCAGCTTGTTGTCATCCTTGTTGAACCTTATGAGATTTCTTTTGGCCCAAGGCTCCAATTTGTCTAGGTCTCCCTGAATCCTGTCCCTGCCCTCCAGAATGTCTACCATTCCCCCCAGCTTGGTGTCATCCGCTAACTTACTGAGCGTGCAATCGATCCCATCATCCAGATCATTAATGAAGGTGTTGAACAGAACCGGCCCGTGTGGTACATGCAGGTGGCAGGGACTCCTGGGAGCGCTGTTAGGCTGGCATAGGGCAAACTGGCCAGACCACCATGGGAGAGGTGTGGGATGGGGTGGAGCAGAACAGCGCATGGTGTGCGTCAGGCCGGTACCGGTGCTCCGGAGTCAGGGCTGGGAGCACTGTCAGGCCACCGCACTGATGTCCCCCAGGATCTGCAAGATGAGACTGGCCAGGCCAGCCTGAGCCTTTAAGTCACAGGGGCCCAGCTGGTGCAGACTGCTGCTGTGCGGGCTGGTGCAGCAACACTCAGGCTGGGGCCAGATTTTTGCAGGGTGATTGGGCCCCTCTTTACCCTCGGGCCCAGGGCTGCAACCCTAAAGCCCCTGCATTAATCTGGTCCTGGTGCCAGGGCTATGAACAGCCAAGTCTAGAGGTGCCAGGTGTTCAGCCCTGGCAAACCTTGGCACAAATTAAGCACTGCACCTGGTCAGCTATGTAGGTCAGTCCTTCTCCATCTGGAGAATTCCCCTGTACCTGGGGAATCCAGACAGCTGGTGAGTCTGGTTTTAATGCTGTCTTGCTCTGCTGGAACAATGCAAAACAGTCTTATTAGGGCCAAGAATCTGGCTTTAGTTCACTAAGATATTGCAGAGACTGGAGCAGAAGACTTGACACACTCACTCCCAGTGCAGAATAAATACATACCAAGTAGAGCTTAAGGAATAATAAAGGAAAATTTATGACTATTTTATCTGAAAAATCATCCCATTTGTGTAATTATTTTAACTCATTAAAATTATTTTCCCTTAGCTACTATCAAGCAAGCTGCACAGTGGAGAATACAGGCATCCAATTAGTATTGTAGAATTGTCATGTTGTAATGAGAGCAGCTTAACTCAACCTTATAGTCCTCATAAACAGAAAGGAACATCACAGTACACAGAAGCAACACAGTGGTATAGCTCAGGCACTAAATAACAATTCTGAAGTATCGTATACATCTTATTGATTAAATGTTAACAAGGTTAAGTGTTTAATTGGTATTTTAGCAGGGAGAGAGATAAATTCTACAGTTGGGAATTAAATTGATCTCGTGGAACCAATAAATAGAGGTCATTATATAACTTCTAATTAAATTGCTAATTCAAACTAAATTGTGGCAATGGATTATGTTTGATTGCTGAGGCATTTTTTTAAAATGCCTTCCACTTTGCTACAATCTCATGCATTTCTTCTTCTGTTCAGCAAATCAACTGCTCAAAATATGGTAATATTTAACTATTTGTCAAAAGGTTATTTATTTGAACACCTAGAAAATAGTAATGTCTGAGTCTGAATTTAGATTGTTGGTTCGTTTCCAAAACCTTAGATTCTTAGAACAACAATAACCCATTTTATCTCTAAATAGAGAGCCGAAGATAGAGATCAGATGGGATGCAATATCTGATGAATGTTGGTTTTTATCTATAGCAGCAGATATGGAAAGCTGTGGAAATGTTTGCACATTTTCACGTTCTAAAATACATGTTTGTTAATGCAACTCTTTTCTGTTTAATGAAAGTTAATTTGTAAGAGATTAGTCAGAAAGGAAGACCAGAGATAGACTTTTCTCTTGCAGTAAGTTTGAGAGATGAAAGTCACACGATATGTATCAAAGTAACTTGGAGTCAGATAAATGGTTGCGTTCAAACAGGAAGAGCCCAGAGAGCTCCCAGGCAACAGTGAGAACTCTTTGTCTAATGTGAATATTTGCAGTGATTCATCATCAGTTGCTGTGTCTAAATAACCAGAGAATGGAATATTGTTTGGCATGCAAACTCCTCTGCAACCCCCACAACGTTGGCATGGTAGCATCCATTCTAAGGGTGACATAGCTCACTTTGGATGATCAGAAGGTACAGGGACAACCACAACACTAATACTTAGAAGCTACTCCTAATTAGGTTAAGGGATTCTTGATTGGCTGGCAATAATTTTTCATCTCTGTGAACTCAGTGAGACATAACCAGAAGAATGTAGAAATACGACAAGTATGGTAGAGAGGTACAATTAGGGTATCATTACCTCATGCCAACTGATGAGACGGTTACAACAATATCCTGACTCCTATATGTACATTCTGGTTTACCAAAGAATGCCGTGTGAAGTCTTAAATGAAAGATAGGGTCGCACTAGTCATTAATATTCTCAAATGTATGTACAGATGCTATGCACAGAGGTATGAATACACACTAAAAATATGTTCCTAAAGTCTGTATCAAGGCAGAATTCTCAAACAGGTTCTTCAAACCAAAAGATGTTTATTCACCTGTCACTCTGTCAAAGTGTAAGTAAGCATTGTAAAGCATCACAAAAAAAATCCCTATTTATATATGAAGTAATGGATTTGAAATCAACAGGGAGGCAACAGAGCAAGTAATAAGCCATGTGGGATTATCCTGACTCTGCATACAGACAGTGAACTTTGGGGAAGATAAAGAGAAGGCAGGAAGACCCCCATCCTCCTTTATCCTGCACCTAGGAAGTAAATATACAGTACTTTTATATTCATGAAAAGAGGATCTCTGCCTATTGTGGTGGAAGATGCTCCAAATGACTCTGGGTAAAATAAGATTTATTTAGACAGGAGGTTAGCCAGGTAAATTAAGTATAGGCTCTAGAAAGTGAGTTATGATTTTGTTTTATGTGTAATCCTTTTGCTTCCATTCTATTTACTCACTGTCTCTTTAATCTTTGGTTATCTATTTATTGTTTCGATAATAAATAAATCTCAGTGCTGTGGTATTCAAAAGGGAGCTGGTGCATATGCTGTTCCCTTGTATTTCTGTGAGTGTTTAGAAGATAAGGGCCTGGACACTACAGGGAAACATTTCAAAAGGGCTTGTGGATTGGGTATACTTGATGTTAACCTGCAAGACGAAGTAAGAACAGGCAGAATTCAGAGGAGATTTTTTGGGTAGCTAACAAGCTTGTGGAGTCAGGGAGCTGACACCCAGTTAAACTCAAGCAAGTCTTCCTCTAGCTGAGGGGTGGGCAAACTGCAGCCCCCAGGCCAGATGGGTACTCCCAGTGGTTAAAGTGTAATTTGATGGGCCCCGGAACCCTCCTAATCTCCGGGCCCTCTTCCTGTATTGTCTGGGCCCCCTTCATGCATGGGTGGGCCCCAGCCCAGGTAGGCATTTGCAACTACTTCTCAGTACCACATGCATCGGTTATCACTCCATAAAATATTTATAATTTTATATGTTGTTTATGTCTATAGCAATTATTGTCACAAACTAGCAAACACTGCATAACACAATAAGTATTGTGATTAACAACGGTGGGGCGTGGGACCTACCAACAGCCAGGGTAGGGACGAACATGCGTTCCGCTAGATTTTTCTATTTTTAGGGGCCCCGGAACTCTGGCCTCTCAAATTTGGGGGCCCCGGAACTGTGTTCTGGTGCGTTTCCCCTGGGTACTCCAGGCTGTGAGCTGCCACTGTCTCCCTCGCTTACCCTCCCCAGCTTCAGCAGCAGCTCGCCATGGCCAGAGAGCTGCCACTGCTCCTCCTCAGCATCTCATGCTGAAGCTGAGAGGAGGAAGGCAGAGCACAGCAGCCATGGCACGACCACAGTGCTGCTGCTCTGTTTCCCCTCACTGCCTCCCAGCTCCGGGGCTGGGCTCTCAGCCACTGTGTGGCTCTGTGCTGGCTCTGCACCACGCCGTGCATCAGTGCGCTGCCCCGGCCCCACAGCCAGCTGCGGGGCCGCACAACATCTGAGAGCTGATCCTGGAAGGAAGGGAAGGCTGAAGCTGGGAGGAAGGCTCCGCACTACCCCCTGCAGCCAGTACTGCACCATTCCCTCCCTTCCCCCCGCCCCCGCCAGTTCCCCGGGGCCGGCTCTGTGCGGCTCTCCACCAACCAGACAGGTGGCCAGCTCTCTGCTAGCTCCACAGCCCACCAATCAAAATTATGGCCCACCCAGCCAAATGCAGGGGGCATAATAAGGTGACTCGCTGCCCTGGGTACCCCAAGAACCATCATAACCATACATATAGTACAGTATAAACTTGCCTCATTTTGTATGTCATTTCCAAGTCGTTGGGTGGAGGGCCATTGTCAGAGTCAGTCAGATTATTTTATTCTGTAACTGAGATTGCTTTATCACAGGACACCATGTGCAGATGAGTACACCCACACAGTACTTGTTACTGCAATTATATACCAAGTGTAGCAAATGAACAGGCCTTAATGAGACGGTTACCTTTAATAACAAACAAGACCCATAAGCAGCTATTAAAGGTGGTTTGTGCTGGCGGGCTGGCTGGGGTGAAAATGCACCACCCCAACAACATTCTTGAATATTGGAACCCAAAGAGAAAAAATTTCCTATAGAAAATGTCAACCAAAAAGGAAAAATAATCATTCCATATGCCCTGCACCAAGAAATGCTGTCACATGTGCACACCAGTCATAAGTAATTGGATATTATGCTGAAGTGTGCTATAGAAAACCAAAAGGCAGTAGATGGGCTTTAAATTTTTGAAGAAAAAGCGTCTGACATTCTGCTTCTGCCCAACCCAAAGAAACAAGTTCAGCAGCTAGTAGAACCATTCTCGTACCTCAAAAGGATCTGGCAAATGGCAAGGAGCTGGTAACTTTACGTGAGATTTGACCATAAGAATCTGTAGGGGCTCTCTGTAGACTGCATGTGCAATTAACCGGGACATCATTGCACTGAGCAGTTATTTAGCAGATTCTCTGAGGCAGAGCGAGAGAGACCACACATGGCTATAAATTCATCTGTGAATGATTAATAAGCACTATTCACAAGTCATGGCATTCCTGAGAAAGATTATGCATACAACATGTGAATTTGCCATCTTTCAGAACAAATTTTGCATAAATTGTTTGCAAGCCTGCTGAATGGGAGAGACCCTCTAGACTTCCCTTTTCCCTTAGAGGGGCCTCAGAATGGACTCAAGGAAAGAATGGTTCTGGTCAGTACCTGACTTGGGGTGCTGGCTTCTTCTTAATACATGGAATGTTGGGGTCAGAGTACTTTTATTTTGATTTTGTTCAAAGATTAATCTTTCCTATCTCATCCTCTATGGCTCTTGCTGGGGCTTGGTGTGTGGATACCCCATTAACAAGGGCCAAAGTTCATCCACATGAATTTATGTTTAGATTTACAAAACTGTGCCTTATCAACGTCTGCAGATATCGAATAAAACATAACATTCTAGTCTACTGTTTTACAGAGAAAAAAGGACGCACCCAACAAACAAAAATGCAGAGTGACAGCCCTCCCCTTCCAAGCACTTCACCCAGAAACACTTAAGATATTTTCGTTTTCTATTTGCAAAGCACAGGGAACTACTTTTGTCATTTGCATTGTCTAGGTTTTCTTTATATTTATGATTTCAAATAATGAGCAGGAAGCTTTTTTACCCAGTGGAGATGTTGTCTCCTCTCAGGTGTATTATGTGGATGTACATAGAGCCAGAAATGATCTCTTTGGCTCTCTTTTTTGCCACTATATTGTATTCCAAGCATAGACATTTGGGGCATGCTATGAGGTAATGGGAGGGGGCAGTTGCCCCACCCCCAGCTGTGGTTTCTTTTTCATGTGCCACTTTTTTGATGTATGCCCAGATCCCACAGTGTTCCCTGTTCATTTATCCCCAGACTTATTTGAGGAATTCCTTTGCAACAGACTGAAAACGTACAAAACCTGTTTTACAAGCACTCTTAAATAGTTTCATCTTCTCCACACTTTTCCGTGTTATAAATCAGATTCTTAAAAAGCACTTTGTGATCTCCAGCCACTTTACAAAAGTATTCAGAATTATTATGCCTATTCTATAGAGGGGAAACAAAAGCATAGGCAACTGAAGTGACTTGCCAAAGGTCACCCAGCAGACCAATAGCAGAGTCAGTATGCATAAGGGATTTGTTTGATACACTCAGTCCCTGTAGTCAGCTCCTCTAAAATATATTGACAAGGACCAGCTGCCAAAGCAGCTGCAGTATGCTGTTTGCTCTTCAACAACACAAGAGAGAAAACAAATCATTATTACTTGCATCTGATAGCCTTCAGCTGATGCCTTCACCAGCCAACCATAAATACTAGAGAAGGGGCCCAAGCCAGAAAATACAGATCTGGTTTGTAATACCCCAATCCAGTTTGGCAATATTCCAGTGGGGTTTTTTTATGTAATAAAGATAAGAAACATTTGCAAAATTCAGTTCTAAACTGCCCCAAACTTGTTGGTGGCCAGATCTGGTGTTTTTAATGCACTCATCCCTTAGTGAATATACCTTAAACTAACAGTGCAAGAAAAATTCCAAAGGGGTAGCCGTGTTAGTCTATTGTAGAAAGACAACAGAATCTGTTAGTCTTTAAAAGTGCCACAGGACTCTGTTGTCTTAGTGCAAGACAAGTTAACCTAATGTGCTTGAAACATTTTGTTCATAAAGATAAATCTTTAAGCTGTTGGATAATGTATTTTCCCATGTGCCTCAGGTTTCTTCATGAAAAAAATCACATATTTCTAAATCTAACCTCCTCTCTTACACCTTGGGTATAAAACACACTACACTGCAGCAACCAGCAGAATGTTAAATATTTAAAAGACCATTTAACTCAGTATTCTATAAAAATCAGATTCCTATTTTAAGTCATGCTTCACTGAGGTTAATTATAGCTATTTCCATTTTTCAGTGAAAGGGCACTGATGTAAAAAACAATATAGGTCAGAACTAATTTAATCAGCATTTTAGCAAAGGAAAAGGCCATTCTAGAGTACTGACTGTTTGCCTTATGCGATCAATCTTTGCAAACATGGGAATCCAGGATGAAGCAATAAAATATGAACTTCCAATATTCTTTTTCAAAATGGTGAAAAGGCCACATTAGTCAGAAAAAAACATCATATAAAGTGAATAAGAAGATGAAACATTCTAAGTGCTGATGTGCAAAATCAGCTAGAGGCTGTTTCAATGGGCCTCCAAACTCTCACCCACCACTTTTAATTTTTAGATGACTGTTTATTAAAAATTTGTGTTCTAGTCTCATATTAGCAATTGCTATGCTCATGTGTATCCTGGTACACAATCTCTCAAACACGGTTGGAGCATGAAGCTGCTCGAAATGGAAAAGACATTATTATGCATATCCCACCTCCCTAGACTGCGCTGGATATGCTCCAACTGCTACCCCAGTATAAAAGGGAGCTGCCTCACTTATTCCAGGTTGACCACTAAGAAGGAAGGATGCTTCAAGCAAGAAGTCACTTCAGCCCTGAGCTAAGCAAACCAGAGGCCCAGGAGACCTGGATGGAGACCCACTGCCCACAGCCAACTGTCCAGAGTCAAACATCCAGGGAGTTACCAATGCCAGGGACACCTGGACAATGGCATCCAGAAGCAAAGTAGGAACTAGCCGAAGAGTAGACAGTGTGAGTGGTATCTCCCACTCCCACCTGAGACAGGTCAACATATTGTAGTGGGATTCTCTCTGGCCAGGATGGTGATCTTCCCTGTCATGAACAGGGCCCTGGGCTGAGACACAGTGGAGTCAGGTGGACCTGTGTCCCCCTATTGCTCCTACAGCCCTTCATGGGGTGACAGAAATCTCCTATCTGAGCCTCAGACTACAGAGGTGCATGCGTTACTATAAACTGCTACCTGTCCTGCACTGCCTGAGGCCAGGGCTACAGACTGCATATTACCATGCATGCCAGTGCAGTGCTATTGACTCTGGCCACTAGGCAATACAGCCCTGATCCCATAGCAGCCACCAAGCCATATAGACCTGACATGAGGGCAGCTGTTGGCACTGGCTGCTAGGCCTTATATCTTCACCTGATGGTGATTATTGACTTTTCCCATTAGGCTATACTTCCCCAGCCCAAAGAGCAGTCACCTCAACTCGGACCCTTGAGACATATGGCCGGGAAGCGACCAGTCTGGTGGACTGTGCCTATGGAGATGCCCTACTCCCTCTTTGTTCCCCAAACCTCCCCAACAGGGAGTGGGGAGCAGAGCCGTCCCTGGGGGGGGGTGAATGGGGCGATTGCCCTGGGCCCCGCAGGTACATGGGCCCCGTGCCGTCCTGCTCCCAGCGCGCCGCAGCCCCATTGCCTTCAGCAGCTAGCCAAAGGCAGTGGGGCAGGGCGGATTGAGACGGCTATGCCTGGCCCCTGGGCCAGCCCTCCCCACCCCCAGGGGCGGAGCAGGCAGGCCCAGGAGCGGAGCACATGGGGCCTGGCCTGTGGGCCGGTCTGCCCCAAACGGCTGGCTCCTCCCCACAGACGGCCTCCGGGACCGGAGTCGGGACTGGAGGCGACTCCGGCTCAACCCCCCCAGGCGGCCTCGGCCTCCAGGCCCGGGCCCAGGCCCAGCTCGCCCCCAGCAGGCAGCCTCCCAGCCTGGGGCCGGGACTGGTGCTGGAGCCGGCTCCCCCCCGCCCCCCATCCTCCCAAAAGGCGGCCTCAGCCTCCGGGGCCGGAGCCAGCTCCCCGCGCCAGCACCCTCGGCCTTCCGGCCCAGGGCCAGCTCTCTGGGAGGCAGAGTGGGCCAGTGGATCCGCTACACTCCCCTCCAGCATGGGGGATGAGGGCCCCGCTTTAGCCAATTGGCCTTGGGCCACGCTCCCCCCCACGCGACCGCCCTGGTGGGGAGGACAGGGTGGGCTTATCCCATGACACTGAATCATTGCAATGTCCTCTTCTTGAGTACCTGACTTTGGCCACTAGGCTATGCTGCCTCCTCTTCTTGATAGTGGTTTCTAAATGTCAGTCTTGAGTGCTCTGGCTTGGTATTTTGTCTTCCCATTTTATTTTCAGGATCTTGCGAGGGCATCTCGTGTGGAAGCTGCTTGGTCTCCTGATGTGCCTACCATTTTAGTCCACATTTCTGAGTCATAAAGCAGGGATGACAGCACACAAATCTCATAGCTTCACAACTTCACTTCAGTCAATAGTTTACGGTTATTCCATATACCTATCTGTAATACCCCAAAATTCTTAGCTGCTTTTCCAGTTCTGTTGGTTAGTTCAATCTGATGATCAAGACAACAGTTGATTGTATAATCCAAGTAGCAAAAGCTGTTAACACCAAAAGATTTACCCTCCAGAGTAGTGTCAGGCATCAGTTCTTCCATCTCTTGGCACATGATCCCAGTCTTCTTGACGCTAATTGTCAACCCAAAGCTTTTGCATGACATAGAATACCTACCCAAGAGATTTTGCAAGGAAGATTCACAGTGGGTGACCAAGGCTACATCATCCACAAAGAGGAAATCTCTCAGAACCAGCTCTTTCACCCTGGTTTTCACTTTAAACCTTGCAATATGGTATAAGCCTCCCGCTAGTCTGGTTCAAAAAGCAGGAATGAAAGGTAGATATTTCTAAAGAGTGAACTGAATAAGGAGACTAGGCAGTGTCCCCAAGATTTTTGGCTGAAACTCTGTGATGATATTCAGAAAAGAGATGATGCAGGTGATAGCCCTGGTATGTCTGAAGGCATCAAATGAGCAATTTCTCCAGTCAAGAAGAAAACAGCTCCACCGAATAATGTAAATAGAAATATCATTATTGATAAACAAAAACAACTTGAGTGTTCTATTGAATACTATACTCCAGTGAGACTGAAATCAAACATGAGAAGCTCAAAGGATTACCACAGTTCAAAGTTATAATGGATTTGGACAAGCCTGAGAAGATTAGAAGATTTGCAGAAAGCCATTGAACTGATCCCTGAAACAAGGCATCTGACAACCACTGCTTATAAATATGCCAACGATGTACTACTCTGAAAGCTCCATGAAGTTCTATTGTGGTTTTGGAAAGAGGAAATGGTAAAGATGCTCAGATTGTACAATTGTACATAAACAAGGGGGTTAGAAGGACCTGTGACAACTAAAGAGGTATCTCCCTGTTGAATATCATTGAAAAAGTTTTCATTTCCATTATGCTCCCAAGGCTGCAATCTCTAGATAGAATAATCTATCCTGAAAGTCAGTGTGCTTTTCCTCACAATACTCCACCCTGTAGAGGAGCAGTTGCTCCACTAGGGTCAGGAAGGGGTTAACTGGCCTGGAAGGGATTAAAAAGGGGCCTGGCTGCAGCAGCCAATGAGAGGCAAGCTGCCAGTACAAGAAGGCAGGCAGCAGGGCAGAGAGGTCAGTCTACAGCAGGAGCTGGTAGGTAGAAAGTTTTTTCCTGGCTAGGAGGCTGTGGGGCTCAGGATCCTGGCGACTCACTGTGAGCTGGCCAGCAGCTGAAGCTCCTGAACTGGATGACTGCAGTAGAGAAGCTGGAGCAGCAGTTGGAGGGCCAAGAGCAGACAGCAGCTGGATTTGGCTGGTGAGAGAGGTGTGTGACTGTGGGCTATGGGGAAATAGTTCAGGGAGTTGACATCTAGAGAAGTGGAGAGACTGGGGAAGCGGAGCCTCAGCAGAGGCAGTTAGGGTCCCTGGGCTGGGGCCTGGTGTAGAGGGTGGGCCCAGGTCCCTTTCTGCTCCCTTAGCGTGCCAGGAGCAGCGCGGGTGGCAGGAGGGGAGCATAAGTTTGCTGGCTCCTAGACTGTTTTAACTGTGGGCTCAGCTGAGGTAAGTTTGACTGAACCACAGGACAGTGGTATGGACTAACCACGGCCACTGGTGCAAAGTGGGCTGGAAGGGTTAGTTGTACCCTGAAAGGAATGGACTATGGGTCTCGGCCAGAGGGCTGAGCTCTCAGAGGAGGACTCGGGGACTGAGTCTGGTGTGTGGAAGGGCAGAGCATGGACTGCAAGCAGGGGGACCACTTGAGCAATTCCCTGATAACACCACCAGGAGGTACCCTGCTGGTGAGCCCTGTGCTGTGGGCTGCAACACACCCCCTAATATAGTTTTGGTTAAGCAACTGCAAGAGAAGTGATGAGAAAAATGAATTCCATTTTACACTGCATCAAAACAGAGAGGGCTATTTAATTGTTCTGAAGAAATTTGTTGTCCTCCCCAAATAGTTGAATGTCACTTATTCATTACCTCAAGGTATGGGGGCAACTGTAATGTATGAAAATGTGGAATAAAATGCCTTTTACATCAACAGAGTGAAATGGGTGTTTCTTAGTTCCTATGCATTTTAGCATTAGAGATAAGAGTCTGGATATTTATAAATTATCAATATTTTGCCTAAAAAAGGAAAGTTAGAAACTTGATGCAAAATTTTGATGACATATAAAAATGAAAGACAGAGGATATATTTTAAAGGGGAAAGCTGCAACTTTATTAAATTTTAACTTAATGCTTTCATTAAAATTGACATCAGTAAAGTGTGGAGGGGGGGAGCACCATACTTTGTTGACTAACAGATCTCTTCATAGGACCAATATCTTTGCTCTCCTAACTTGCCATAAAATTTTCCAGATATAATTTCCTCTTCTGGACAGTGTGAGGCTGAACATGCTGTACCTCTTCTTTCTCCTATTTTCTAATTACCTGAAAAATTGAGTGAGTTTGTTTGTTTGTTTTTACTAAGCTAAATTTTTAGCTCATTTACAACCAGGAAATTGAAAATGAGATAAGGCCTATTCATGAAATGAAAAAGAAATAATCAACTTCCTAAAAGAAAATGAAAGAAAAATAATTACATGTGGACTCATTCTGTTCATCAACCTAGCCTCAAAATCTGTTTAAACTTTGTTTGTTGAGGATCTAAACAGACTTTCTTCCTTGGAAAAGGCTGCTCCTGAAGCAGCCAAGAAAAACATTGCAATTACAATTATTCTTGTAAAAGGGATTAGAACTGCTTAAGTGTGAAACATATAATTGAACTGTAGACTCTTTGATAAAGCCAGCTCTTGTGGTTAAAACAGCTTTTAGCATCACTGTCCCTAGTGGCCTTGGCCAGCTGGAAATGGGGAAAATGGAGGGCTTGATTCTGCTTTCACTTAAACTGGAGTGAATTAGGAGTACCTCATTTGAAACCAAAGTGGTGTAAGTGAAAGAGATTCGAACTTAATGAATTTCTCCTATGATCTGGTTTTGAAGATGTTTCTGACTGGGTCATATATTGACAAAAGTTTTTATTTGGGATCTGTTTATCAGCAAGTGAAAAAAACACTGAATTACATTGTAAATAAGCTTCTGTCTTCTAGCAAATGGTATATTGTAAAGAATCCTAGAGACCTAGGAATTGACAGACTGGATCAAATACAAATCCATTGAGTCCAGAAGCCTTAGACACATATGGGAGAATCTTTCCCACATTAAGTTTCAACCTGATCTCCAATAAAGATTAGTTTTTAGCCCTAAAGCATGAGGCTTAATAACCCTTACAAAATATTTTCTGCCATATAAATATCCAATTTCTTGTTACATCTTCAGTTCTTGGTATCATTGACTTTCTGTAGTATCAAGTTCCAATTTATTCACACTGTAGCGGGGTGGTTTTTCCCACGAGTAAGGAAGGGGTCAAAAGCCTTGGGGAAGGAGCAGCCGATCAAGGCCCAAGAGCCCTCTATAAAAGAAGGCTGCAGCCACAGCTCTGGGCAGTCTTCCCCTGGTGCTTGGGATGAAAGGATGTGCTGTCTGGCTTACTGTAGGAGGCAGGACCAGGGACAGCTCTGTGTAGACTGCTGAGGCTCTATGGGACCTAGACCCTGTAGCCCTGATACAAAAGTGAGAGATTTGGGGGTGGTGTGGATGTGGCCCAGGGGACCTGAAGGATTGCACTGGGGGTTGAGGTAGTGCCAAGGTGTGGTAATATGTTGTGTGGTGTGTAATATATTGATGTATATGTATGCTTCTTGAATTAATAGTATTCCAAGGAATATGTTACTGGCTTCAAAGTTACTGGGGAAAATTTGGCCTGTGTTATCCAGGAGATCAGACTAGATGATCTAATGGTCCTTTCTTGCTTGTACATCTACAAATCTATTTGTCACTTATAGGGAGTGCAACTGAATGATTTGACCCTTTCTACTGTTCCATACAATGTACTGATAATGAAAATATTATTCATTAGATATGGCACTATTTTCTGTCTGGAAATGGTCCATGAATCAATCTTTTTGTTTGTTCTTTATTAAAATGATTCATTTAACAATTATGGATTTACCTGAAATCTTTGGGCGTTCATGAACTCTTAAAGTGTGCCTTCAATATCCAATGTATGTGATTGGTCAGCTAAATCAACATCAGGAATTAAACTAGCAAATTGCACACCCAAATTTCTTCTCTTTGATTAAGTGACTTAACCTTCATAAGCATGAAGAGTGTCCAAAGAATCAGAGGGTCTTAATCTCTTAAGAAAAGGATAGAGAGCAAGAGGAAAAAGCATTTTAGATGTCCCCAAATTTTCTGTCTTCCCTTGGTGTGTACATTATATCTGGCTAGGCATGAACATTATATTTGGCTAGGTTCATGACCCAGCAATTTTAAAATAATGCTTTTGCTTCCTGGCTGAGGAAGGGAAAAAGCTCTAAGTCAAGTTTTTGGCTGTGCACCAATCTTTACATTATATTGCATCTTGCTATATTCATAAAATGGAACACTCTCTTCTGGTTTCTTCCCAACTTTGACCACTCCGTCCCCAAACAGACACTGGTTGAATGAGGGAGGCTAGAAAAGAACTTCTAATGTAAATCCTCTTGTTCTGTGCAGAATATGTTTGGGCACACCCTAGAATGTGTGCACACACATGCAGGTTAAAACTCCACCTCAAACATTTAAATGAAAAGAATCTAGTCATCCAAATTGCCACAGAAAACATAAGCTATGAATGTGGCTAGATCAAGTATCAAGCCATGTTTAAATATAGATAAGTCTGCAGATGGATACTGGAACCTCACCATTTGTGGAAAAATTGGTGGGCAAAGAGATGAAAATGGAAATTATTGTGCATTCAGAAGTAGTGTTTGAGTGAAATCTACAATATTGAGCAGTATGTTTTGTTTTCATTTTAACAGATTTCAAATGGACCTAGGGGAATTAGTCATAATATATTTCTTATTAGACAAACATTATTTTTCCCAAAATAACTTTCAACAAATACTACTTGGTCTGTAGCTTGTTCTTGAAGTGTAAGTAGCTGATCATTTAAGTTCTCTTGGATGGGCACACAGGATGTATCTATTTCCTGACTTGGTTATGAAAAATCTTTAGAATTCAGTCTCTAGTTTGAATATCCACATTGCTTGAAAAATAAATTTTGAGTTTGTCGATCTGAAAAACGTGCTTAAAACTAGCTCTTTCAGCAACTATTCCTGCCAGTAAATTTAAATTAACTTATGAAGTATTGGTGGAAACATAAGGATTGTGAACACTGTCAAAACAAAAATCTTGTAAAAATTCAAATTAATACTCATTAAATATTTTGCAGTATTTATCAAGCTCCCATTTTGACCTTGGGCTTCATGAATATTTGTTGAGGTGTGCAAATACTCCAGGAATAATTAGCAAATGTTAATATTAACAGTTAAGTAGATTGAAAAATTGCGGACTTGCTGCAGCTGGCAATGGGGGGGAAAATAGCTCTAAATCATGATCCTATTCTCCCAGTCACAAGGTGATACAGGCAGAAATGGCCCTCACTGAAATTTAGAGCAGTTTAAGGGTTGCTCTAGCTTGTGTTATGACGTAGAGCATTCTACTAGAGACCACACTGAAAACTGGCCAGAGCACTTTATGCTCCATACTCTCCCCTACACACTCTACGTGGAGGCTGGAAGCAGATGGTGTGACACCAGTTAGGGTGACTTTGACATCCAAAGAATCCTAAATTAATGGAATTGCTGGCTCCACTGTAGTACTTAAGGAACATAAGACAAGAAATTCAAGTTGAAACTGCAGCTTTGTGTGTAGCTCTACTGCTGTAAAGGCAACAGTGGTCACACCAATGTGTGAGAAGGAAAAGGTATTCATTCTAATGTTTGAATGTGGTTTATTTGCTCACAGACTTTCCATTTAAATTCTCCTTTGGAATTTCCCAGTCTGATACAGTCCAGTTGTTTTTCAAATGCATTCAAAATGTTCTAAAATTCTCATTATTTATTCCACAGAGAAGACTGCAGCTGCCACTGAGCCTGTGTAAGCACATTCAAAAGCCATGATGAAATGCTAAGTACTGCAGCAGTTAGTATGGTTCTTCAATGTAATGGACTGAAACAAAAGAAAGCTACACACAAATACAGTAACAAAGGCAAAGGGAAAAAACCTTGAGAATAAAGCTCAAGGAACAGTTAAAGTAAAAATATCTGATGAAGGAAATGTTTAAGGAACAAATACTGAAAATCAAAATTAAGGCAGATGACTGCAGGCAACCAACTGTAAATGAGAATCTTGGGTTATTGTAGTGTGAAGATTATAAATGCTACTTTATGTTCTTCAGAGGAAATAACCTATTTTAACAAATGTTTTAACAATTTAAGAAAACTGTACCCAAGGGACAACCCGGAAGTAGAATATAGCATTAGCAGAACTGCAAAGTGAAACTTTAAAAAGCATCCATACATCCTATGCATTGCTCAAGTCAACATTATTAGGGCCTGAAATAAATCCAATGGGAGTCATTTCACTGACTTCATTGAGGTTGAACTCAAGCCCCTGATTAAAATTTAAAAACAATCCTAGAAAGAAATTTCTCTCCTATCATTGATTTCCCACTCACTGCTTACGTGTTTTCGAACACCACATAGACCATTTCCAATTGATTATAATTAGACTTCAATTACCAGCAGTAATTTCCTCCTGTTCTTCCTGCAAATCTGTCGAAACTCTAGTTTGTAACGAACTCCTTGCTCCTCATCTCTGGCGTAGAGTGGAAAAGCTTTCTGTCACCTAGGGAATTAACCCTTCACCTCTCAACTTTTCTGATTTTGCAGTGTTGTAGCACTCTACAGTTTCAAGGAAACCTACATAATACATTCTAAAGATGAACTTGGGAATGTTCATTCATAACTGTGCCAGATACTAAAACTCATGGTCTTAGTAAAGATGCTAAATTTATGGCTTATTACAGCAATCTATAACCCCCTTACCACCTTTTGTTTCCCTATGATAACAGGGGTGTTTACAGGACACTTCACCTTGAATGATGCCCTAGTTTAGCATGAAATAATTAGCACATATTCCATCCGTTTGACTCTTATTTAACTATGCCACTCTGAGACCTTTCCAAGACTGGAAGAAGGGCTCTGTGTAGCTCAAAAGCTAACTAATGGCAGTTGGTCCAATAAACGGTATTAACTCATTCACCTTGACACTAGCCTTCCTGACTACCTCAGCTGGTATTGGATCACAGCTAGGAAAATCACATTTCTTATAAGCCTATGATGGGGCCCTCCTGGGATGCCCTCCTGGATGTGCAAAAATCAGGGCAAGCTCCAAAACTGGGAGCCCAACTCCTCACAGCCTGATGGGTGGTACTTAAACCAGTCTTCCTATCGGTCACAACCAGGCTTCTGGTTCCCCACACTGGGTACCAAGAAATCTGCTCAAAATAGAAACAGCCCCCTTTAGTGCACTCCAGCTCCTCTGGCTCCCACCTAGCCACATGGTCCCTTAAAGATATAGGTTCTCCTGACCCCAAAGGGCAGCCACATCACACAGAACAATATAGGTTTGGATCTTACCCAAAATACCACACAGATAGCCAATCCTTTAGCAACTACAACTAAAGGTTTAATATAACATGAAAAGAAGCAAAGTATGAGAGATGTTAAAGGGTCAAAGCGAATCACATGCATACAAATGATTTAAATTCATGTAAAGCAGTTTGCAGGCTTGTTCTGCTCATAAGCACCCGGGTGGGCTTCAATCCTTTGTCTGGTCTTAGAGGAATAGTTCCAGAGATGGGTGTTGGCTGTAGGCTGGGGACTGGAGAACAAGATGGAGTTGGGGCTTCTGCCTCATATCATCTCTGGCCTTCTCCATGCTGTGTGCAGATCTTTCCAATGACAATGGAGTTGAGTCACATGTTCAAGTCCTAGTGGCTCAACAGGTTTCTCCCTGGGACCATTGTACCTGGGAGCTTCCTTAATGGGCCATTAAGGAGACAATGGTTGCAGAAATCCTGTCTGGGGAGTTTCCCCAGAATCACACAAGTTAAAATATAGATATAACAACCATACTCCTAACTTCTAATACAAATACAACTCCTATATGTAAACTATATAATCCTTCCCAGCAAATTACTACCTTTCTATTGATACCAAGCATGGCATAGCTCCTATGGATTATAGCAATTCTGAGATATTAATACAAAATAATATCATAAATGGTTCCCTAAATCCAGACAGTATCACAAAGCCCACAGAGGAAAAAGTCAGGTTACTGAAGTCAATTGTCTTGGATGGCTGGTTCTTTGCCCATGTTCCCAGATGCCTCCCCTATCAAGGCTCTTCTGTAGTCTCCTGGAGAGTAAACTGTCTGCCCCTGGCAGAAACCCCAAGGAAGGGCAGATGAAAGTACTGTCACCTGTCCTCCCTTAGAACAATCCTCTTTAGAATGCAGTAGGTTGGACTAGCAGAGGGAGGTGCTTGTTACCTCCTGTGCCTATAGGAATGAATCTGGCCCTTAACACTTAAATTACCGAAACAATGAGGCATTAAAGAGAGAGGGCTCCAATTCAGTTAAGCATTTAAACCCACACTCAACTTTAAATACATGCTTAAGAGTTTTACTGAATCAGGGTCCAGATGACTTCATCAACATCACACCGGAAGTCTGTGGCAAGGCCATGAACTGAACATGTTATTTGAGTTCCACTCAACCAAAGACCTTCCTCTTCACATGGCTCTGCAATTAATTTAGGCCCTGGACATCCTGATATGTCTATATCATCTACATTATATACTAACATGTGACATTGTATTTTGAGCTGTATTATTCTGTAGGCTGTTCTTCAGGGAATATATAAGCAATCATCCCATTTCTGTTATTTGGTTAGAGAGGGATATTTGCAGTGGCACATTATTTTGTTTGACTTAGTGTTCTAGTTTTTAAGGTGGGGGGCATGGGAGAAAAGAAGGTGTATGCTTGGATTTCTTGGATTTTTCTATCTTTTTGGGGGGGGTGGGGGCCTGGTTTTTTAATGTGATTTCATAGAAAGACCTGAAAAGGACACCAGGGACATATTATGGTTGAATAGTTATTTCTGGATGTAGCTGATCTTGAAACATACACTGTCTGATTTTTGTTGTCTTTGATTTGTTGCACACTTCAAGAAGTTAATGTTGGGACTAATTATTTTGTATGTACATTTTCTTAGCAGTTAGTTTACTTATAAATTATTGTTGAAGTGGATGAACTTGTTTGTTTGTAATACACACAGACCCAACATTTAAATGAAGAAAGCAAAAAAGAAATAGTACCTTATGAACAGATTTAGACACACAAATACCTGATTTTTAGAAAATCACTTCAGTGCAAGCTATTGGGTGCCCACCACTTAGGGTGCGTCTACACTAGTAAATGAAGTTGACTTAAGCATGCTTAAGTCGACTTAATTTACTCTGCGTCCACACTGGCTGCTGCTTAAGTCGACTTAAGGAAATTCAAAGTTGACTTTATAAAACCTTGAAGCTTGAGTCGACTTTTAAGTCGACTTAAGCCGTGTGGATGCCCTTAGTCGACTTAGGGCACAGGGAAGGGAGCTTCCTTCTCGCTGGGACCGCTCAGCTTCCAGCAAGAAGGAAGCCCTGCGGTCCCTTTTCCCCGGACCGTGGTCTGGGGCAGAAAGGAGCTCCACGCTCCCTTCTCCCCCAGACCGCTGAGGGGCTTGCTGACCCAGGGAGAGCCAGTCCCATGCGGAGCTGGCTCTCCCTGGACCAAACTAGTCTACTTAGAGTCTAGTATAGCCTCTCTCGAAGTTGAGTTAGTAAGACCCACTTTAAGTTAACTTAGGAGTCCTATGTGGACTCTCTAAGTTGACTTAACTAAGTCAACCTAAATTCCCCAGTGTAGACATAGCCCTAGACACTGAAATATGGACTTATGACCCTAACTTTAGGTACCTAATTTTTTAAGAGAGCCAGACAGTGGTCATGCTTCTCTTTGTGGGTTGATGGACTCGCCGCCCCCCCCCCCCCCAGCAGGAACCACCTAGCTGGTGATGGCTGGGCCCCAGATCCCCAGCCCCAATGGGGGCTGGATTGGGCCGGCAGCAGCCGGGCCCTGGGTACCTGGCCCCAGTGGGGTCCGCATCAGGGTGCCAGCGGCAGCCGGGCCCCTGATCCCTAGCCCCAGCAGGGGCTGCATCACCAGCGGTGGCCGGGCCCAGATCAGGATTTGGATTGAGCCTCTATTTCTGGAAATATTCCTCCAGTGTTTAGTTTCCTGTTCAAGGTGGACTCAATGTTGCTGAACATGGCTGCATTGCCAGTGCAAGATCATCTGCATATGCAAATTTTCATGGCTTTACTGAAGGCATATTGCCCACATAAACATTAAATAGGATCAGCGTGAGTACTGACCCTTGTGGCGATCTATTGTTGAAGAATCGGGATGAATTCTTTGTTGCCCAAGTGGACACACGACCACCTATTGCTCAGTATCATCTATAGAAGATGTAGTGTTTTTGTGACAGTGGATGATCCTTGTGAGCGTCAGCATCAAGCCTTTGATCCAGACTGTGTCATAGGCTGATGACAGGTCTACAAATGCTGCATTGGTTTCAGATTTCCTCTAGAATTCAGCCTTGATGTATGTTACAAGGGCCAGGGTCGGAATCCCATTTGTTCTTCGGGGATCACTGACTCAGCAAGAGGACTGATTCTCTGGAGGATGACATGTTACAGGGGTTTGTAGACAGTACACAGTAGTGATATAAACTATAAATTCCAGGGTCATCAGTCAGCTTGCCCTGTTTAAGCATGACAATGACTATTGCCTTCCATCGGGCTTTTGGGATACATCCAAATTCCATAGTTTTGGTCCATAGCCTAGAACTTAGTTCTTGAAGAAATTCCGAAGGGGGTACCATCTCTACTGGCTGTCTTCATTCTTCTTCAGTACTGATGGCAATGGGGTCGTGTGGTCATTATCTAATCGAATTAACAATGGACTTCCCACTTGGTGTGTTTTTTTTTTTGTTGTTGAGTGATATTTTTGTGCTCTCCATCAATTTGGAGGCTATGCAGTTGGGCAGACTTTTGAGATCTGATATTCTGTCAGATTACTGGCTCCAAGATGTATTAAGGCCCAGGCATGGTGAGTAGAGTGTGTGATGTTCAGACCTTCAGCGAACTCAATCCTTCCAGTGTGGGGCTGAGTATAGAGATTCTACCAGGGGCTTCACAACCTGTGGATTGTCTGACTGGTGGTACTTCCAGTGCAGGTCCTTGATCTTTTTTGTTCAGCAGGCAGTATATTCTTCTTGGAAGCCTCAGGGGACACATCTTGTTGGTGGCAGTAAGGCTAACAAATCAGTGATAACATTCTGGTGTCACAGGGATTCAGATCACTATTTTTTCAACAGCTTTCCTATAACTTTGGCAGGTTCCACATTGAGAGTCACTTCAACAAAATCACTTGGATTTTGATGTTGACATGGGTGGTGATGGGCATGTGTAGGCTGTTGGGAAAGTTGAAGTATTTTGGGGAATGCATGAAGCTTTGATCTTTGGAAACAATGATGAGGTAGGGGTGGAATCCCATTGCCAGCAAGCAGACTAGAAAGTTGCTTACCATTTGGGATCAAGCACCAGTTGCAGATCTTCCATGGACATCCAATCTGTGGTTTTTACCATCAGTCTTGTTTACTTATACCCCCACATTGTGTGGTGGCTATTAAAGGCACCAACATACAAGACTGGGATTGGTATACTTGGGAGCACTGGCTTTGGCCATTTTGAATTAGGGGCTTTAGACATTAGTAATATGCAGCTCCCCTAGTATGATGGTGGTGATGTAGGTGACTCCTTTTTCAGTTAGGAGGAAGATATCAAAATCTGTGATGCTGTTCCTCAAATATATGACCACGCCATATTTTGGATAGTTAGGCTAATTGTGAGGTTGACCATGGTTACGGTAGCAGCTAGCCTGTCTGTCACTGGAAACCTAGGTTTCATGAAGTGTAGGGATGTTAATTTTATGCATCTTCAGCATGTTTGCAAGATACTCACACTTCGTCCAGGAAAGTCCCTCAGTGTTAGGTTCTGGAACAAGGATCCTCCAAATTATCTGGCATGTTACTTGTCCCTGAAGAGGGACATTCTGTTAGCTTGAGTTGTTACTCTGAAGACTGTGAGATCATTGATCAATGTTGGATTGCCAGGTTGATGGCATTAGTTGGGATTTCTCACTTAACAGAGTGGACCACATGAAGGCTGCCTACTTCCACCCATACGTGTGCTAACAAAGATAGATTTAGAATCATGTGCTATGTCTACACTTGCTAAAATTAGTTCGAACTAACTAATTTTAGTTAGTCTGAATTAGCTTAATTTGAACTAGCATGGCCATACTGGAACGTTAGTTCGAACTGAGCAAGCACTTGCTCAGTTCGAATTAGCGATCCCCATTCATTTCAATGGCCGGTTAATTCAAACGAAGAAATTGGTTCAAATTAACATGGCCACATTGGTTAATTTGAACTAGTTAGTTCGAATTAACCCCTTAGTTCGAATACACTATTCAGACTTATTAGTTCGAATTAAGGGCTTCCTTAATTCAAACTAACTAAAGCCTAGTGTAGCCATGGCTTTAGTTAGTTCGAATTAAGAAGGCTTAATTCAAACTGACTTGCCAGTATAGACATAGCCATGGTGACTGTTGCCAAAAATCATATTCTTTCAGTTAGTCTGTCCAAAGGCTGTGATAAAGTTGTTGTTATGCAGGGGAAGAAATCTAATCTTTCCTTCACTGTAAAGAGATAGGGACAACTTTGATATAAGAAGAGTCCTAAAGAAGTCTGCATGGAAACACTTCAGTGGTATTAGAAAAACAAGTGGAGGCAGAGTTCCTCTCACTAACTCTATGAAACCAAATTGTCCCCTGCAATAGTTATTATAAGGAGTAAATGGAAACTTAGCAAGTTCCCACATTCCATTGGGGAACATAACATGGTCAAAGGGTTCACCTCCACTAACCCAGGGATTCCCCAGGATCTGCATAGATCTTCGGGAATATGTAGGAGACCAGGTCCACCTACACATAGGGCTCTTGCCTCTATCCTGGCCCCTCTGTCCTGCTTCCATTACAGCATATCTCCTGCAGGTGTCATGTCCTCTCTTCCTGCCTATGCCCTGAAGCCTTTGTTTTGCAGGTGTTTCAGTGCACACAGTGGCAGGATTGAAACAAGTTAATGAAGGCCCAGTTAGCATCAACTTTCACCAATATGGCTCCTGGACCTAAGGGGAGGGAATAAATTCTACTGAGAGTGACCCTACTCCAGCCCCATTCCCAGCTTTCTCCTGGCCAATCCCTACAGAACACTCATGGTGGAACTTCTGAAGGAGCCAGTCTTCACCATCTCAGCCTGTCAAGACTGTGCTGCTCTGCATTCTCTGAAATGAAGGAGGCCATTTAAATTGTGGTGTGCAGCTCAGATGCAAATTTGAAAATATAACAGTAAATAGAAGTGGCAATTAAGATATGTTACGAATACAGCTTTGGACTGACCGTTTATATGGAAACTTCTGGTGCTGGGAATAAGGAAGTCTGAGACTAAGCCCCAAACCATAATTTGATTATGCCTCTTTGCATGTTATGGTTTCCCATGAATATTTACAAGCACTGGTGTGGGCTGTTCTGCCAAACTAATCCAACTCTTGACATTGCAACAAGAATACATTGCAGATAAGGAAGGCAGACTTTATAAGGCATGGAAGAAATATGATAAATTTTAACTGACATATTTGGCAGATGTCTTGTCTGTCTTCAGTAGTTTTCAGAATGAGTCCAAAACCATTTTTGGCTTAGAAAGGGTTCAAGACTACCGTGTGAAATGATTAGAAGATTTTGAAAAGGGAGAACCCACAACAAGAGCTAGAAAGGAAACTTTGAGACACTGATGGGAATTAATTTTACAGAGAGTTCTGCTAGAATGTGTGGGATAATACCATAGCTTTGTTACTAATACAAAGGGATTCAGAAGCAATAGCAGGAGGAATAGAAGCTCTGAAATCTTCCCTTGGGGGGGAAAAATACATTAAGCTGAAATGGAGTAGTTTCAATTAATTTAAGTTTTGCCCAGCAAAATAACCTACCAGAAATTCAGCCACTCAGTTTTTTCATGGCTGTTCAAGAACTAAGTATTCAGGAGAATTTCAGCCTCTTGTGAAAAAGGAAAACTTCACACGAGCTAAATCAAGTAAGTCCAAAGAGTTATCCCCAAGCCCTCTATGAGCAGTTGCATAACCAGAGAAGATGATCATGTTGTATTTATATAGTGCCTTCTCTCCCAAGGATCTTGAAGAGCTTGAAAACATAAATACAGTAAGACTCACAACTTCTCTAGGAGGTGGATAACTACTGAAATAAATCCAAAGCAATCTAAGACACGGTGATTACTATGTCACATATCTTGATCATTCTGAAGTTCTGAGAAAGCAAGGCTATAATTCAAATGTTCCTATTCCAAATACACAGAGGAATTCACTTTCAGAGATGCTCATCCACTTGCAATTCCAAATGAAGCCAACAGAAGTTGTAGGGCCCAGATTCTCCAAGGTATGTTGTCATCTAATACCTATTGATTTCAATGAGAGTAAAATACCTCTTGAATCTAGGTCTATGTGCTCAACATTAAATTAGATGTTTCTATTACTTTCAGAAGTATAGATCTAGAATAAGAAGTCCAGGTAATTCTGATTACACCTGGTCCAGTGTCAGGTGTGTGTGTGGGGGTGGTGGCGCACACACGCACACGCGCACACACGCACATGTAGAGAGACTGGATGATTTCCCTAAGGTCATACATAGAGTACATGTCAGTCGAGAACAAAAACCAGATCTTCTGGGATCCAGTGACATAGCTAACCCACAAAGCTGCCTCTCATACTTCCTTCCCTGCATACAAGGGAAGCTCATGTATGCAAGTAAAAATCCACACACCTGCTTAAAAGTGAAAAGATGTACTAAAATATTTTATTATTTGTTTAATGTCTTACATGTATAACAACTAATAGCCCATTCCAGAAGGGTAGCCGTGTTAGTTTATTTCAACAAAACAAACAAGGTGTCCTATGGCACTTTTAATTATTAACAAATTTATTTATTGCATAGGCTTTCATGGGCACAATCCCACTTGATCAGATGCATGAAATGGAAACTTTAGTATGTTAGGTGTATATTTACTTAGAGACAGATAGGTCACAAGGTCAATTCAAACTGTTAGGCTAGCAGACTATCCCTCTATCTCAGCAAAGCAAACAAGCTGTTTTGATTAAAACAGCGTGGAAGAGGGCCCTGTAACAGCAATAGCTGAGAAGGTGAGAATATTAATAGTGAGGAAAATTACCTTTGTAATGAGTTAGCCATTCCAAATCTCTATTCAGACCCAGTGTGAAGGTATCTAGTTTGCATATGAATTACAGCTCTGCACTTTCATGTTGCAGTCTGTTTTTGAAGTTGTTTGGCTGAAGTTAGTCTTTAAAAGTGCCACAAGACTCCTTGTTTGTTTTTTACTAATAGCCAAACTAATTGCAAAGTCAAAGTTTAATACTAATTCACACTTTTTATTTAAGAAAATCAAACTTATGTGGTGCTAATCATATGCTTTCTTGATGTGGAAACAAGTGTTTCAATGGAATGATGGAAGATCATGGGCAGGGTTCTTGTGAGGGTGATTGATACAAAGCTGTGTTCCATGGATACACAGTATGGACTAAAAATAAGCAAATGAAAAGAAAGTACAAGAACCCATTTGTGCTATTTTAGGCTGGGCTGTGTCCAGAGTGCTGAAACAGCTGTACTTCTGGAAAGTAAACTGAGGTATGAAAGGCTATGTCTAAACTAGAAAAAGTTAGGTTGACTTTAAGTTGACTAAGTTTTTGACAAAAATGTTTCAACTGAAAAGTTTTGCCCAGCTCATCAGCAGTAGTGAAGTGATGGAGCATGCTCGCTGAGCAGAGACTTCTGAGATTTTTAGATGGTGAATTCTAAGAAGTTTTTCCTCAACTTGTACAAACTGAAATTTTTCAAAGGTTTATAACATGGCCAAATTTGAGTAGTTTTACAGGAACAGCCAAAGGCACATTCCTGAAACAAAACACCTGACTGCCAGATTTCAAGTCCCTGCTCCAAAACAAGGGGGAGCTAGAGTATCTCAAAGAAAAGGTCATCAGAATTTTTTAATGTTGCAAAACTGTATTTTCTTAGAATCCTTCTTGGAATTCTTGGAAACAAAAGAACAACTTTGGCTAACACTTTAAAAAAATACTGAGGCAGACAGCTTGCATGGAAAATGTTAGCCCAAACAGCTCAACTTTGGCAAAGTTATAAACAACTGAAAGCAGGATCTGATAATGGGAAGTGAGGGGCAACCTTATGGGAGATCTTGAAAGAGGCAAAGGTCAGGTGCGTTGATAAATTCAGCTGTTCTTCTCAGGAATCCCAGTCTCTGGTAAGACCTTTCATGGACAGATCAATGGGCTGCAGTTTGCTGCAGTCTCAATGAAGAGAAGTATTGGTCCCATTAGACGTATGTGGATGAAAATCTATTTTTATTGGTATTACAGTGCCATATGGTGCTCTCAATAAAGAGAAATAAAATACAAGATCCAACTCAGAAAGAATTTACAGTCTCTCTGACCTTGCAACTACAACATTCCATTATGGTCACAGGTATCCACCTACTTAGAGTCAGTGTTGAGATCAGTATGTAAGACGATACAGAATAAAAGATGGTAACAAACACAAAAATTGGATTAGATAGACCTGGTGTGCAAAGCTATAGTAATAGGGTTATGTGGCTGCTGAGGTTAGTGATGAGAGTCACACACAGGTCTATCAATAAATGGCATTGAGAATGCCAAGGAACGTGCAGTCTTCGTCTGTTTTTGATTTCATACTAGTAACAAACTTCAAGCATAGCATTTCAGAATGAGTATTGTACTTAGGGAAGTGAAATCACTCACCTTCCAGGAACATGCTTTCTAGTGCTAACTGATATATGATACCATCATTCAGATAACCAATAGAATAGCATAGCTCATTGCTTAGTTCCCTCTTCATTGAGGAATTTAAGGAGCTATGTAAGTTTTAAGCATGGGGATATCTCCATTGACAGACTCCGTTTATATGCTTAACGTTGCACATCTGCATGAGTATTTTGGTGAACTTTCCTTTCACAACACCTCAATTTACAGATGGTGAACTAGGGCACAGAATTAAATAAGTGACTTGCCCAAAGACACAATGGAAGTCTGTGTTGCAGACAGGCATTAAACCCACATTTCAAGCCTTAAAATAAAAATTACCTCAAATAAAATTTAGCTAAATCAGTGAAATACACTTTCTTATTTAATAATAAGAAAGCAAACTCTTTTGATGCTGTCCACCACTGAATTAAATTGTTTGTTCCTGTGTTATTTTTAAGCAGCAGCAGCAGGTCTCCCTACCTCCAAGCAGATTTACTTCACCTCTTATTTGCATGAGATTTTTCTTCCTACAATGTCTGAACATCTGCTACCCATGCTTCATACTTCCTTTCTATGCACACATTGGGTTTTACATAAGGAAACAGTAGGGGGGCTTTCTGTGTATGTTTTCATTTTGGGCCTCTCTCAGGATACATAAGCTATTCACACAACACTTAGTATGGTTTCTAGATTTAGCAAAGAGTTCCTTGTATTTTAAGTAGCCTTATACAGAGCCAATTCTAACTCATTCTGACTTCAGTTTTTTATTTGCTGGAGAACTGAGTGTAGAGTTTTGTAACAGAATACTATGTAAAGCTATTTATCTTATTCCAAAGGGGTAGCCGTGTTAGTCTATTGTAGAAAGACAACAGAGTCCTGTGGCACTTTTAAAGACTAACAGATTTATTTATCGCATGAGCTTTCGTGGGAGAAAATCCCACTTCGTCAGACGCTTTGAAGATAGGAAAGTTACAGAGTGGTAGGAAATTAAATGCAGGGGAGTGTATGACATAGCATCAGGTCAGGCTGTAACAGCAAATCAAAATAGGTGTTAGGATTCAAAACACTGGACCTCCCCCTCCTCTATGTGCTGTTCCCCAGTGTTTTGAATCCTAACACCTATTTTGATTTGCTGTTACAGCCTGACCTGATGCTATGTCATACACTCCCCTGCATTTAATTTCCTCCCACTCTGTAACTTTCCTATCTTCAAAGTGTCTGACGAAGTGGGATTTTCTCCCACGAAAGCTCATGCGATAAATAAATCTGTTAGTCTTTAAAAGTGCCACAGGACTCTGTTGTCTATTTATCTTAGGTAATGTAATCCAACACATCCTGTAATGACAGATATGTTAGCATGGAGCCATCTAGTGGATACATAGGTAAGCATCATCTAAGACAAAAATAAAACCTAATTAAAGAACAGCTATATTACGCGCACATATGCGCGCGCGCGCGCGCGCGCGCACACACACACACACACACACACACACAAAAAGTTATTCACTTAAATGTGTTCTGAAATGCTCTTTAAAAGACTTGAAATTCCCAATTATTACTAGCATGTGCTGGGACTGAATATACCCCAATACCAAACCATGTATAATATGGTTTGAAAATAACCTTTTTTTTAAACTCCTGTTCAGACCCTATACAGTGTTCAGTATTTCCTTTGCAAGAGCTGATGTTTATCACTAATATCTGAAGCAAAGTAAGGAACACTGTAAACGGATTTGTTACAGCCATATGATTCAGCAAAGAATCCCAGAGTCGTCTTTGGTTTTACTGATTTGACTACAAAGACCTGTTATTGTTTTAACAATAGGGAAAATGGAAGCCTTTGCAAAGGCATACTTTATAAAAATGAGAATAAATTTACTATTTAGCTGGTATGTAGTAGTCAGTAAATTTACTGCCACTATTGAAAAGTATGGTCAAGATTATTTTTAAAATATATGCCTAAACTTAGACTACTAAATCCAAATTAAGGTGCCTTTAAAAAGTCCTGATTTTCATAAGTGCTGAGTACCTGTTGTTCCCATTGTTTCAGTGGATTTAGCTCCTAAACTGATCTGCTCTTATTATATTGGTCCACTAGGGTGTCAGAACTTGGTTGCTTAATTAAACAATGAATTGAAGATGCAAACTTAAAATATACAAATCACTTCATTCTGAAAAAATGAAAACTTATTTAGATCATATACCCTTATCCTGCTCTGTTGTACCTTGACACCCAGGAGGAAAATCCAGGAACCAGAGTTACCCAAAGTTTCAAGAACATAATTAGAGCCCTTGTAATAGAAAGGTTGATATTGAGATCCTGTTTCTTTCAGCAGTAGGTCCAAGCTGATCTGTCATATCCAAATAAAAGTGAATTTTGCTTAAATGGAAAAATAAGTTTAGTTATTTCTGAGGCAAGAATCGTATCTCATATAGATCCAAGACTCCATGCCACATGTGTGATACTGTAGCAATAATACTGAATTATTAAGTGTCAAATTACAGGGTCTGTTCATTTAAAGGAGCAGATGCACGTGAAGCATTCAGCAGGAGTTATCATATCTCTGCAGTAGTTGGTCAATGATAGTGTCTTTGTGCACAATAGTGGACAAGGATAATTTCGCTGCTGTATATCTCAAGCATTAGAGTTAACCGCCCAAACACGGAAAAATATAGCATTATTTCCTGATTTTTAGAAGGTTATGTTTGATTATAAGAACAGGTAACTCTATTTATCTGAAGGAATTAATGATGCTTTGTTTTCTCCAGTTTGCCAAATATTCAAGAGATGGATCTTTTTTTCTTTCCTACTCAGATTCATTTGTGTGCTTCTTGTTTAATCTTCTTGGCTATGTCTACACTGGCAAGTTAGTT